>CM023484.1:118176964-118238496 GCA_013339685.2 Hyalomma asiaticum
TTCCCCGTTCACTATAATGAACCACTGTCGGCAAATCACCGCGTTGTTCTTTATGGCTGGAATGGCCTGAAAAGACTGCACTGTCAGGGTTCCGGTGGTGCGTTGTGCTCGTCGCAGACACCATCTCTTCCTCTAGCTCTGGTTGTTTTGGCATCCGTAAGTGACACAGTAGGAGCCAGACACCTTCACGTATGCAGAAGTAGCAGAATCGGGTACTTTTTTCCGAGCCTGAGAGCTTATGCTTGCCACGTTTACTCGCCGGAGATACACGCGCTTGCATATGCGCTGTCCGCCGTGGCAGCTCGGCCAGGGGGAGGACATTTCCATAGAACCAATGGGGACGATTTTTGAGGCGATCGTAGCGCCGTCTGGCTGTTGGAGGCACTCGCACTAACAAATAAAAATTTGTTTTACTAACACTTTGAAAATCTTTGGCTCTTTTACGCTCGCAATTCAAGTTTTAGAACTGTAAATTTTCTTTGTATAATTTATAACTGCTTAGAAAGGTAAACACGTTTTAAAATTGCAAGGGCGCTTTCGAAGCGTCAAAATGGCGGCTGGCGACCGGCAAAAACAGACGATATGCCGTCGTCGTCTGCTACTGTATCGCGGTTGCTCCGTCGGTCGCTACAGGCAGGTACCCCCAAAATTTCTTTCGTTTGCATAATGTAATTGCATCCCGTTTCCATATTAGAGACTTATAAGCATCTTGCATACTTACTTGGAAGGTTACCACTGCAATAAGGACGAGTAGAGCCACAGCATTGATCATACAAACTAGCGGCAAGTAAACCGCTTTATTGTAATGACATCGATGTTTACATGAAATGAGGACAAGTGAGTAGTGTTTTACGAGATGCACCGGCGAGTATCGTTCATAATCGTCGGCACGCATAAAGGTACGTACTATGTGCAGCCCCACCGCAGATATCCGGAGCATAGCTGTCCACCGCTGAAGGAAAAAGTACATAGAACTGCACGAATCCGTGTCAAGAGAGTACACCACTGAAGTCCTTGCACTTTTACGATATGTCGTATGACTCTGTTCACAGTACCAGTATCTCGCAGCTTTATTTGAACATAACCGCGTAGCTTTCACAGGCGTCGAATGGCGCGTGCGCCACTGCCAGTCTTCAGGTACTCACTGCCCCCTTTCGCTCGTCGTCACCCATTCAAGAAGTTTCATTAGTTAAAACATTTGAGCGTTCATACTCAATACGCTTCCCGTGACTTAAAATTAAAGAGCAACTATTTTTTTATGTGAATCGATTTGAAGTTCTACAAATAAAGAAGGCAATTTAAAGGCTTAGATGACGTTTCGCCTGCTGCCGCCGGCGGTGCGCTGTCGTCGCCTCGATGGTGGCGCCCCCTGATAGCGCGGACGCGTAACTCACAACATGTCCCCCCCATGGCTCGGCACCGTCGTCTGCTCGCGTACCCTCGAAACCGGTTTGCTTTCTACGGTATGCGGGCGCCTGGGTGCGAGACAGGCGTGCTCTGGTGTATATAAGCAAATCTCTTTTTTTCCCGTAAGAGCCAGATCCACTTAAAATACAGCATCGAGAAACACACAATTAACTCATGAAAACGTGGGTGAGTCTGCTGCAGCAAATATTTTCGTAGTTAATTTTATGAAAGGCAATCAAATTCGCGTTGTAGTTATCAGTAGCACGCAGGATCCGATATGCGGGGCAAATGTTGGATTTGACTTATATTGATTCGGACGTTCTGCGTGGTTCGAGTTTAGGGCCCAAGGATAATTCTAATTGACAGGGCATGAACAACTCCGCTTCGAGGCAACAATTGTCCTTCCCGGAGTGCCACCTTTTCGTAGGATGCGCAATGTCGCCAATGGTCCGCGGCGGGAAACAGGAGGCGCCAGTACTGTTTGTTTTGGACACGTGGTACTCATGGAACACGTGTAATGGTGCAGCTAGATGAACAAGACAGTGTAACAGTTGCAGAACTTCAAGGATGAGTGACGTAGGTAGATCCACCGAATACGTATTATCTCCAGAACCTCGTACCTTTGAGATGAAAAGGTTACTGCAACTGCCTAGCAGTGACGTCCCTGTCACGCGCGTAACTACAAGCTTTCCCAGCGACATAGACAGTTCTGCAGGCTCTATCAAACCTGCATGTCAACGTTCACAATACGCAATCAGAATGGAATTGAAATCATTCCATATTTAGCAGCAGTCGCCGGTTTAGGAGGACTGCACGTCCACATAAGGCCAGCTAGGATCACATGTGATGGTCTAAATTAATGTGTCACTCAAACCTTATCAATGTGAGTATTCTTGGCATCCAGGCATATTTATTAGCGGAGTATTAAACCCTGGCGGGATAGTCATGTTCGATATCTGCGGACCGGCTAGAGGAAAACGCCTGTTGGTTAAAATTAGGCATTTAAGCAGCATGCCATTTTTATACTGTCGGATGGAATGCTTGGTTATCCACCTAATGAACCAGCCTGTAGTTCCTATAATATAAGCTGTCCAAATTTGCTTTATGCACGTTGAGTACTCTATACGGCTATAAAGGCACACAGCGATCGACCCCTTGGCGAGCACTTACGCATATACCACCCGAAGGAAGCAACGTAAAATCGGTTCTGCGAAAGGTGAGACAGGTCCAAACTTTATCGCAAGAAATGCGCCTGATGCGGGAAGCATTGCATGACTAAATCGTAATGAAAGAAACGAAGTGGTTAAAACAATTATTATTCAGTTGTTTAAACGTAGCGGGAGGTATCAAAAATGGCGAAATAGTTCATATCCCCAAGAACGACGCAGCTCACTTTTCAATAGATGGTGAGGGTGATGTAGTCAATATATCAACGTACAACAAACCATATTACTAGAGAACCATTTGCTGGAAATGTCTGTGGTCTTCGAAAGTTTTAATTTGATTTTGGCAGTTGAATGGCGCAGACGGAAAACCATCCATAAAGCGACAAAGAGGACAGCCTTTTATCTCTTGTAGTTTTGGCGCTCAAGAAGGAAGCAACAAAGTCGGCGAAGATTCAACTGTTCATTGGGTAGACGACTCTTGCCACGCTCGTAGGGCGTCACGCTCATAGTACGGGCAGATTCACATCTGCAGTAGGCTTCTTTACGTATCCGTTTCAGGGCAGCTATCTTGGGCTGTTTTGCTTCAGCAGCACTAAATTGGGTGTGGCTACCACGTACAATACGTAAGAAAGGAACTCTACCTACTTATTCAACGTGCTATGACTTGGTAGTGTGAGTTCGCGGCAGTGAAAGTTGCGGAATCACACTTGCAACAGTCCAAGATGGCGCCGCCCACAAGTCATATATAAGATAGTCCGAAGCGGCGCGCTGCGGACCCCACCAGCGTCGCCTCGTGGTGTGGGGACTGGGATCCAGATACGAGTGCGAAAACCGAAAGCACACGTGTAGCATGCCCTCGTACCGTAAGCACGACGTCGACCTGTAATTTAGTTACGAGGGACCGTAAACCAATCCGAGTGTTACGCTTCAGCTGTTCGCGCTTGTACAGCCGCCGCCGTCGGCGATGGCGAACTATGGTTTGGCGGTGAAAATGGCCGCGCTCTGAATAGTACGGCTCAATGTGAGCCGAAAAAAAAACGTCATTGAGAAAATCCGCACATTGGTGAATAGACATATCTTATTGGCAAATAAAAGCTTAAAGGGTCCCTGAAACGTTTTTTTTTGACATTGCATCACTTATTAGGCAACACAATTGCGAAATCATTCACGCCATAAATAAAGCGAAGCACCATGCGCTAAGGCAGCTATGAGCTTATTTCTGTCGCCTTCCTCCTTACCACTGCTGTTCCTCCTCAACTCGATCTGCTGCGGAGTGCGCGCTAGCGACAACGGCGCCTCCCTCGTCAGCCGCCCTGCGGAGCCCTCCGCAGCGACATAGCGACCCGATATCTTTACTGAGCTCCCCGGCCTCGGCAGTGCTAGCCTCTGTAATAGAGCGCCGGCGACTCGTGTGTACGCCGCCAGATGCCGCGGCGACACCGTTGGCTGAAACGAAGGAGCACGTTGTAGGAGCACGATTTTGCAGTAAGATTGGGAAAATTACGTGCACGGTCACTTGTTAGGGCGCGCAGGCCAATCAGCGCCCTCCCATTCCATCGTTCGATAGGCGGGGGCGTTTGAAAACGCATTTCAACGAGCCGCTGCGATCTCTTGCGATGCGCGTGTTCAATGCCTTGTTGTAAATTACACACTTTACGCACATCTCTGAAATCTGTCCTCTAATGATCCTAATGACTCGCTCTTCCGGATCACCATGTTTTCACAAAATCGTCAAAACCGTTTCAGGGTCCCTTTAATCGAAACCACGACAGACACGAAAAAAAAATTCTTTTTCGGCGGCTCTCCGATCAACGTAAGGAGGGCGCCAAGGGATCCTTTTCATGGATCACACTACGTCCCACGAAGGAATTAGCAATTTTACGAGGCGCCTCATGGGAGAGGTATTGAACTATAAGCGCAGCACAGGAATTCTCTCACAATACCAGCTAACTTCTATTGAAAAATCCGCCGCACCAGCTTACCAGCTAGGTTTTTGGCTTTCTATACTCAAGATCGCTGAGGCGTGATCGAATCTTCACCACGGCCGCCGCTTGTCAGTGGAGGCGAAATGTAAAAAGCACCGGCGTACGGAGAGTTGCGTGCGCGTCAAAGAACCTGGGGTGCTACGAAAATGGCAGGAGTTCTGCGGCACCACGCGATGATTTCATTTTAGCTTTGTGCTACAGTATGGTGTATGCTAATTTTGCCTGTCAGGGAAACGACAGCCCTAACAGAAAACGGACTTGAGCTGTTGGGTCAATATACTTTGTGTTTTGGCTTCATTCAAAAAATTCACTCCCAATAATTCGCGTATATTCACGAGGTAATTCAAAAGGCAAATGTAATCAGGTTGTATTTCAGAATTAGTAAACCGGAACAAAGATCGACATTTGCAACGGTGTGTTATGAATGTTTGAAGAAGCTACCGAAGTCGCAGTTTCAATCCAGTGGAATTTCGCTCGCACGAAAACGCAGAAAACGACTGCCGCAACGATCTTCACTACCACCATTGGAAGTATTCAATTTTTGAGAGCGCGAATACCGCCAGCGGTCATCACTTACGGAGAGTTTTGTCTAGTTAATTATAGTCTCGCATTCTAAAGGAAAGACTACAGAATGACGTGAGAACTTGAAAAAATGGCGGCTCGAATAGATCTCATGAACAAGCGGCGTTACTCCCATTACTCAAACCCGCCCATGAAATTGTCGAGCTTGTGGGAATGACGCCCATCGCCAGGCTGCTCTCTGGCCAACACGTGCTGCGGACTGGCGATGCGCGCGGAAGCGTTGCCGGGTCAGTCGGCGGTGTTCGAGCAGTGTGCGCCAAGTGGGCGGTGGACTGGCGCGGGGTGCGTGCGCGGCCTGTCGACTACAGTACAGAGTGCGCGGAAGGTATGTGCCCCGCCAGGGATAAGGTTAGCGGCGAGTGTGCCCGAAAGTGTTTGTTTCTTACCTTTCCACAGTGTTGTTCAATTACGACTATACAGTAAACGTTTTGTCGAGCATCGCCGCGGTATCAGCTTTCATCCCTGTGCAAACGGCACGAACCCCACAAATTGAACGAAGAAGTGCGAGTTCGTCGGCGTTTGCAGATGAGCACCAGATAAATTCACTTTTTTGCGGCTTTACTGTGTTTACACGATTTGAAAGAAATGCTACGATACCACCGTTTGTGAAAAAGTGGATGGGTGTTCAAAACGCTCACCGGCTAATCCAAAGAAGAAAAAATGCCAAGTGAACGGGCCTCTACTGTGCACTACGAACGAAACGGGCATAAGTTCTGACTGTTTGCTGCTGGCCTCAAGACGCAACTATTCTACTCTTAGGCTCAAAGAAAACAAGTCAGTGCATTGACAGCATTCTTCCTCATCAGTGAGCCCAAATTAAGACAATCACTGCGAATTGGCGTTCTTATAAACTGGCAATGCGCAGGCGGTGATCTTCTCTGCATATGCATCAAGGAAGCTTCCCCAGCGTTATAAGTGGTGTTCGGAACATAACACGTTTATACTGGAAAGCAAAAGGAATCTTATACGAAACTAAATCTGCCGCGAAAATCTAACAAAAAAACATTTCAGAAGGTCAGAAAGACAAGCGAGTTGGGAAGTATTCATACTGCAATGAAAAGGCGTGCGCACAACACGGACACAGGGGAAGACAAGTGGACAACAGCAACGCCGACTATCAACTGAAGCAGAGCACAGAGGCAAAAAAGAACTCATCTGCGCATGCTCAGGAAGGGTACACGTGCCGGTCTACGCGAAAGACCACTGTTAAAGCAACCTATTATTTCTTCTCTGTTTAAGCTAAACGACGGCTGTCTCACGCACGCGCTTCCACTATTCTTTATATGCCAGGCCTCAACCATTAAACGCTTTTCCTCATTCTTATGCCTGTACAGAACCTCGAATTCTTCTCATTTTGGCGTCCAGCTACAGTCCCGGCAGTGCAAAGACAGATTAGTCGGAGTTCTATGTGAGAGCGACCTTCTATTTTCAATGAATCTCTAAGTAACACAACTCGGTGTTTGCCCTACGTAGAAACGTCCGCAGATAAAAGCAATCTCATAAACCACACCCATGCGACAGCCGGTAAAGTTATTGTTGGCGGCGTGCTTTAGCTGAAAAATATTTGTTCGCCTTTTTCTCCTTGCAGCAGCTCATTATTCCTATGCACGGCAGCAGTTATTGGAAGCCGTAAACACAATGTGAACCCCGTCTGTCCGTGTTTTGCACGCCTGTTCTTTGCACAAAAATATTCGCCTTTCTGAGAAAACGGCGCCTGCTTTTTGAATAGCCATCGTGAATAAGGGAAATCGAGCCGATTTAAAAAATGGGTGACGAGAAAATTCAGAGAATTTTTAACCACCCGCAAGCGCAAGGGCAGTTCTGATAGGCTTATTTGTCCTTTTTCTTCACAGCTCATCTGCAGTACCAAGTGTTAGAAAAAAAAGAGACATGCAGCTGAGATTCATCCTCGTTGGCCTTGCCATATTTCTTGTTATATTAGCAGGTAAGTCTCGTTTGCTCTTTTACGCAACGCACCACGCAAAACGCCCGTAGAACTGATGCCGCGGAACAGCCTTGAATGAAAGTTCGGGCGTGTTTACAGCAGCAAGAAAGTGGAAGCTTGGAAATTTAATCTTACAGCTGTTCTTTTCTTATTCGCACGGACACTTCTAGTGACGTTTGGCGGTGTCGTCACATTTTTCCACCCGCCTGCTTTTACACGAAGGCGAACAGAACCAGCTATAAGGAACCATCAAAATGCATGAGATTAACTAGGGTAAGGGCAGTGACATCGGGGAGACTATTTTTAAACTAGCATACGTGTTCATCAAAGACTCACGTCAAGCCAAGCCGTATTCGGTGTACATACCAAATCAGCCAGGCGATCAAAAGTGCTGCAAAGCGTCGGCGACCGTATACCATACTTTATAACCCAAGGTCTCTGACATAAGGATGCTGGTACGTCTCAGAGTGCACGTGTAATCGCCGAAGCATCCTTTGTTCAAAAGGCGAATGATAAGCGCGTCGGGCGGCGTCCAGGAACACTGCGGAAAGCTGACATCAATCTTGAGAGTCACCCTTATAATACTAGACCATGTTTCCCCTACCATACCTACTCATCATGGTACAGAAATCCGCTTCGGCCTGCCACGGTGGTCTAGTGGCTACGGTACTCGGCTGCTGATCCGAGGGTCACGGGATCGAATCCCGGCCGCGGCGGCTGCATTTGGATAGGAAGCGAAATGTCGAGGCCCATGTGCTGTGCGATGTCCGTGCACGTTAAACAACCCCAGGTGGTCTAAATCTCCGGAGCCCTCCACATCGATGTCTCATAAACAGAGCTGGTTTTGGGACGTTAAACGCCACATAACAACAGAAATCCGCTTACACCATCAAAAATGTGATTACGCTTAAGGTGATTGATTTGTGGGGCTTAACATCCCAAATCCAGCTCTGATTATGAGACGCCGTAGTTGAGGTCTCCGGAAATATCTACCACCTGTGGTTCTTTAACGTGCACTGACATCACACAGTACACGGGTCTCAACATCTCGCCTCCATCCAAATTCAGCCGCCACGGCCGGGATTCGATACCGCGACCTTCGGATCTGCAGCCACTAGACAACCATGGCGGGGCTACGCTTAAGGTAATAAATGATTTGTCATAAAGGGCGACATCCTTGTTTGTGTGTATATAGTAACATCCCAAGGCAAAAGGTGTCGCTCCACTCCCTTCAGTTGTATAGGAAAAACGGAGGCTGCGCTTCGCAATCACCCTGAGTCGAACAGTGCGGCAGCTCAACCGCAATGGTGTCGCATCGTGCCTTTGCGCTACGCGATTTAGCAGACCCATGCAGAGCTCTATCTCTACCTTCTTGAATGTCCCACGTTTTTGGTAACATTATATTCTTTTTTTTTTCAGATGTTGGAGCCCTTCCGGGGGGAGATGCCACTCAGGCTGAGTCTAGAACTTATCCCGATGAGGTCCAGCGTGTACAGCAGAGCGATGTCGAGCAGGGCGCGTATCGGCGGAGCCTGCTTGGGGTCCCTTTGTGGTGGAAAGTAACCTTATTGGCGAGGGGTGTGCACTCAATCAAGGGTTTGATAGAATATTTTGCTGAGGCACAGTCTAGCACGTCACCAAGGATGCCTCAGCTGCTATGGGAACCGTAATGCCTACTGATATTCCACGCACTGGAAGCCCCAATAAAGGAAGTTTTGAAAGCTTAGTCAGAGATGAAGCTTCCGCGTTTTTGGGTTTCCGAGTCTGAAAGCGTCGTGCTTCGTGGGTTCGAGCAAGGGCGCTCGACAATCAGGAAACCGATTTCGGAGGCCTGCCTCATGTTGTGAATAAGTGCGTTGTCACGTTTCCTACACAAAGTTTACATCAAAATAAGCTTATTGAGGTCTGAAATGACAGCGTCATAAATGACGCCGGCTTTCGCCTTTGTGCCTCAGCTCGGAACTCACGAGTCAAGTTTATTCTCATTTTGCGAGATCATACATTACAAAAATAGAACATATACAAGAGGGTCCCAAGGTCAAGAGATCGCACCGGTACCCTCTGTACATGATTGGAGTCGACGAAATTAAAAAATGAGGAGAGAAATACAGATCATGGTAACGCAGTATAAAAACATAACCAACATGAAAAACTGGCTCATAATTTTACGACATCGAGTGTGGTATAATTCGAGCTTGCCTTGCTCCGGATGTTCTCAAACAGGAGTGAATTACGAAATGCGGCTGTGCCGTCTTGCGTGCTGGAAATCTTTGATTACTACTAGAAACAGTTTTCACTTATGAGCATGGTGACCGAATGGTCAGGTGACTGAATGCTCAGCGGCCGCAGTCAGTGTTTTCGCATGTTGCGCTTACGCATTTTTTTACCAGTAATGCGCTGCCGTCAAATTGTGCCCTTTGAAGTTCCCGGAACTGCAGAAAAATTTCGCACAATATAAGACATTTAGTCCCATGTGGACTGTTCATGGTGAAAACTTTGCGAATACATGCTCCTATATTTCTATGTTGAACTCGCAAGTATAACGCGGTGTCGGAGCAATGAAAATGCTGTTAAATTTGATGGCTATTATTTATGTGAAGACAGCAGGTATTTTACACTCTTGATATATTAAAACTGCATTTCGTAACATGCTGACGTCTTCGAAGCTAAAAGCAGGGTGGTTCCACGACATATAAAACACGCATGTCCGCGTGGCAGTTTTGTTTTTTCTGGTATTTTTTATGTTATGCAGGCCTATTCAGAGGGGCCGGAAAAGGAAAGTATACTTGAAAAAAAAAACCGTTCGCTACGAAAAAGGATCGCCACTCTGAACAGAGAAACCGAACCATACGCCCAACAGCTACGTCTGATACAATGGGAGGATAAATGTAACGATATGGACAGACAGATCGGCGCAGCTAAGACGTGGAACATACTACGAAACAGGCTATACCCACAGCACACAAAGCTAGCCCATCGCCACAGTATAAATCGCCTAACACATACATTCCTGGGTACAGAGCAGGACCTCCTTCACGAATTAAGGAACAAATACTTTCCCCAGAGACTGCTGATAAACCACCCAGACTACCGCGGCCAACCAAATGAGAGTCTAGACAGAGACATAGAAGAGGCAAAGGTAAGAGCCGTACTCACCCTTAACATGAAGTCGGCGCTCGGACACGAAGGAATCACTAATAAAATGCTCAGGAAATCGCCTAATACATACCTTCCAGGGTGCACCTCCTTCAAGAATTAAGAAACAAATGCTTTCCCCAGACTCCGCTGATAAACCACCCAGACTCTAGACAGAGACATAGAAGAGGCGGTAAGAGCCGTACTGCTCACCCTTAACACGAAGTCGGCCCCTGGACACGACGGAATCACTAATAAAATGCTCAGGAACCTCGACGATAAATCTATCGCCCACCTAACGGAATTCATCAATGAGCACTGGAAATCGGGAACCGTACCGGAACAGTGGAAATCGGCCAAAATAATCCTCATACCCAAACCAAGCAAAAGGCTACTCCTGGAGCATCTCCGTCCCATATCGCTAACTTCATGTATGGGAAAAATAATGGAGCATGTGATACTCAACAGGCTAACCAACCACCTCGAGGACAATGACATACTACCAGACACCATGTTAGGATTTAGGAGAAGCCTCTCAACACAAGATGCGCTGCTTCAACTTAAGCATCAAATATTAGAGAATACCGGCACCGCTACGAGGGCAATCCTTGGACTCGACCTACGGAAAGCTTTCGACAATGTTACACACAGCGCGATCCTAACCAAAATACAGGAACTACAACTAGGTAAGAGAGTGTACACATATATACGCTCATTTCTTACCGGACGCAAAGCCAATGTCACTATGGGAGACTTAACATCGGACGGATTCGCTTTAGGCAGCACAGGTACGCCGCAGGGCGCAGTCATATCGCCCTTACTTTTCAACATAGCCCTCATAGGACTACCACAGGAACTCCGGGAAATAAACGGTCTCAACCACACTATATACGCAGACGACATTACGATATGGACACACGGACTCAGTTCTGGCCAAACAGAACAAGTGCTTCAGGGGGCGGTACAGACAGTGGAAAAATGCCTGCGCAATACAGGGCTCACATGCTCCGCAAAATCTGAACTGCTCATTTACAAACCTACACGCCGCGGCAGGAAACCAGCTAACTACAACACACTCCCCAGAACGAGCGACGTCATCACAATCAAGACTGCCTGTGCGACCGTCATACCCACGGTAAGCAAAATCAGAGTACTAGGACTGATAATCGAAAGCAACGGACACAACGGCGAAACAATCCGAAAATTAGAAACATACTTAACGCAAACCGCTAGACTCACAAAGCGCACTGCAAACAGACACAGTGGTATGAAAGAAGGCAACACCATCAGGCTGGTACAAGCCTTCGTGATAAGTAAAGTAACATACGTGGGACCCTACCTCAAATGGCAGGCGGCAGATAAAATCAAGCTTGAAGGTCTCATTCGCAAACCACACAGAGTAGCACTAGGGCTTCCGGTTAAAGCTAGTACTGAACTTCTAATGAAGTTGGGAATACACTGCACATTAGGCGATATTATAGAGGCACAACAAATAGCGCAATATGAAAGACTAGCCAGGACACCCACAGGCAGAGCCATACATGACAGGCTCCAAATCAATTACCACACCCAACATGGGAGGAAAGTCGACATACCGAGCAGTTAGGGAGAAAAGATGATAATATACCCTTTACTCAAACATATGCATCCAGAATATCACAAAGCGAGGAGGGAGAGTCAGAGATATCCAAGAGAAATTCGGCAATGACAATGACTCGGTATTTGTAGATGCAGCAAGATACGACAGACAAAAAGGGTTCGCAGCGGCGGTAATGAACACGAAACACGAATACTTCACAAGCAGCACGGTCTGCACAGGATTAAGCGAAACAGCAGAAGCAGCAGCAATAGCCATGGCAGTCGCGCAAACGAAAGCACTCATTGTCATCAGCGACTCGCAAACGGCGGTGAGGAACTTTGGTATAGGGCGCATCTCGCCGGAGGCCCTACGGGTTCTCAGGGCGGAGAAATACCCAGAAAAACGTTCGGTATATATCCAATGGACACCAGCATACATGACCGCAGCAGGTATTGGCAACGATGCTGTGCACACTATGGCTCGAGGGCTTACTTACCGAGCTTTACACACTCTACATCCCCGGACGGGCCTACACAAGGAGGATCATGCAATTGGAATGATCGAATGACAACATACAAGGACATCACCAATCACTATAGACTGCAACGGCGTACCTTTGCGGTACCACACTCTCAACTCACCAAGCAACAAACAATAAAATGACGCCAACAACAGGCGAGAACGTATCCAACACCAGTACTCTTACATCTCCTGTACCCGGGTATATACCAGAGTGATAAATGTGCTAAGTGTGACAATAAGGCCACCTTATAACGAAAGGGAAGCGCTCAAGGGCTCGTTCTTTATTTGTTAGAAACAAGTTAATGAGCAAACGGACAATGAAGCCTAGGAAAGCATAGGGGAAGTTACTTGAGGTATTTTAATTGTGGAGAAAGTAGAAAGGAATTAAAGTGGACGAAAAGACAAACCTGCCTTCGGTGGGACCCGAACCCACGACCTTCGGATGTCGCGTCCGATGCTCTACCAATTGAGCTACGACGGCGGCCGTCCCCCCGTCCACTTTATTGTGTATTTATGTACATATTATCCTGGGAGTGTTAGGCAGCGCCACTCATGGCCAAGGCGGCGTGCGTGGAACGCACTTTCTTGCCAGGAGGCGTCACGTGGAACGTGAACTTAGCTGAGATGGCTGCTGCCCAATAAGCCCTCGCATGCTACCTAAGGCACCAAGTCTGCCGCAACGAGGCCCACGCTACGAAATAACGAAAGGGAAGGGGTCAAGGGCTCGTTCTTTATTTGTTAGAAACAAGTTAATGAGCAAACGGACAATGAAGCCTTGGAAAGCATAGGGGAAGTTACTTGAGGTATTTTAATTGTGGAGAAAGTAGAAAGGAATTAAAGTGGACGAAAAGACAAACCTGCCTTCGGTGGGACCCGAACCCACGACCTTCGGATGTCGCGTCCGATGCTCTACCAATTGAGCTACGAAGGCGGCCGTCCCCCCGTCCACTTTATTGCGTATTTATGTACATATTATCATGCTCATTAACTTGTTTCTAACAAATAAAGAACGAGCCCTTGACCCCTTCCCTTTCGTTATTTCGTAGCGTGGGCCTCGTTGCGGCAGACTTGGTGCCTTAGGTAGCATGCGAGGGCTTATTGGGCAGCAGCCATCTCAGCTAAGTTCACGTTCCACGTGACGCCTCCTGGCAAGAAAGTGCGTTCCACGCACGCCGCCTTGGCCATGTGTGGCGCTGCCTAACACTCCCAGGATAACATGTACATAAATACACAATAAAGTGGACGGGGGGACGGCCGCCTTCGTAGCTCAATTGGTAGAGCATCGGACGCGACATCCGAAGGTCGTGGGTTCGGGTCCCACCGAAGGCAGGTTTGTCTTTTCGTCCACTTTAATTCCTTTCTACTTTCTCCACAATCAAAATACCTCAAGTAACTTCCCCTATGCTTTCCTAGGCTTCATTGTCCGTTTGCTCATTAACTTGTTTCTAACAAATAAAGAACGAGCCCTTGACCCCTTCCCTTTCGTTATTTCGTAGCGTGGGCCTCGTTGCGGCAGACTTGGTGCCTTAGGTAGCATGCGAGGGCTTATTGGGCAGCAGCCATCTCAGCTAAGTTCACGTTCCACGTGACGCCTCCTGGCAAGAAAGTGCGTTCCACGCACGCCGCCTTGCCCATGAGTGGCGCTGTCTAACACTCCCAGGATAATATGTACATAAATACACAATAAAGTGGACGGGGGGACGGCCGCCTTCGTAGCTCAATTGGTAGAGCATCGGACGCGACATCCGAAGGTCGTGGGTTCGGGTCCCACCGAAGGCAGGTTTGTCTTTTCGTCCACTTTAATTCCTTTCTACTTTCTCCACAATTAAAATACCTCAAGTAACTTCCCCTATGCTTTCCTAGGCCTCATTGTCCGTTTGCTCATTAACTTGTTTCTAACAAATAAAAAACGAGCCCTTGACCCCTTCCCTTTCGTTATTTCGTAGCGTGGGCCTCGTTGCGGCAGACTTGGTGCCTTAGGTAGCATGCGAGGGCTTATTGGGCAGCAGCCATCTCAGCTAAGTTCACGTTCCACGTGACGCTTCCTGGCAAGAAAGTGCGTTCCACGCACGCCGCCTTGGCCATGAGTGGCGCTGCCTAACACTCCCAGGATAATATGTACATAAATACACAATAACGTGGACGGGGGGACGGCCGCCTTCGTAGCTCAATTGGTAGAGCATCGGACGCGACATCCGAAGGTCGTGGGTTCGGGTCCCACCGAAGGCAGGTTTGTCTTTTCGTCCACTTTAATTCCTTTCTACTTTCTCCACAATTAAAATACCTCAAGTAACTTCCCCTATGCTTTCCTAGGCTTCATTGTCCGTTTGCTCATTAACTTGTTTCTAACAAATAAAGAACGAGCCCTTGACCCCTTCCCTTTCGTTATTTCGTAGCGTGGGCCTCGTTGCGGCAGACTTGGTGCCTTAGGTAGCATGCGAGGGCTTATTGGGCAGCAGCCATCTCAGCTAAGTTCACGTTCCACGTGACGCCTCCTGGCAAGAAAGTGCGTTTCACGCACGCCGCCTTGGCCATGAGTGACGCTGCCTAACACTCCCAGGATAATATGTACATAAATACACAATAAAGTGGACGGGGGGACGGCCGCCTTCGTAGCTCAATTGGTAGAGCATCGGACGCGACATCCGAAGGTCGTGGGTTCGGGTTCCACCGAAGGCAGGTTTGTCTTTTCGTCCACTTTAATTCCTTTCTACTTTCTCCACAATTAAAATACCTCAAGTAACTTCCCCTATGCTTTCCTAGGCTTCATTGTCCGTTTGCTCATTAATAAGGCCACCTTAGGGCACATACTATGGCAATGCCCCAATATCAGAGAGAACCAAGGGCTCCCTGCCTCCTATAACCGGCTAAGAACGCTGGGGAGCCGTTCTGCTCAGCTCATCCTTAGATGACCAATTATGGGCGATCCAGTGGGCCAAGGAAGCCGCCGAGGCCCAAAAACCCTCGGCCGAAGCCTAGGCGGGACTTACAGCCCATCCCTGAAAATCACAGGACATCAATAAAGTCTATTCTCTCTCTCTCTCAAAGCGCGCTTAATATATTTCACAGCGGCGCCGCTGGCACCGCAGTGTTGCACATTGTGATATTTTGCTATTTGACGACTGAATTCTAAGCAATTTAAAAGTGTCGTACTCATAACATTTCTCGCGATTTCAATACATTAGCTTCCACATAACCGTGTGCTTTCTATGGCATACAGAAAAGGAAAGATTGCAACAGACAAAAATATGTCACAAAATGAGAACGGTTACATAATTGTGATGTGCGGAGTGTTAGCATCTATATTTCACGACGAAATTTGAAACAAATGCGTAATCTAAAATACTATTGCGACAATATCCCTGCAAAGGGACCTTTGTAGCCTGTTTTAGTACTTGGCCTAAACGATCTTTTATGGATTATTTAACCGAGAAAAAGAAATTCTGGAGCATTGCGTCCCACATCCACGATATGACTATGAGAGACACCACAGTGGAGGACACCGAAAATTTCGACCTCCCGGTGTTCTTTACCGGTTACTGACACCGCAGAGCACTGAGGCCGTACGCTTTGAGCGATCGGTAGCGCCCGTAGACTATGGGCCAGGCGTGCTCGCGAGGTATTCACAGATAAATTCTCACCGAAAGTTTGGCCAATGTTTAGGGTCATTCTTGCATTTGAAAATGGTCGACGTGTCGGGATACTGCGTTCCACGAACTTGCTGCTTTTCGACAAGCCGGTCGTGCGCAATCTCGGGAAGGGAGAGCGCGTTTGCCTGCTCGAACGAATTGCTGGAGGTGCACTTCTAGTTCTCGGGGGTTCGCATTCGCGTTGACGTAAAAGGCTAGTTCAACGATATTTTACGACATGGAAAAACAGCCCGCATCGACGCACAAGCGGAGACAAATCTCCTTGTTAACGTTGGCATTTGCAAGATTTCTATTGCGCTTCCGCTTGTATTTGAAACACAGCTGTTTTAGCGATAACGCGAAGCAAAAACAACAGCTGCTCGTCATGGGCGATCCACGCCAGGACCGCGGAAAACCCATGCGACCTCTGCATCAGGTGCAATGAAGCAGGACGCCGAAGGAGAAGGCGTGACTGGACCTACACTCCTAGCACGATAAGCTTTAGTTGATTTCATAGGTATGTGAAAATATGCTCCTCTACTAAAAGTTAAAGTGCTTTAACCTTTAGTAAAGGAGCATATTTTAACATTTTTGAGTACCTGTAAAATAAACTAAAGGTTACTGTGTTTAGAGTGTACGTGGCAGTGAGAAGCCACTATGCCAGCGCATCACATCCTTGGGTGCTGCTTGAGGCTGTTGACAACTATCCATACATGCTACTGTGAGAATTCATTGCACAGAAGCTGGATTGCTTCTTCGGCTTTCTTGTTTTGAAGCGACGCCTCTTTAAGCTAGCCTATGTCGTCGAGGTAGATACGCAAAAGCTCGTGTTGCACGAAAGTAAAAAAAAATGACAGCGGTGGTGGAAAGCGCTTATTCAGAAAAGAGTGGTTCCGGGCTTCTTTACAGGCGCCTACAGATTATGTGAAGCCTCTGTTATGGGATGGGACCGAATTGGTGGAGGCCGCAGTTAATTTTGGGAATTCGTCTTCTCTCCCGATGGTTCCGATGCCCGCGGGGACACGTTGAAGGACGGATTCTCGGCCAAGATGTCCTCGCAGCAAAACACGCAGGTTTTTACACACTGTACACTATTTACAAACTTGGCCGAGGCGGCCAGTGCTGTCAGCAGACATCTCAACAACACAACTGGGCTCAAACCACACCAAGCGGTTCACTCCGAGCCCTTAACATTTTCAATTAAACGTGAATAAGCACCAAGCTTTGAAACCTCATCATAACTCGTCAGAGGCAGCGCCAAGCTCCACCTCTGACCATCTTGCCGCGTCGGCGACCCGAGTTAGCGCTAAGCTCTCCTCTCCCCCTCTCTTCTCTGTTCTCCGTTAAATACACCTGATCGCTCCTGCGACCGCCTTCCGGTACCAACCCATATCAGCACTTCACCAATAACCAATTGCCGCTGTATCCAAGGAGAAAAACAAGCACGTGAAAGCGATCGGCCTGGTCATTTTTGGCCTGATTGTGGGGATGTGTGCTTATTTTTAAGAAAAGAATGCCGTGATGAGTCCACATCAAGTGCGCTCGTAATTTTGCGCAAGGGTGTTTTCAGCATTCGGTGCATCTTGGAAATATTCGCATGCTATAGGAACGTATTATTAGGACAAGCAAGAATTCGCGGTGTCTCCATTTCGTTGTGGACCCTTTATGTAGTCAGTACCTTTCTTGTAAAGCTTCACAGCCTTCTGCCTTTTCTCCGATATATCGTTCATACCGTATCGCCGGTGCTTCCGCACGGTCCCGTTATCACCGATGAAACAGCGTATTAGTTATTTCTTGACAAACGCATTGTTCATTCCTAAAGGCCCTTCGTCAAGCATGGTCGCTGTGGTACATCTGAACCGACTCAGTCAATGAAATTTGGCCCCGCCTTGGTGGTCTAGTGGTTATGGCACTCGGCTGCTGATCCGAAGGTCGCGGAATCCAATCCCGGCCGCAGCGGCTGCATTTCGATGGATGCCAAATGTTGAGGCCCGTGTGCTGTGCGATGTCATTGCACATTACAGAACCCCAGGTCGTCGACATCTCCGGACACCTCCACTACGGCGTCTCTCATAATCAAAGCTGGTTTGGGGACGTTAACTCCACAAATCAATCAATCAAAGAAATTTGAAATTTCTCAGAGCTTGTGTTAGTGCTGATAAGCCAGACTGCATTCGAAAGAAGAAACAAAAGCCCCCCCCCCCCACTCCATTATAGCAACTTTGTTGACCTCTTGTTGCAACATTTAATATGCCCGAATGTGTTCTCAGCAAACCTGTTAAGAATCATTGGAAAGAGTTCGTAAATATCTTCGGTGAAGCAGCGCGCACCGGAAGAATCTAAGCGCGTTAGGCATAAAGGAAAAACGCTGCGCGACAAAGTTGACGACGTGTGTCGTCAACGATGCGAAGTACTCACAGGTACATAAACTAGCTTCAAGAGCATCACAACATATAATTTATAAAGACTTCCATGAATTGATGACGCAACATCGGAGGCTATCTGAAGATATTTATTTATCTTTTTCATTCCGTTGGTACATCTTAATTTATAGGTGTGGACGAGATTGCGAGAACGTTGTCCAAACCTATAAGACGTTGCCAGAGAGAGCTCCGAGGCACCTGGAGCGTTCCCGTGCCAAAGCCCACAAAGTGCAAGGGCGTATCGGCAGCACCTGTATCGGGACTTTCTGCGGCCAGCTGATGGCGTAAAAAGTCAACTGTAATTGAGATACCTCCTCTGAAGCAGAGGTCAAGAAGTTTCCTCGCTCCACGTGGTGCTCGAATAAAGAAACGGTTAGAAAACAGCGTGTTGCTTAATGCGTCCATCATCCTCATCAGCCTGTCTACGCCCACTGCAGGGCAAAGGCCTCTCCCACAGATCTCCAATTTTCCCTGTCCTATGCTAATTGGGCCCAATTTATCGCAGCAAACTTCCTGAAGTCATTTGCCCACCTAACTTTCTGCCGTCCCCTGTCACGCTTGCCTTCTCTAGGAATCAAGTCTGTTACCCTTAATTATCTACGCCTGTCTTGTCTTCGCGTCCATAGTTCTTTTTAAATAACGTAGCCAGGCCGTCCGACAGCGGTCGTGCTATGGAGGTCTCTCTACGGACTTATAATCAGGACTTATTTCTTGTCATGTTTCAAGCATCCTCCATTTCTTCTTTTTCTTTTTTTTTGCCATCTGTTCCGAGGACATCACCTGATAGCACTCAAGCGAGGCCAAGACGGTTCGTACGCAACAGATATTGCACAAGCCCCAAAAGGAACACGGTACAGTGACAACTAAAAGACCATAGCGAGAGAATACATTACTTATATGCTACAGGAACAAGCACGCATATTTTCTAAGGAGGGATAACCAAATCGTGGAATAAGCAAACCCCATAAATGAAGGAGGGTCAAAGGAACACACTTGAATGGACGGTTTTCGGCTAAACCACTGAATGTGAGGACAGGTAAAAACAGAGAGCAGCTGCTGGTCTCGCGAATGATGCCTCTTTCTGGCAAGAGAAGCAAGCGGGTTTTCCTCATAGCCGTTCCTGGTAGAACACGAACAGCCATGGCGTTTCGGCATGGCGAAGTTTTCCAAGGCTGCGTTGGCTAGGTTGAACCACCGACGAGGTTTGCATGTTCCACGGCGTATTGGGAAAACGTATCCCGCACAACGCAGGACGACCTGAACAAAGAGTGTCATTTTCTATATGACGTGGATTTATGCCCCACGTTCAATGCATGCAGCGAACACACATATCACCACATATACACGTATCACACACAAGTTTCAAAGAAAGAGAGGGAGAGAAATCTAGGCGCCGCTTGTGCGGTTATCTAAGAAGACGTTAAGGTGTGTTAAGGTTTTCGACGCCGCCTATTAAAGACGCTTTCGCCGATGTAGTTTCGACATCTTTTATGCAAGGTCGTATTTTAGAATTCTTAGAATTGTATGTTAACGAGCCAATGCTTGACGAGGTCCTTAAACAAATCTTGAATACACTCCGTAACTAGCTGTTAGTCGCAGCGTCTCCTTTCATCGTGTGAGCGAATCATCGCACTGCATGCACTAGATAATTTGCGATTCTGCTTCAAGCACACGTGGAAATCAGCTGTCCTTCTTTCAGTAGATTACGTCACAAGGCTCCTTTGCTCGACTTTCTTGGGTGTTTCTAGCGACGGATACCTAGTTTTTCTTTATTTTCGGGGTCCGAAACAAAAAATTGCCGCATATCCGCTTCCTTCTCTGTAAATGACACCGAAAGATGATAGTCTTCTGCCGCCCCTGACGCGTAACACGCTCTCTTGTCCTCCTCCCACCCTCGCCCTCTTCCTCTCCCCTCTCGCTCCTCCCATGTTACATACGATGGAGGCTTCGCTGATTTCTATACCTACTTTCCACTTTCGCCCTTGTCTCGCGCCACATGTTCGGACCTTTCACTGCTGTTGGCTAAAAGCCAGCTAGAGAGGCGCGGCTTTTGTCGGCCTGTTTTTAACGTGTAGCGTCTCTTCGACGCCACCTATAACGCGTTGATTTTTTCCACTTACTGACGCAAAAACAAGTCCAATGTGTACTCCTACATAAATGAACGCTGCGGATCACGGTTATGTCCACATATCTTGCCTCAAATAGGTCTGCGGTTCCTTTTGCTCTGTATAATGTTGACGCATATGACCCCATGCCGCCAGTGCTACTAGCTCGCTTGGCTTTGGCTGGCCGGTTGAATAGAGTGACAGCCAGCCAGGTAGCCAGACAGACGAAGAGTTTGTATGGAGCCCGAGAAAGACTATCGTCTTCAATAGATAAAGATTTGCTGAGCATGTTTTCATGAATATGAAATGCTAGTTCTCATTCAATGGTCGGAGTAGATGCTCCCGTGACGTGTGTCGTAAAATCCCAGAGATTAATGAATGAATGAATGAATGAATGAATGAATGAATGAATGAATGAATGAACCAATCAATCAATCAGTCAGTGAAATCTTTTTGTGACCTCATTCAGGGGGCGATTCGAAGCTGTATTTCTAACCTCAATGTAAATTTCCTTGTGCATGTAATGCAATAATATTTCACTCATATGTTCAGAGTAGGCACCACGACTTATCGGCTTTGTTTTACAGCGCTAGCTGTTATGAGATCACAACAACGGCCGTTTATGGCGCCGTAGTTGCCGCCGACGCCCGTGTCAGTAACCACTATCGCGCACATTTCAGAAAAAAATAACTAGGACCGAGGAGGATTCGCAACAACGTCCTCTGCGTGGCAGTCGAGCATATTACCACTGAGCTACGCCTGTTTTTTTTTTCTTTATTCTGAGCTACGCCTGCGCTTGAAAAATCATTCCTCAAGGACCTAAACAGGTATAAAGCCTGCCGAGCAATCTCGTTAACAGGTATAATGTTACGTTGCAGAATAGTAATACGCCACTACGCGTCCCGGAAAGTCGATTGCATAACGAGTGCGAGGAATCATTTGAAAGAACACAGGGGTGCATGCTTTGTAGCTCTCCACTCATTACAGAGACATTGTGAGCGTCATCATTATGAAACGATCTTCTTCAGCATTTCCGTCATCATTATTACGAAGCGCTGCCTCGTGAAGCAGTTTTTCGCGCAGCACCGACAGCAACTTGATATGGCTCTTCGATATATACCTGATGACCCGATCACTAGGCGAGATCCCCGAGCGTTTACAATGGTCCCTAAGAAGGTCGCTCCTCCAGCTTATGCTGTAACTGTCCTGCGGTTCGGCGCAAGCCTGCTGTCCTTTTATTTATTTTTTTATTTTAGAAGAGTCAGATCCACTTAAAGCAGAATCGAGAAACACACAAGCGACTCATGAAAATATGGCAGAGTCTGCTGCAACAACTATTTCCTTAGTTCGATTCGTCAAAGGACACAGGACTTGCGTTGTAGTTATCAGTAACACGCCGGAGGCGATATTCAGAACAAATGTTGGCTTTGGCACATTCTGATTCGAGCTGCCTGCTTCGTGTTTCGGGCGCAACTATCATTCTAAATTACAGGGCATGAACAACTTCGCTTTGGGACAGCAAATGAAATTCTTCCCGGAATGCATGCTTTTGCAGGAAGCGCAATGTCTCCAATGGTCCGCCGCGCGAAAGTCGAGGAGGCGTCAGTATTGTTTGTTTTGGACACGTGGTGCCCACGGTGTCCGTCCAATGGCGCAGCTGGTGCAGCTGGATGAACAATACATTGTAATGTTGCTGAACGTAAAGCATGAGTTATGTAGTTAGATCCACCGAATAAGTATTACCCCCAGAACCTCGTATCTTTGAGATGAAAGAGCTGGTGCTACCGCCAGCACTCACTCAGCCGTTGACGTCCCTGTTATGCGCTTAAGTAAATGTTTTCCAGGGACCGAGACAGTTCTGCACGCTCTATTCAAACCGACATGTCAACATTCCTAAAGCACAATCAGAATGTAACTAAAACTGTACCTTACTTAGCAGCAATTGTTAAAAGACAACACGTTGATATGAGGCAAGCTGGAATTACATGTCATGGCCTAAATTAATGTGTCACTCAAACCTTATCATCGAGATATTCTTGGCATTCAGGCTCATATGTTCGCGTAGTATAAAACCCGGAGGGCATAGTTAGGTTCAATATCTGCACACCGGCTGGGAAACAACGCCCGCTGATTAAAATTGGGTTTTGAGGCGGCATGCTCTTTTTATAGTATCATATGGAATGCTTTGTTATTCACCTAATAAACCAGCCTGCCGTTCCTATAATATAAGCTAATTTCCTTTACGCACATTATAAACAATTTCCTTTACGCACGTTGAGTTCTCTATACGGCTATAAAACTAGAGGACGATCGACCCCCTGCCCGTATCGCTGAAAAGTGAGAAATCGTTTCGCTGAAAACTGAGAAAGCCCAAAATTTATCACAAGAAATGCGCCTGATGCGCGAAGTATTAGATGACTAGGCTGTAATGAGAGAAACGTAGGCGTTAAGGCAATTATCACTCAGTTGCTTAAACGTAACGGGAGGCAGAAGAAACGGTCAAATAGTTCATATCCCAAAGAACTGCGCAGCTAACCTTTCAACAGATGCCGAGGGTGATGTGGTCAATACAGCAATGCATGTACAACAAACCATATTGCTGGAGAACCGTTTGCTTGGAATGTCTGTCGACTGCGAAAAGTTTCAATTGCTCTTGAAATTTGAACGGCGGAGACGGCAAAGTGTCTATGAAAGGACGAAGAGGACAATCTTTTGTACATCGCACCAAAGTCACAGAAGGTTCAACTGCTTATTTGGTGTACGACTTTGCCATGCGTTCCATCACGCTCATAGTACAGGCTGAATCACGCCTGTCAATAGGCTATTTTACGCAGTCGTTTCAGTGCCGCTAAAATTGACTGTTTTGCATCTATAGCATCAAATTGGGTGACGCTACCACATACAATGCGCATGAAAAGAACACCGACTCATTCAACCTCTTATGACTTTCGCAACGTGACTTTACTGCACAGAAAGCTCCTGAGTTTACTGCACAGAAAGCTACGAAACAATTCGTGCAACAGTCCAAGATGGCGGCGTCCACACATTATATATTACATCCTCCGAAACGGAGCTCTGCGGACCGCGCCTGCTTCGCCTCTTCTGTGTACTGGCTCGCAGATACAAGTGAGAACGCCGAAGGCATGCCCGCAGCATGTCTATTCCAGCCCTAAGAATGTCATCGGCCTGTAATTTTGTTATTAAAGACAGTAAACTGGATTTGAGCGCTCCACTTCACCTGTGCCCGTTGTACAGCCGCCTTTGGCAATAACGATGTGTGGCTAGGCCGCGAAAACGCCCGCGCTTTGGAAAGTACGGCTCACTCAAGAGGAAAAGAAAGGCCACTGAGAAATCGGCTCATTGGTAAATAGACAAATTTTATTGGCAAACAAAAGCTTCATCAAAACGACGACAGACACGAAAAAAAAAACAAATCATTTCTCTTGCGATGGCTTTGCAGTTGAGATAAGAAGAACGGCAAGCGATCGCTACTACGGGCGCCACGAAGCTACTAGCAGTTTTACTAGGCGCCCCGTGGGAGATGTAATTGAACTATAAGTACAGCACACGAATTATCTCATAATACCAGGCTCAGCAGCTAGAGTTTTGGCTTGCTATAGACTCGGGATCGCTGTGGCGTGATCGAATCTCCGCCACGGACGCCACATATATGTCAGTGGAGGCGAAATGCAAAGAGCACCCGTGTACCAAGGACTGCTAAGAATACGGCACTAGTTCTGCGGCATGACGCAATGATATCATTGTAGCTTTGCGCCACAATCGTGTGGATGCTAATTTTCCCTGTCATAAATATCAGGCGGCCAAAATTACTCCGGAGCCGTCCACTACGGTGCGTGCCTCATAAGCATATCGCAGTTATCGCAATTGAGAGTGGGTCAATTATTAACTTTCGTCGATATGACAAGGTGCCGTCGAAACCAAGACTCAAATTGCAAACTGAATTCCGGAAATTGTACTGTACAAGTGGTACACCCATGGAGTCATAAGCCCACTAACATGTTGCTTGTTTGAAATCGGCAGGATAAAAAAAAATGGCGCTTGGTGCTAATGGAAAGAACAATGCACCAAATTAAACATCCCAGCTCTGCGAACTGTGCATTTAAAAGCACCACATGAGGACATATTTGGCGTATAGAGTTCACATCTTATGTGAAACGGGCTATAAATTCTGGCACAAGAGTTTAAGAATTGTACGAAAGCAGTCTCGCGAAATGCTATATTTACGCCAGGGTATCTCGACTGCTCTAGGTAAGTGTGACTCACTTTGTGCTCTCAACTGATAGAAGGTCACGAAGAAAGAAACGTGCTCTCGAACTACGAAATCGGAGTCCAATAGAACAAAAAGCACTCCACGAGGCGCAGCAGCCTACCTTGTAAACGCGAGAGCCATAAAAATTAACGTTGAAAATTCGAAGTTCGATAACAATGCAAGGACTTCATCGTGATGACGATGGCATGGAAAATGATGGCTTGGGCACAGGACAGAACGATGGCGATATGAGAACGCCTTGACAAGGACATGAAACCAGTCGAATGAGGAAACTATCTGAACTACGCTGTGGCGATAATGAAGCCACGGCGACAGCGGGCGAATACATCGCCGATCGCAGGAGGTAGCCGTAGGTGGTTGGAAATCGAAAGCGGGAATGTGATTTTCCTGTACAGCGCAGACATGTGCGCTCTAACACTGGTGTCGACGTTACGTCGCACCATGGCCTACTCTCTTGTCGCCACAGCGCTTTCGACGCGCCTTTTAAACATACGTTGAGCGCACAGCCACTAAATTCGGAGCGAGGTGGCACTAAATTTACACAAGGACGTCGATGCTACTCGTAATACCTGGAAGAATGTCAAGCACTTCGGCATAGGCGTTTTGCTCGTTGGCTGCTTCGCATAGCACCAATTCACATAGCTATTTTTCTTTGGCCGGTTTCTGTTTTCCGATTACGAGAATTTCTTTTTTTAGCTCTTGCCTGCGATATATGCAATCTACATGTGCAGTGCTACGATAATAATGTTTGTAAGGCTACCGAGTTCGCAGTTTCGATCCACTGATACTTCGCTCAGAGAAAAACGCAGACAACGAGGCCCGCAAAGATCGTCGCTACCGCCACTCTTGGAAGGTTTTGAGCGATTCAATATTTATTAGCGCGAATACCATCAGCTGTTGTAAATTACGGAGAGTGGTATGTAACTTATTATAGTTTTCCATCATTCTCTAAAGGAAAGAGTAGACAATCACGTGAGAACTTCACACAAAATCTTAGCGCTGCTTGCACTAGTGGCCCAAGGGTAGCGAAGATGATGGAGACTTGGCTCGTCCGGGTATTCATCATCATCAGCATCTTCTTCTCCGTCATCATCATAATTTTCTACGGCTTGCTCATCTTCACCACCTTATTCCGTCACGTGTCGCTGCGACGTCACGTTACGCGATGTAGAATGATGTCGAGGCCATTCGTTCAAGGTTATGCTGTTAGATGTAGCGTCGCCTAATTACTAGACAAGGTCATACAGAGGTCGTAGTTCGTGACACGAGAAATTACGAAAAGCTGAAACAGCTCCGTTAATAAAGTGGCGGCCGGAATGGATCGCATGAACAAGGGCCGTTGTAGTTGACCCATTATTCGAACCCATGCAGTTGTCGAGGTGAACGAACAACTGCGAGTTCACCGGTGTTTGCAGATGGGCATCTGGACGGATAAATTTACTCTTTTGCGGCTCTATTGTACTTACATGATTTGAAAGAGAGGTTCCGATAGCACTATTTGTGAGAACGCGGCGAGTGCTGAAAATTCACACCGGCCATTCCAAGGAAGAAATAATGTCAGGTGAGCGGGCTTCCTCTATGCGCTATGAACGAAACATAAGTTGTCATTGTTTGCTAGTGGCATCAACACATAACTATCCTACCCTGGGGCAGAAACAAAACAGCAGTCAATACATTGAGATACCTCTTCATATGACCCCGAAAGCAAGATCATCATAGTGAACTGACGTTATTGAGAACTGGCGATCCGCATATGGTCATGTTGTCTACGTATGGAGCAAGAAACCTTCCACAGGGTTATAACTGGTGTTCGGGAGGTAACACGCTTACACTGCAAAGCGAAGAAAGGTCGTACTTAACTATATCTGCAATGAAGCGCACTTAGTGACAAAAATATTTCTCTTTACGAGAAAACGGCCCTTACTTTTAGAATAACCCTCGTAAGTAATTCATATCAAGCCGGTTTAAAAAGTGCTTGATAGAAAAAACTGACAAAATTGTTATTCTTCTGCAAGCCCAGTTCTGATAAGCCTACTTGTCATTTTTCTTCACAGCTCATCTGCAGTACACACTGTGAGCGAAAAAGAGAAAAAACACGATGCAGCTGAGACTCATCCTGGTTGGCTTTCTCATATTCCTTGTTATGTTACTAGGTAAGTCGTGTTTCTTCTATGAAGCAACTCACCATATTGTTACGTGGCGATTAATGACGCTGACCTGCAGTGGGGTGTACGGTTACAGGGATGTGAGAGACACCCAAGAAAGAAGACGATGATGTATCTTGGGTGAGCGTGGTGTTTCTCCCAGCTTGGTTGGTCTGAAATACAAACGCTGTAAATAATTCCACCGTTTATTCTGTTCCGTTTCATTTTTGGTGGAGGTGCTGGGTACGTACTGCCAGTTGTTTCTTAGCAGCGAGCTGCCGCCCAGACGGCTTCCCGAAAAGGTCGCGGAGCTGTTCTTTAAAAGTATCCCAGCTGGTAATATCTTGCTCGTGGGTCTCAAACCAGACGCGAGGAGTCTTGTCCAGGTAAAATATCACGTTCGCCAGCATGAAGGTTGGATCCCAGCCGTAGGTCTTGCTGACGCGCTCATACATCCCAAGCCACTGATCCACGTCAACGTTGTTTGCGCCGGCAAAGATACCGGGATCACGGGGTTGTGATAGATCGACGTACTGAGTGGTGATCGCTGGTGGTGACATAGCTGAAGTGGACGGAGGCGTGTCATTGCCCGGAGCCATGCTTGTAGACTCGAGGTGGCGTCCACTGCGGAGCTCCGTCGTAGAAGACTGAAGGGTGTTATCACCAAACCCGTGCTCTGAAGTACGGGACGCGATCGCCGGAAATAATTCCCAGACCCAAGGCTTAGGTTCCCCGAAATAGATCCCACGAAAGCTTGGACAATAAGATTTTTGGTCCCCTTCAGCACACTAGCAAAACGCCAGCAGTGGTTCAAAGACGGAGTCAGAGCCAAGGGTGATCAAGAAAAAGAAATATATTCTCATCAAATATGCAGTTACACAAACGTACACAAACACGGCTTTTACGAACTCAAACACAGATGGGTTGCAAAGTTACACAAGGCCAACCAACACGAACAAGCTCATGCACTGCAACAAAGAACAAAACACAAAGAGTCCTATTCACCAAGACACTCGGCGTCTTCTCAGTTCGAAGCTTGCAGGTGGCTTGTCAGCTGGCTCGTGGAACGGCGACTGAGTGACGCACGACCATAGGTCGGCGCACTCACTCATGAGTGCACTCACTCGCACTCATTTCATATACGTGAGTGCGAGTGCGAGTGAGTGCAAGTGAAGGTGAGTGCGAGTGCGAGTGAGTGCCAGTGAGTGTGAGTGGAAGTGAGTGCGAGTGAGTGCCAGTGAGTGTGAGTGGAAATGAGTGCGAGTGAGTGCCGTGAGTGTGAGTGGAAGTGAGTGCGAGTGCGAGTGAATGCAAGTGAGTGTGAGTGGACGTGAGTGAGAGTGCGTTGAGTGCCAGTGAGTGTGAGTGGAGGTGAATGCGAGTGAGTGCCAGTGAGTGTGAGTGGAAATGAGTGCGAGTGCGAGAGAGTGCAAGTGAGTGTGAGTGGAGGTGTGTGCGAGTGCGAGAGAGTGCAAGTGAGTGTGAGTGGAGGTGAGTGCGAGTGCGAGTGAGTGCCGTGGGTGTGAGTGGAAGTGAGTGCGAGTGAGTGCCAGTGAGTGTGAGTGGAAGTGAGTGCGAGTGCGAGTGAGTGCCAGTGAGTGTGAGTGGAAGTGAGTGCAAGTGAGTGTGAGTGGAGGTGAGTGCGAGTGCGAGTGAGTGCCAGTGAGTGCGAGTGAGCGCAAGTGAGTGTGAGTCGAGGTGAGTGCGAGTGAGTGCCAGTGAGTGCGAATGAGTGCCAGTGAGCGCGAGTGGAGATGAGTGTGAGTGGAGGTGCGAGAGAGTGCAAGTCCTGGAAAAATTGGGTGAATGAGTTCCCTCGCAACGCTGACCTATGCCGCTCAGTGCATTTGTTCTGAGAATGCGGTTACGGCTCCCATGTGTGGGCCTCCGCGTCAACGGCATTTTAAACGCGAAGCATTTCTTAGCGCACTTCGGCGGCTTTGAGCGCATCTATCTATCTATCTATCTATCTATCTATCTATCTATCTATCTATCTATCTATCTATCTATCTATCTATCCAGCCCTGGGCGTTTCGTTAATGGGATATATACGAAAATCGGTATGCAACATGACTGCATGACGAACATAAATGACAGGTCATAATATGAAAATCATGACATGCATGATTTACGTGAAACGGTCTTGGTGCTCTTCTGGGCCGTTTCGTTAATGGGGTGTAAACGAAAATTGGTATGGCACAGCATGACTGCATGACGAACATAAATGACCGATCATAACATGAAAATCATGACATGCATGTCATGATTTACGCTGAGCGGCATGGTTTACGTGCCGCGGTTTTGGTGCTCTTACGGACGTTTCGTTAACTTGATATATACGAAAATTGGTTTGGCGACACAAGAAAATCTGACGACCATGGTTGACACGTTCTAAAAACATGAAATTCGTGACATGCATGTTATGAGTGGCATGATTTACGTGCCACGCGTTTCGTTAACGGGATGCATATCAAAATTGCTATGGCAGAACACAACTGCATGAAGAACGTAAATGGGAGGTCATAACATTATAATCATGACATGCGTGTCATGAGCGGCAGGGTTTACATGCCACAGTCTTGGTGCTCTTGCGGCCGTTTCGTAAACCTCATATGTACCAAAATCGGTATAGCTTGACAATGCAGATCCATTTTACGTTCCTGATGCGTGCTTCGCATTTCCTTGATTCCCACTGCACGTAGGAACTGCCAATTTTTTTTTTTTTTGCAGACGAGCAGAGATAAATGTTACACTACGGAGGCCATAGTTAACCCTCTTGCGAAGTCAAGGTCACGTGACGTGGTTAGCAGGCAGGCAAGGTCTCGATCAACATAGCTGTGCGCGGGCTAGCTACACGTAGCAGCCGGAAACGTAAACCACGAGCGTTTGGAGAAGAAAACTACAGGGCCAGCCAGCACGACCGAGTCGGCTGGGGCCTCTTAACAAAAGGGTGGCGCGGTCTTAAATAGCGATTCGGTCTCTTGTCAAACAACCAATTGAAGATCGCTGAGAAGACATCGTCTGCTGTGTTCCCACGGACGCTCCCGGCTCGCTTGGGTGGGGGATTGCAAGAGTCTCCGAAAGTCGTGGAACAAGCGACCGTTCCGACGCGGCGCCTTCTGCTCGACACATTGCCGGCCTCCGCTAATGGGACGACAAGGTCCGCCGAAAACGGGAAAACGTGGCCCTCCCGCTGTAACGAAAGGGGTCGACGAAAGGGCTGTAATTATGGCGAAACAACTCCCAGGCGCCGGCAGGGGCGCAGGAAAGCGCGCGGGACGAGGGGAAGAATAACAGTCTTTCGCTTTGTCTGAGCCACTCTGGAGAGCAAGCAATGGTCGTTCTGACGGCTGGACACACTGTGGAGATCTTTCACTTGACATTCAAAAATCACGGAACACCTGTTCCTCCTGTGCCATCTAGACTCTGTTGCAATGAGTGCCGATGTTAAATTATAGATTTCTTCGTGGCTATTGCTGCCCCGATGTTTACACCGACTGAATATAAGGTGAACTGAACATCGCACACCTGTGTTTAGTGCAATGTATGACTTATGCTCCATCAGAACATACAGTTGGAGTGTCGAAAAATCGGGGCGAAACTTGAAGAAGCACGTGGAGGTATGGTTTATTTATTGATGTTTCTTATTGGCATAACGAAAGGGAGCTTTGGATTCTAAGCATAAATCGGTCCATTTGTTACCTTCTTGTTCACATTAGATATCATTTCTACTATTTATTGATCTTTTTACGAACTAGAGCCACGCTCAGTAGCACGTGCGCACGTTTTTGCTATTTGGGTTGTGCTGCTGTGCTGCTGCGAACCTTTCATGTGTGACATATGGCAGTTTTGCTTGCAGACATCATTTCTTGGTTGGTGTCCGATGAAATGATGAATGCGAGGCATTTTATTTATTTATTTATTTATTTATTTATTTATTTATTTATTTATTTATTTATTTATTCCTTCATTCATTCGCCACACATCAATGTCATTTCGCCATTGCATGAAAGTGGCGCTGCTGTAAAAATTGAACAGAAAAAGCATACTCCTTAAGACGTCATAAGAAAAAAAAATACTCCCACGTTATATATTTCGTCGATAAGCTCATCAGCTGATCATGTAGTTCGAGTTCTCCACACCGACACACGCTGCGCAACACCATGAATAACAAGAAAAGAACAGCATCACAAATGCTTTTAAATTTTGAAAACTAAGCAAATCTAATATATACAGAACTGTCAGTTGACTACCAAAACAAAAGGCTAGAAGTTTCGAGGTCAGAAGTTTAGGACAGGAAATGATGACGACATATCGGGAAATCTTGTTCCAGTATTTATAGGCGTGGGTGAAGAACAAGCTATTATATGCCAATGTAAATCGACTGGTCTACAGTATTTATAGCTTTTAGTGTTAAATGCAGGCTTGCTACTCACATGCATTGGTGAATGTGAGTGACTTTCTATTTGCAAATCTGACGCGCACTATTCTGACTTTTTATTGGAAGAACCATTATGTGGTGGACTTGTAATAGACTAGAGTCAAACTCGCAGTGAACATGTCGGGACTACGTTCGGTGCTCACTGAAAACATGTCTAGAAACATTTATTTTCATATTTCTTTATCTCCAAATATTCTGCTGCCGGTAGGCTTCAAGTTCGCACAATGTACGCAGCTGGAAGTGAATTTTAAAGTGTTTAAGTCACTTAATTTTTGCTCACAATTATCCGCACTATTTTCAATTTTAAAAATCAAATGTAACGTAAGTGTAACGACACGTTTTAATTTAAGAAGTGTAACTGGAACGCGTTCCTTTCTGATTAAAGGCACTTTTAACGGGAACTCGTTACAAACATTGGGAAGGAACGAGGAACGAGCTTTCGTTCCTGTTTGGGAGTAAAGTGTACAACACTGCTTGCGGGACAGAAAACCGCCGCCGTGCATATACGGCAAGAACCTTCAAAGGGTTAAACTGGCTTAGTAGCAAAGTGAAATAAAAGCTGCAAAATGTTCTGATTCACTAGTACGTCTCTTCAGGGTTGGAAAGGTAAGCACAGAGACATATTTCCGCATCCTAAACTCATCGCGGCTCCGCTTCCTTTCGTCACTTGACACTCGCCTTCCAGTTTCGGCGCTTCCTCGGGAGGCGTGGAGCCACTGCCTACAGTTTTAGCAAATTGAGACATTAAATAATACGTTCTGCTGTTTGCACGTGGGTTTTCACTGTATTTCATATTGTGTAGTACTGAAGAAACAACCAGAGAGCGCTGTTTACTTGCCCGGATTTTATGCCAGCACACTTCTGCTGTTCTCTCTCTCTCTCTCCTTTTTCTTTTTTTCGCGCTCTGCTGGCTTTGTCCTCCCATTGGGAAGTGTCCAAAAGCCAGGTAGGTTTCTCCAGCCCTGCCAAACTTGCGCGTACCACATTGCTGTAGTTTGTACAGATTTGTCGCGCTGCAAGCATTTATTTATTGTGCATACAGCTCTTCCGCAGAATACTACTCGTTGTTAGGCCGGCCGAGGGTGACAAATATTTCGTTTCCTGCAGCGCTAACAGCGCGGATTAAATGCGTTTCAGTTTACTGAAGCAGGTGAACGTAACTAGCGCAGGGTTTATTTTTATGGGAATACGGCCGATCTCACAAGAGATCGTTGCAGGGAGGGCGTGCATGTAAATCCTAAAGAAACACAATCAAGCAATTTATGCGATGGAAAACACTAGCAGAATTACTGCATGAAATTAATAGTAGCACTAAGCTTGGCGTGAGTAAAAAATAGAAATCACGAGAAATACATGACAGGATGCGCTGTGATGTGATCCATTATTCAACCAAAATGCCGATACAGGTTCTTAATAAAAATGTTCACCAAAACTGCTGAGCATGCACACTCATTCCAACTACAGCAAATGTTACTTTTCGCTTGTGCGGTAACCGTTAGCCCGAGCGCAAAGCGCTGAGATATCCAAAATTAGGCAAGCGAAGACCTACGCAGACGGCTCCAAAGAGCCGGGAGGCGTAAGACGCCTCGGCCGCCTCGGCTTCGGGGAGGCGCCGACGAGTCGCCGAGACATGGGTGTTGGAAGTCACGTATCTGTGTGTGTGTGTGCGTGTGTATACAAACGACGCCTATTCCTCCTCCGGACGCACACCTCTTCTTCCTTTACTTCTCCCCTGCCGACGCGACATGGCGCCGGTTGCTTGCATGTGCGCGCATGAGACGGTTGTGCCCACTTATGGTCTGATCTTGTGCCTGCGTTTCTGATTGGACCAGACCGTGCCTCGTGGAGTGGAGGTGTGAGGTGAGTGCGAGTGAATGCCAGTGAGTGTGAGTGGATGTGAGTGCGAGTGAGTGCCAGGCAGTGTGAGTGGAAATGAGTGCGAGTGAGTGCCGGGCGATGTGAGTAGAAGTGAGTGCGAGTGAGTGCCGGGCAGTGTGAGTGGAAGTGAGTGTGAGCGCGAGTGAGTGCCAGGCAGTGTGAGTGGAAGTGAGTGCGAGTGCGAGTGAGTTCCAGGCAGTGTGAGTGGAAATGAGTGCGAGTGCGAGTGGATGTGAGTGCGAGTGAGTGCAGGCAGTGTGAGTGGAAATGAGTGCGAGTGAGTGCCAGGCGATGTGAGTGGATGTGAGCGCGAATGAGTGCCGGGCAGTATGAGTGGAAGTGAGTGCGAGTGCGAGTGAGTTCCAGGCAGTGTGAGTGGAAATGTGCGAGTGCGAGTGAGTGGCAATGAGTGTGAGTGGAACTCAGTGCGAGTGCGAGTGAGTGCCAGGCAGTGTGAGTGGAAGTGAGTGCCGGGCAGTGTGAGTGGAAGTGAGTGCGAGTGCGAGTGAGTGCCAATGAGTGTGAGTGGATGTGAGTGGGAGTGCGAGTGAGTGCCGGGCAGTGTGAGTGGAAGTGAGTGTGAGTGCGAGTGAGTGCCAGGCAGTGTGAGTGGAAGTGAGTGCGAGTGAGTGTCGGTGAGCGTGAGTGGAAATGAGTGCGCGTGCGAGTGAGTGCCTGTGAGTGTGAGTGGAGGTGAGTGCGAGTGAGTGCCAGTGACTGTGAGTGGAGGTGAGTGTGAGTGCGAGTGAGTGACAGTGAGTGTGAGTTGAGGTGAGTGCGAGTGAGTGCGGGTGCTGGAAAAATTAGGGTGAGTGAGTGTGAGTGAGTGTTCTCCCACACTGCCGACCTAAGCGCACGACTTCTTGCTTCTTCTTTTTACTGGCAACTCTCCTACTCTCCTCCCCCCCCCCCCCCGCGGCCCATGTCCGGCTGCTTATATAGCCCTGGGAAGCCACGCTGGAAAGTTATACGGGCCCACGTGACTCGAAGCACACACAACGTTGGGAACCTTCTCGCCCATTCTAGGCCCTTCTCCCTTGGGGCGACGCCTCTTTCCCTCTCACACTGCTCCAGGAGCGTCGGTGTGTACTCTCCGCCTCCTCTCTCTCCTTACGTCTGCCCCGCGCGCGCGCTCGCCGCGATAAGAAAGCTTCCACAATATTCTCGCCTTTTGTAGAAGCGGCGTGACTTTGGGCACCTCCTCCGGGCGCCGCTTTTCTTGCTGTTGTTTTGGCCTTTCGACGCCGGGTTTTAATTCGAAATAGGCACTATTTTGTGACAATTGTCATATGCTGTACAAAGCTCATAGCATTGACACAGCGGAATAGCCTTTAGTGAACGTTCGGCCATGTTTGGAGCAGCAAAGAAGTGAGAGCTTGAGAAGGTAGTCCGAAAGCTTGGCGTATTCGTGGGAACGCTTCTAGTGACGTTGGCAATTTTATCGCTTCAATTTCCGTTCTGCCTGCTTTTACACAGCAGCGAGAAGAACGAGCTACAAGGAAGCATGAAAAAAGCACAGGCTTAACGAGGGTGCACCGACATCGGGAAGACTATTATTTTTAAACTAGCATATGTGTTAATCAAAGACGCACGCAAGCTATGGCGCGTTAGGTATATATACCAAATGAACGATGCGATCAAAATGCTCCAAAGGGTCGGCGGCTGTATACCATACTTTATGTTCGCAGGTCTCTGATGTATAAGGATGGTGGTAGGTCCTAGAGTGCACGTGAAATCGCCGAAGCATCTTTTGCACAAAATGCGAATGACGAGCGTTGGGCAGCCTTGGTTAACGCTGTGGAAAGGTGACATGGATCTGGAGAGCCACCTGAATAATAATGAACGGTGCTTCCTACACCATACTTACTCTTAGTACGGAAGACGCCAGTGAGGGTGACTCTAGAACTTATCCGGATGGGGTCCAGCTTGTGCGGCTGAGTGATGGCGAGCAGGCGCGGATCGGCACGGACGGCTTGAAGTCCCCTTGTCGATAGCAACATTATATGCGAGGGGCCCGTGCTGAATTAAGGGTTTGTAAGAATGTCGCGACTTTTCCTGAGGCACAGACAATTTTAGAGTCTAGCACGTCGCCATAGTTGCCTCAGTGTGATGTGTGAAGGCGCGACCAGAGTGATTTCGAGAAGTACGCGCGAAAAGCAAAAGAAGGGACGCAATGAAAAAGAAGACGACGTGAGAAGACGCTCGCGGACCGGGAGGACGGCACATGAAAACGACGACGAATGAGAAAGGCGTGGCCTTGCAAAATTAAATAAGATAAGAAAAAAAAGCAGCCAACCACAAACATCCACGGAGTTCCTAGCGGCCACTGGCTGAATAACACGGTGGCACAGCGGTGGCCTATCAGAGAGGAACTACTAAGCAGAAAGGAAAGAAAAGCGAGCGGCAGGGGATTCTTCGGGGGTTCCACGAAAGAGAGTTCCGGAAGAGTTCCGTGCAGGAGAGTTCGAGGAAGGCAGCGGATCGTCCACCGGCCCGGGCGTTGAAGACGGCAGTCGGGTTCCGGACCCGAGCCACTAGGGCTTCACCCGACCGGGACCTCCTGCTGACCAGACCTCCGCCATCGGAACCCCAGCGGCTCGCAAGTTCCAGGCGAGGACTTGCTTAATCCTGTGCCCGTAGGCATGGCGGGAACAGTCGGGCTGCGGGCCCGAGTTCCACGCCGAGACGTCTGGCCAAGATGCCGGTACCATCTCATCGAGCCGCCTAGCTGCCCACGTCCTCCGTCGCCACGAGACATCTGATGCGATCTTTTTCACAAGCCTGCTGCGCTTCGCTCACTCGTTCTGCACGAAGTTCATCGACAATTTGGTGAGCCGTCCAATTCTCCCGCGTCGCCTCCGCACATCACTGCCGGACCCATGCCCACTAATCTGTCAGGACTCGCGTAGGACTTATAGAGACTTTATTAGAACTAATTTCTCCGTTTTGTCATGCTGTTATTTCTCAAGTGCTTGTAGTTTAGTTTCTCTCTTTTCTTATTAGTTTATAGTAAAAGCTTGTGTGTGTGTTGTGTGTCTTGTGGAAAAACGGCTTTGTCCTCGATTAGACTCTCGGAGGCTTCGCCTGAGAGAGTCGTCCGAAACCAAGTCTATAAAAGAACCTGCATAAAATATCATCACACTCAGAAGCCAAAGGAATCGGGATATCTACAGAAATTCCACGCATTCGAAGCCCTAATAAAGTAAGTTCTGAAAGCTTAATCAGGGATGATGCCTCCGTGTTTCTGCGTACCGATTCTGAAAGCGTTCTGCTTCGTGCGTAGGAGCCCGGGTGCTCGATAAAAGCGAAAACAGATTTCGGAGTCCTCTCTCATGTTGTGTCTCGCTGCGTTATCACGGTTCTTGATGAACGTTTACATTCGTAACCAAAACGAGTTGATTAATAACTAACGGCGGCCCATACCAGAACCTTGGAAGAACGCGAACATTATCCTAGTTCATAAGAAAGGCGACACGAAGGAACTGAAAGATTATAGGCCGGCTAGCTAACTGTGAGTGGTCTAGAAGGTATTTAAAAAAATCACCACTAGCAGAACTCGTGCCACCTTAGCCTTCTGTCAATCTAACGAACAAGCAGGATTTCGTAAAGGCTATTCCACAATAGCCGATATTCACATTATCAATCAAATAACCTTGGGCGAGCGCAGCTGCTTGGAATATTAAGAGTACTAGACGGAGTCTTACGTGTCAAAACCAGCTATGAGTGTGAGGAATGCCCTATGCTGGAGGGTAGTGGAGTAATTTTCACCACCTGGCGTTCTTTAACATGCACCTAACCCTCAGTGCACGGTTGTTTCTTGCAGTTCCACTCAAAGAAATGCGGCCGCCATGGCTAGGGCTTCACTCCATGACCTCTGTCTTTTTACAACGCAAAACATGGCCGCTAAGCTTCCACGAAGGGTCCCGCTAGCGGGATTGATGGCTTACTAGTGCATAGCATAAACTTGCGCAGTATAGTGAAGTGAGGGTGACGAGGAAGCAAAGGACGGGGTGGGAAGGGATGTTCACAGGAGGAGGGAAAGGAGTAACGACAGTAGGGAACTCTCAAACGTGGCACTGTTACAGCGAAACGGGACTGGACGACTGTCAATCAGACAGTAAAACTTTAGACAGTTAGTGCAAGATAGACGAGCTTGAAATTTTCCGTAGAGGCGCTAAATAGATGTAAATCAGCATAGGGTTGAGATATGAGACGACAGAGAAACGACACCTTTATGAAAGAAAAATAAAGGAAGGTGTCCAAGGCACTCACCAAAAATAAGGGTGATATGCGCATTCAGTAAATTAAGGACACCGGTAGCCGCGACGCCACCCCCGTTCTGGGACCCGGCTGCGTGAAATTCAAGGATATTCGTGTTACAGCCGAACCCTCGGGTTAACCCTACCGTGAGTCCCAACTGAATTTTGCTGCATTTTTGTGATCCGTCATTAAAAACTTTTGGATTGTTCCCGGCGAGAGTGCCGGAACCGTGAGAAGTGCAGGAAGCTTCAGACTTTTATGCTAGTAGTGGTAGTAGTAGTAGTAGCAGTAGTAGTAGTAATAGTAGCAGTAGTAGCAGTAGCAGTAGTGTTACATCTCATTCAGGAACGGCCATGCTAAGGTTCCAACAGGGAACAACAACGTTTATTGCCCGAAGCTTACGGCTGGCGGTTACATAACGATGTGTCGATCGTGCATTGAGCGATACCATTTAAGCCCTAGTGAGCACTTGCGCACTAACGACCGTTCGGTTATCAGGTGCGCTATCGCGAACGCAACAGTAGTAACAGTAGGAGTATCTGACTGTTGTCGGGAACAATCCAACAGTTTCAAACTAACGGCGTAGGAGCGCACCACGACAAGTCAACCGGAATGAAAGGCGAAGAAACGACACTCACGCAACAGTCTCCTTGGAATAACGAAAATACGTGCAACTCCTACGTACACAGCACCTCTGTAAGAGAGCCTGCATACGCTAACTTGGTCTGCCTAGCGGTTACCTGACTTGCCAGTATAATATTAAATTCATGGGTACCTACGTTCAATAACCGCTGTACTACTATGAGGCACACCGCGGAAATATTGAAATACTGTGGCTGTCTAACGTGCACTAAGGATGCGGAATACGCGGACCTCTACCATTTCGCCTCCCTCCTCAACTCGACCACAGCGGCCGGGCATTTCTGATGACCAATCAAGCAAGATAACAACTACACCATCGCGGCGGAAGTGCCTCATTGGCCGGTAGTTAAAAAAAGTCTAAATGTTACATGAACAGCTACATCCACTTTGCCAACCAGTATTCTTCTTACAATAATGACGTTGGTTTATTTTATAAGTAGAACTTATCCAAGCCGATATATGTAGGTTTTACGCTCTCAAATATTCCTGTATACAATATGATTTTCAGTTAGTGATACAGTACGTGATACACAGAGAAACACAAAATCGTAGGAAGTGCCGCGGCACCATCAGCGAATTGAAATCGAGGCTTCATTTTAACTTTAAGGCACCAAAAGACACGATGCACAAGGGAGTACACAGGTCAGAGATCCTCCTGTGTACTCGCGAAAGGCGCTCTGTCCTGTGTACACTCTTGTGCTTCGCGTCATTTGGCGTCTTAAAGCTAAAATGAAGGCATATGAACTAGTCCAGCAAAACGTTCAGTAAAGTCACGGTGGGAAGATCGACATAGAATGCCACGTGGAATTCTGTGGGCAACCTTCCTCAGGGGCAAAGACGCTTGTTATTTACGCTCTGTCTGATGGCAATGCTATTCAAGGAGCATTGGCAAACCCACCATATGCCAAATACGCAGAAAGAGTGCATTCTTTCAGGAATTTCCTGATCGTAATAGTGTTAATTTCAAGCGGCGATTTTCTCATCCGTTACCTTCCAGCGCTAGTAGCAATCAAAACTCCAAGAGGAAAATTTGGCCCCAGATCGGTTGATATATATCACACTCGAGGCATCAATCCTACGACACTCACGGAGCGGCAGACATGTCAGCCATTTCCTGCGTTTTTATTGCCTCTCCGTTGTCGAAACGACGATTCCTGCGAACCCGTTTGTTCAAACAGAGAGATGCGTTCCAAAGACACAGCCACTAAATATTGGCATTCACTGCTTAGTGAAAGGGTAGGTCGACGAAAATTCTTTCGTCGACCTACCCTTCAGTTTCTCAGCTTGAGTTTCTCAGAAGGGCTCTCCGTGTTTTCTTGGAGCATAACCTTCGTTTATACATAAGGTGCACAGGTAAATATAAATAGTCAGACACACTTGCTGAGAGTTTGAACAGAGGAGTTCTTGTTGGAGTGTACTGAATTAGATGCAACTTGCCTTCTACTCGAATTCAATCGGCTGGCTTGAATACTGCTATGTTTATGCTGAGAAGTATAACACTGCTTCCCTTGGTAAATTATATAAGCACTTCTCTTTCTGTTTCCCCTACAAGAGCCAGATCCACCTAAAGCAGAACCGAGAAGCACACAGTCGACTCGTGAAAACATGACTGAGTCTACGGCAACAACTTTTTTCTTAGTTCATTTCATCAAAGGACGTCGAAGTCGCGATGTAGTTATCAGCAGCAAGCAGGGTCCGATATAAGGGGCAAATGTTGGATTTGACTTATACTGATTCGAACGTTCTGCTTGGTTCGTGTTCCAGGCCCAACAATAATTCTAAGTGACAGGGCATGAACAACTTCGCTTTGGGACAACAAATGTCCTTCCCGGAGTGCAACCCTCTCGTAGGATGGGCAATGTCGTCAGTGGTCCGCGGCGGAAAACTGAAGGCGTCAGTATTCTTTGTTGTGGACATGTGGAAAAGACATTGCAGATGGAGAAGACATTGCAATGTTGCTGAACTTAAAGCATGGGTCACGTAGTTTGATCCGCCGAATAACTATTGACGCCAGACCGTCATATCTTTGAAAAGAGAAAAAAAAGTGCAACCGCCAGCCTCAGCCGTTCACGTCCCTGTCTCGCGCTCAACTACAAGCTTTCCCAGCGATGCAGACAGTTCTGCACGCTCTATTCAAACCTACATGTCAAAATTCAAAATACAAAATCAGAATTTAACTAAAATCGTTCCATATTTAGCAGCGATTGCTGGTTTAGGACTATACACATCCATATGAAGCAAGCTAGGTTGACATGTCATGGCCTAAATTAATGTGTCACTCAAACCTTATCAATGAGAGTATACATTGCATTCGGACGTATGTATTAGCGGAGTATTAAACCCGTATTGCCTACCGGCTAGTGGAGAACGCCGCCTGATTAATATGAGGTATTTAGGGCACTACGCCCTCTGTATACTATCGGATGGAATGCCTTGTTATTCAACTAATAAACCATGCAAGCTGGAATGCCTATAATGGATGCTGTCCAACTTTTCTTTATGCACGTTGGGTACTCTATCTGGCTATAAAAGCAGAGGGCGAGCACTCATGCATATACCACCCGAAGGAAGCAACGCAAAATCGGTTCCCTGAAAGGTAAGGCAGCCCTAACTTTATCGCAAGAAACGCGTCTGTAACGACAGAAGCGAGGGGGTTAAAACAATTATCATTGAGTTGCCTAAACGTAGCGGGAGGTCGAAGAAACGGTGAAAATAGTTCATGTCTCAAACAAGGACGCAGCTCATCTTTCAGCAGACGCCGAGGATGATGTATTCAATATAGTAATGTAAAACAAACCATATTGCTGAAGAACCATTTGCTCGGAACGACTGTCGCCTTCGAAAGGTTGTAACTGCTTTTGACAGTTGAACGGACGGAGATGGGAAAGCGTTGATGAAACGACAAATAGGACAATCTCTTGTAGATCTGACGGTCATGAAAGAAGCACCAAAGATGGCGAAGGTTCAGCTGTTCACAGGGTAGACGACTCTTGCCAAGCCTTGTCCTGACGCTCATAGTACAGGCTGATTCACACCCTACGATAATCTTTTTTACGTATCCGTTTCAGTACAACTACCTCGGGCTGTTTTGCTTCCGAAGCATTTAATTTAGTGACGCTACCACATACAATACGTATGCAAAGAACTCTACCTACTTATTCAACGTGCTATGACTTTGGTAGCGTGAGTTCGCGACACTGAAAGCTGCGCAGTCATTCGTGCAACAGTCCGCAACAGTCCGAGATCGCGACGTCCACAAGTATATATGATCGTCCGAAGCGGCGCGCTGCGGACCGCACCAGCGTCGCCTCTTGGTGCGCGCACTGGGTGTCTGGTGGGTACTGGGTCCCACATACGAGTGCGAACGCCTGAAGCACTCGTGAAGCATGCCCACTCGTGCCCTAAGAACGACATTGGCCTGTAATGTCGTTATGAGGGAAGGTCAACGGGATCCGAGTGTTCCGCTTCATCTTTACCCGCTTGTAAAAAGGCCGCCGTTGGCGATAGCGAAGTGTGGCTAGCCGGCGAAAATGGCCGTGCTCTGAGAAGTACGGCTCAGTCGAGCCGAAAAAAGCGGAAACATCATTGAAAAAAGCCGCACATTGTTGAATATACAAATTTTATTGGCAAATAAAAGCTTCATCAAAACGACGAAAGCACAAAAAAAACAGCATCTTCTCGAAGAGAACCCTGAGGTGATGCGAAGCATCGGAGGGGGGGGGGGGGTGTTCCGTTGTTTTAATTGCGTAGACGAAGGCGAAACGGTTAACGAATGTCCTTATTGAGCAGCGTCTAGTACTTGAGGTGTGCACTTTTCTTTGATGAGGATGGCTTTGTGGTCGCTGAAGTGAACCGTGAGGGGATCTTGGTGCAGTGGGTAGATCTTGAAATTGGTGAAGACGTGATCAATGCAATGAAGATATGATCAATGCATACGTTACTCCTGTGGCGTACTTCTTCTTCTTTTGACACAACACTTGGGACATGAACTAGTAGGGAGCTTCGGCTAAGAAAAGAAGAAGAGGGAGCTGGAACGATGGCGCAGATGCATTAATAAACCGCGCTGTGTTTTCGGAATTGCGTTCTCAGAGTGCTACACTTACTGGTGACCCGGACTACGAACGCGACCTTCCATGAAGCAGCGTGAGCATCTAGACGACCTCAGCCCTGGTACCGCTGTCATTGCACCCGGCCAGGTACCCTCTTCGAGTGTTGTCGGAGGTACTAATACCATAACACTACCAATGCTGTGGCTTACCGATCCCTCCTTATGGTTCATTCAAGTCGAGAACAAGTTCCGCATTCATCGCAACACGTCAGAAGTTCGCAAGCATGAGCTACTCGTCGAAGCGTTGCCGCCACAGGCACTGGCCGAAATACGCGCCATCCTCGTGGGCCCGCCTGGTGAAACTCCATATACGACAGTCAAACAGGCTCTCCTTCACTGCCTCGTTCCGCCTAAGCATCGGCGCATTCAGCAAGTTCTCTGCAACGAGGAGCTCGGGGACCGCCGTCCGACACAGTTTCTACGTCACCTGCAACACCTGCTTGGGGACCAGCCGGCCTGCTCGGAAACTTCCATACTACGTGAGTTCTTTCTATAGCGTCTTCCCCCTCACGTGCGAATGGCTCTCGTCCCAGCTCAACACAAGACTCTGTCAGAGCTAGCAGAAATGGCCGATGACATGATGGACGTTGCTCCGGCAGTCATAAACGTTGCCCATACATCTCCGATTTCCGAAGCAGATTCCCTTGGAGAGATGGTAAATGATCTGGCAGCTGAAGTCGCCAACTTGCGTCTGCAATTGCTGAGCATTCGCGACTTAAATGACCACCCTCGTCCACAACGACTACCGCTCCCGCCGCCTGCTCAGCAACGGTCCCTCAACCAGCCCGAGCACCGCTTTTCATCGCAGCACACATTCTACTATCACTGGCGTTTTCGTGCCGCGGCTCGCAAATGTGTGCCACCCTGCTCATGGCATGGGAACGCCCAGGCCGATCACCAATAACAGCGGCGGGCGATCAAGGCCACTCATCAAGCCGCCTCTTCCACATCACCGACAAAACCACAGGTCTTCGCTTGCTCGTGGACACTGGAGCAGCACTCAGCATTGCAAGGATCAAGCCGGCACCCATTCTGACAAGCTCCGTTTGACTTTTTGTCTCAAGTGCCCACAGCCACTTGTTTGCAGGGGGGCCCATCTGTGGCCTACTTCTTCTTCTGGCACAACACTTGGGACATGAACTAGTAGGGGAGCTTCGGCTAAGAAAAGAAGAAGAGGGAGTTGGAACGATGGCGCAGATGCATTAATAAACCGCGCTGTGTTTTCGGAATCGCGTTCTCAGAGTGCTACACTCCCATTACTCAAACCCGCCCATGAAACTGCCGAGGTTGTGGGAATGATGCCCATCGCCAGGCTGCTCTCTGGCCAACACGTGCTGCGGACTGGCGATGCGCGCGGGCCAATTGCTTCCTATAAGAGCGGCAGCGGAAGCGTGGCCGGGTCAGTCAGCGGTGGACGAGCCGTGTGCGTGGGCGGTGTGCGCCAAGTGCGCGGTGGACTGGCGCGAGGTGCGTGCACGGGCTGTGTGCGGACAGTCGGCGACGGAGTGCGGTGTGCGCGGAAGGTGTTTGCCCCGCCAGGACGAAGGTTAGGGGCAAGTGAGTGTTCGTTTCTTAGCTTTCCACAGTGTTCTTCCGTTACGACTAGTAAACGTTTTGTTCAGCATCGCGGCGGCATCAGCTTTCATCCCTGGGCAAACGGCACGCACCCCACGAACTGAACCAAGAAGTGCGAGCTCGTCGGCGTTTGCGGATCAGCACCAAATAAATTCACTTTTTTTGCGGTTTTAGTGTTTTTACACGATTGAAAGAAATGCTACGGTACCATCGTTTGTGAAAAAGTGGACGGGTGTACAAAACGCTCACCGGCTAATCCAAGGAAGAAAAAATGCCAAGTAAACGGGCCTCTACTGTGCACTACGAACGAAACGGGCATAAGTTCTCACTGTTTGGTGATGGTGTCAAGACACAACTACCTTACTCTTAGGTTCAAAGAAAACAAGTCAGTGCATTGACAGCATTCTTCCGCATGAAGGAGCCCAAATGCGGATTGGCGTTGTTATAAATTGGCGATGCGCAGGCGGTCATCTTCTCCGCATACGCATCAAAGAAGCTTCCCAAGCGTTATAAGTGGTGCTCGGAACATAACACGTTTGTAGTGGAAAGCAGGGGAACGTTACAGGAAACTAAATCTGCCGCGAAAAGCTAACAAAAAGAATTGGCAGGTCCCACGTGCAGTGGGAATCAATTAAATGCGAAGCACGCATCAGGAACATAAAATGGATTTGCATTTTCGTCTCGCTATACCGAGTTTGGTACATATGAAGTTAACGAAACGGCCGCGAGAGCACCATGACTGTGGCATGTAAACCATGCCGCTCATATGACACGTATATCATGATTGTAATGTTATCACCTCTCATTTACGTTCGTCATGCAGTCGTCTTGTGCCATAGCAATTTTGGTATACATCCCATTACCGAAACGCGTGGCATCTAAATCATGCCGCTCATGATATGCATGTCACGATTTTCATGTTCTGACCTGTCATTTATGATCGTCATGCAGTCTTGTTGTGCCATACAAATTTTCCTATGCATCCCATTAGAGAAACGGCAGTATAGTGCCAGGACCGCCGCATGTAAATCATGCAGTTCATGACATGCATGCCATGATTTTCATGTTATAACCTGTCTTTTATGTTCTTCATGCAGTCACGTTGTGGCATGCCAATTTGCGTATACATCCCGACAACGAAACGCGTAGCATGTCATTCATGTCGCTCATGACATGCATGTAATGATTTTCATCTCATGACCTGCCATTTATGTTCGTCAGGCAGTCATGTTGTGCCACACCAATTTTCGCATACATCCCATTAGCGAAACGGCCAGGAGAGCACCAAGACCGTGGCATGTAAATCATGTCGCTCATGACATGCATGTCATGATTTTCATGTAATGACCTGCCATTTATGTTCGCCATGCAGTCATAACTTAGCATACCAATTTTCGTATACATCCCGTTGACGAAATGACCACGAGAGCTGCAAGACCGTGACATGCAAACCATGTCGCTCATGACATGCATGTCATCATTTTCATGTAATGGCCTGTCATTTATGTTCGCCATGCACTCATAACGTGGCATACCAATGTTCGTATATATCCCGTCAACGAAACGACCAGGAGAGCTGCAAGACCGTGACGTGTAAATCATGTCGCTCATGACATGCATGTCATGATTTTCATCTGATGACCTGCCATTTATGTTCGTCAGGCAGTCATGTTGCGCCACACCGATTTTCGCATACATCCCATTAGCGAAACGGCCAGGATGGCATGTAAATCATGTCGCTCTTGACATGCGTGTCATGATTTTTATGTTATGACCTGTCATTTACGTTCGTCATGCAGTCGTCTTGTGCCATAGCAATTTTGGTATACATCCCATTACACCGAAACGGCCAGGAGAGCACCAAGACCGTGGCATGTAAATCATGTCGCTCATGACATGGGTGTCATGATTTTCATGTTATGACCTGTCAATTACGTTCGTCATACAGTCATGTTGTGGCATACCAATTTTCGTAAACATCCGATGAGCGAAACGGCCAGGAGAGCACAAAATCGTAGGCGGCTAGATAGATAGATAGATAGATAGATAGATAGATAGATAGATAGATAGATAGATAGATAGATAGATAGATAGATAGATAGATAGATAGATAGATACGCTCAATGTCACCGAAGTTCGCTAAGAAATGCTTCGCATTTAAAAACTTCAGAAGGTCAGAAAGACAAGCGAGTTGGGAAGCATTCGTACTGCAAAGAAAAGGCGTGCGCACAACACGGACACAAGGCAAGTGGACAATAGGAACGCCGACTATGAACTGAAGCAGAGCACAGAGGCAAAAAAGAACTCATCTGCGCATGCTCAGGAAGGGTACACGGGCCGGTCTACGCGAAAGACCACTGTCAAAGCAACCTATTTTTTCTTCTCTCTTTAAGCTAAACGACGGCTGTCTCACGCACGCGCTTCCACTATTATTTATATGCCAGGCCTCAACAATTAAACGATTTTCCTCATTCTTATGCCTGTACAGAACCTCGAATTCTTCTCATTTTGGTGTCCAGCTACAGTCCCGGCAGTGCAAAGACAGATTATTTGGAGTTCTATGTGATAGCGACCTTCTATTTTCAATTAATCTCTAAGTAACACAACTCGCTGTTTGCCCTACGTAGAAACGTCCGCAGATAAAAGGAATCCCATAAACCACACCCATGCGACAGCCGGTAATGTTATTGTTGGCGGCGTGGTTTAGCTGGAAAATATTTCTTCGCTTTTTTTCCTTGCAGCACCTCATTATTCCTATGCACGGCAGCAGTTCTTGGAAGCCGTAAACACAATGTGAACCCCGTCTGTCCGTGTTTTGCACGCCTGTTCTTTGCACAAAAATATTCGCCTTTCCGAGAAAACGGCACCTGCTTTTTGAATAGCCATCGCAAATAAGGGAAATCGAGCTGATTTAAAAAATGGGTGACGAGAAAAATTCAGAGAATTTTTAACCACCCGCAAGCGCAAGGGCAGTTCTGATAGGCTTATTTGTCCTTTTTCTTCACAGGTCATCTGCAGTAACAAGTGTTAGAAAAAAAAGAGACATGCAGCTGAGATTCATCCTCGTTGGCCTTGCCATATTTCTTGTTATATTAGCAGGTAAGTCTCGTTTGCTCTTTTACGCAAAGCACCACGCAAAACGCCCGTAGAACTGATGCCGCGGAACAGCCTTAAATGAAAGTTCGGGCGTGTTTACAGCAGCAAGAAAGTGGAAGCTTGGAAATTTAATCTTACAGCTGTTCTTTTCTTATTGGCACGGACACTTCTAGTGACGTTTGGCGGTGTTGTCACATTTTTCCACCCGCCTGCTTTTACACGAAGGCGAACAGAACCAGCTGTAAGGAACCATCAAAAATGCATGAGATTAACTAGGGTAAGGGCAGTGACATCGGGGAGACTATTTTTAAACTAGCATACGTGTTCAACAAAGACTCACGTCAAGCCAAGCCGTATTCGGTGTACATACCAAATCAGCCAGGCGATCAAAAGTGCTGCAAAGCGTCGGCGACCGTATACCATACTTTATAACCCAAGGTCTCTCACATAAGGATGCTGGTACGTCTCAGAGTGCACGTGTAATCGCCGAAGCATCCTTTGTTCAAAAGGCGAATGATAAGCGCGTCGGGCGGCGCCCAGGAACATTGCGGAAAGCTGACATCAATGTTGAGAGTCACCCTTATAATACTAGACCATGTTTCCCCTACCATACCTACTCATCATGGTACAGAAATCCGCTTCGGCCCGCCACGGTGGTCTAGTGGTTACGGTACTCGGCTGCTGATCCGACGGTCGCGGGATCGAACCCCGGCCGCGGCGGCTGCATTTGGATGGAAGCGAAATGTCGAGGCCCATGTGCTGTGCGATGTCCGTGCACGTTAAACAACCCCAGGTGGTCTAAATCTCCGGAGCCCTCCACTTCGACGTCTCGTAATCAGAGCTGGTTTTGGGACGTTAAACCCCACCTAACAACAGAAATCCGCTTACACCATAAAAAATGTGATTACGCTTAAGGTGATTGATTTGTGGGGCTTAATGTCCCAAAGCCAGCTCTGATTATGAGACGCCGTAGTTGAGGGCTCCGGAAATTTCGACCACCTGTGGTTCTTTAACGTGCACTGACATCACACTGTACACGGGTCTCTACATTTCGCCTCCATCGAAATGCAGCCACCGCGGCCGGGATTCGATACCGCGACCTTCGGATCTCCAGCCACTAGACAACCATGGCGGGGCTACACTTAAGGTAATAAATGATTTGTCGTAAAGGGCGACATCCTTGTTTGTGTGTATGCCCTTACGAAAATGCCATATATGGACTGATATGAAAAAATCCATATACGGTTATATTAAAAATTGGGCAGCTATGGCCATATATGCCATATACGGCCCTTATATGGCCATATCTGACGAATTTTTGATATATCCATATATGAAGCCTTATATGGCCATATCTGCCCAATTTTTAATATATCCGTATATGGGCCCTTATATGGCCATATCTCCGCAATTTGTAATATATCCATATATGGTGCCTTATATGGCCATACTGCTTGACACTGTAGGCCATGTGTGAGAGCTGAATACATATATAAACACAAACAGAACACAAATGCAAGATAGACCTTTCATGTGTGTATTTTATTTTCCAACTATTTTTTTTTCATTCTTCGGAGTTGTCTTTTGTCTTTTTGCTTCTCAAGTCACTGAGCTTTGCGCCCAGGGATAATATTACAATTAAGTTTTCCACTGCACTCGAACTGGCACCTCGTAGGGAAGTCTTTTGTGCGAGCTGTAAATGGCAAAACACAGTTCGAGCATGAAAGTAATGCTTAGATTATCAGGGTCGATAAATAGCTCCAAAGTATGTGCAGCTGATGATGCAATGACACAATATTTTATATGTATACATGCGTGCATTCACTTAGGCGCCAAGAACAACAATCATAAAACATCGCAACACGCCCGTATCGTTAAACCATCCTGCATGACCGTGCATGACTACGCAATGTGCTGGTCGATATGCAAAGCACCTTACAAGCAGTTGTGCAATTATTATTTAAGTTTACCTCCTTGCACTTTGAGGCTAAGGGAAGGGAGATGCTTGTACCTGTTTTGCCAAAACAAACCATGGCAATTAAGCTACAGCTGTCACGCAGGAAAAAAAGATACTGTTTTTCTCAACGACGTGATTAGCTTGTTAATCAGGTGAGGCCGGTTCTCCGAAATGGCATCAAATATATGCACATAAAGCACTGTCATGGATAGCTGAACCAGCAAACATGTTTATACATTATTGCAATAAAGCAACTGACCTTTGATGTATAGCGACGGCTGACTGTATTGTAACTTCTCCGAAATAGCGTGTGGAGTGCTCTGTTTGGTAAATAAATAAAATAAATGCAGATAATATCTAAAATGCGGCGACGCCACTTTTATGCTCAATATGGCACTTTCAGTTGCTTCTGAAGCAGCATGCACTTCCAGCCTCACGGCTTCGTGGCAAACCCACCAGCAGCTGTCTCAGCAGCCGCACTGGTGCCACATTCCGCGAATAACCTACAATAACGAGAATTTCACTAGTGAAAAGGCGGGGGAAGGGCACCCGTAAAACGAACAGAATTTCAACAGCAACTTTTCTAAGGCATTCGTAAGGAAAAATCAGAAAATGATAGCGTGTGGCCTTCGATCTCGCCACAAGAAGAAAATACTGCATTTGGCATCTTTTTACAACGCCGCTAAAGGGTCGGAAGCAGAAGCAATGGCTAAGGCGCAACTAAAAATATAGAAACGAAACACGCTAGCTTTGTGACATTAGCCGTTTATCCGATATCCGATGGCGAAAACAAAGCACCTAACAGCTATAAAATCGTCCAATTCGCGTGCTTCTGTACGGACACACCATATTAGAATTTTAGTAACAAGCAACAAAGCTTACCTTGTAGCAATCAGCCTGGCATGAAAGAAGCCTTTGTACTGCCACCAAACTTGCACTTGTGGCACCACTTCGTTAGGAATGTGCTCTTCCGTCACTCCCGACGCAGGTCATTTTAGAACATCGAAGGTTGTCCACTTATTTGCGACGCGATCGAAACATGCCACTCACTGCACTCAGTACCACAGCACCACCTTTTTCGAAAAGTACAGCCAGGCAGCCCACACACAGCAAAACCTTCGTGGAGAAAATGGCTCCAGTTGTGACGGCTACGCAAATGTAGTCCGTAAGAGAGAGAGAGGTGTATCGTTCCGAGAGGAAACGGCAAACGTAAAGCAGAAACTCGCATATTTCGATTGTTTCCCCAAAAATGCGAGCGCGTTTTGTCAAACTGATGAGAAATGTGTTATGATTTAAGGCTGCCAGTGAGACATGTGTATTTTCTTGCTTACCACAAGAAATGGACTACTTTTTGGTCGCGAAAGTACACAGCGTAAACACGAGGGCTAGCTTTGGCAGCGCTTCACTTGATGCATGAAATCTGTTCCACGTGCACGTGGAAAAAGTGAGAGGCCGTCTCCAAAGGTCCTGCGCACTGTTCCGAGAAAAAAAGCGTGGCTCTTTGCGGAAGAAAAGAACCGTAGGGCGGGGGGGGGGGGGGGGGTGGACAGAGGGGGGCTCTTTCTTGTCATTTATTTTTTGGCTCGTTTTTTGTATTCTTTTGAGCAATGGTGGGTCAGCTGTAGAAAGAGTAGAAGCGATAGCCCTCTTTCGCGCCGCAGTCGGACAAGACGAGGTAAAGAAAATAAAAATAAAAGTAAAGAACGTTGCTGACACATTCCAGCAATCATTCGTTTAGCTATAACTTACAGTGAACATGCAATCTAGGTGCTTATTGCGGTAAAGCTGGCACAAGTTTTGCATTAATGCACCACTATAACGCGCACGTATATAGAATTGCTTTTGCTTTTGCAACTGCAACGTCGACGAAACAATAGTTCAGCTTGATACATCGTTCTTATGCAGATAATAATTAGCTCGCGCTGTAGGTAAATCGCGTATTAACTGAAATTACGACGCCATGAGAAAGAAGAACTCACCACCAACCCTCCCTTACTCTTACCATTTACCCTTAGTGTTTACTTTTTGCGTTCATTTCTTTTGTAATTACTAATTGCTGGATGGGACGAGATATAGTTCGGAAAGAAGATTTCCCTGAGCCCGAATAAATATTTTCAAAAAAAGGAGATTCACACGATTAACAAAAACAATATAAGTTTTCTGACGTTGCGGCCGGAGGACCGGCCTTCATTAGAGTCAGAGGCCGGTCCACCTGACTCTAATGAAGGCCGGTCCACCGGCCGCAACGTCAGTAAGCTTATATTGTTTTTGTTAATCGTGCGAATCTCTTTATATATATATATATATATATATATATATATATATATATATATATATATATATATATATTGTGAGGAACTGGCCTTGATTGGATGTCGACACATAAATAATATAATACACCCATGTATATGACTGTTAACTTGCATTATGAGACTTTTGATGCATAATCTTTATATCGAGTATATAAAGCCATATACGCGCCACGGACGCCGTATATGGAAGTATGCTGCTACCGTATATGTCATATAAGGCGCAATATAAAGCCATATAAGGCAGTATATAGTTCCCTTATATGGCATATAAAACGTCATATACGTTTATATCTGGCTGTATATGACCTTATATTGACCCTTATATGACAGTATATAGCCTGATATGAGTGCTTACGTGTCCATATCTGGCCATATATAAAACATCTTTGGCCCATATATGATATTTCCGTAAGGGTAGTAACATCCCAAGGCAAAAGGTGTCGCTCCATTCCCTTACTTTGGTTGTATAGGAAAAATGGAGGCTGCGCTTCGCAAACACCCTGTTAGTCGAACAGTGCGGCAGCTCAACCGCAATGGTGTCGCATCGTGCCTTTGCGCTACGCGATTTAGCAGACCCATGCAGAGCTCTATCTCTACCTTCTTGAATGTCCCACGTTTTTGGTAACATTATACTCTTTTCTTTTTCAGATGTTGGAGCCCTTCCGGGGGGAGATGCCACTGAGGCTGAGTCTAGAACTTATCCCGATGAGGTCCAGCGTGTACAGCAGAGCGATGTCGAGCAGGCGCGTATAGGCGCAGACTGCTTGGGGTCCCTTTGTGGTTGAAAGTAACCTTATTGGCAAGGGGTGTGCACTCAATCAAGGGTTTGTTAGAATATTTTGCTGAGGCACAGTCTAGCACGTCACCAAAGATGCCTCTGAAGCTAAAGGGACCGTAATGTCGACTGATATGCCACGCACTGGAAGCCCCAATAAAGGAAGTTTTGAAAGCTTAGTCAGAGATGAAGCTTCCGCGTTTTTGGCTTTCCGATTCTGAAAGCATCGTGCTTCGTGGGTTCGAGCAAGGGCGCTCGACAATCAGGAAACCAATTTGGGAGGCCTGCCTCATGTTGTGAATTAGTGCGTTGTCACGTTTCCTACACAAAGTTTACATCAAAATAAGCTTATTGAGGTCTGAAATGACAGCGTCATAAATGACGCCGGCTTTCGCCTTTGTGCCTCAGCTCGGAACTCACGAGTCAAGTTTATTGTCATTTTGCGAGATCATACATTACAAAAATAGAACATCCACAAGAGGGTCCCAAGGTCAGGAGATCGCACCGGTACCCTCTGTACATGAATGGAGTCGACGAAATTAAAACTTGAGGAGAGAAATACAGATCATGGTAACGCAGTATAAAAACATAACGAACATGAAAAACTGGTTCATAATTTTACGACATCTAGTGTCGTATAATTCGAGCTTGACTTGCTCCGGATGTTCTCAAACAGGAGTGAATTATGAAATGCGGCTGTGCCGTCTTGCGTGCTGGAAATCTTTGATTACTACTAGAAACAGTTTTCACTTATGAGCATGGTGACCGAATGCTCAGGTGACTGAATGCTCAGCGGCCGCAGTGAGTGTTTTCGCATGTTGCACTTACGCATTTTTTTACCTGTAATGCGCTGCCGTCAAATTGTGCCCTTTGAAGTTCCCGGAACTGCAAAAAAATTCGCACAATATAAGACATTTAGTCCCACGTGGACTGTTCATGGTGCAAACTTTGCGAATACATGCTCCTATATTTTTATGTTGAACTCGCAAGTATAACGCGGTGTCGGAGCAATGAAAATGCTGTTAAATTTGATGGGCTATTATTTATGTGAAGACAGCAGGTATTTTACACTCTTGATATATTAAAACTGCATTTCGTAACATGCTGACGTCTTCGAAGCTAAAAGCAGGGTGGTTCCACGACATATAAAACACGCATGTCCGCGTGGCAGTTTTGTTTTTTCTGGTATTCTTTATGTTATGCAGGCCTATTCAGAGGGGCCGGAACAGGAAGTATATCTGAAAAAAAAAACCGTTCGCTACGAAAAAGGATAGCCACTCTGAACAGAGAAACCGAACCATACGCCCGACAGCTACGTCGGATACAATGGGAGGATAAATGTAAGGATATGGACAGACAGATCGGCGCAGCTAAGACGTGGAACATACTACGAAACAGGCTATACCCACAGCACACAAAGCTAGCCCATCGCCACAGCATAAATCGCCTAATACATACCTTCCAGGGTGCACCTCCTTCAAGTATTAAGAAACAAATACTTTCCCCAGACTCCGCTGATAAACCACCCAGACTCTAGACAGAGACATAGAAGAGGCGGTAAGAGCCGTACTGCTCACCATTAACACGAAGTCGGCCCCTGGACACGACGGAATCACTAATAAAATGCTCAGGAACCTCGACGATAGATCTATCGCCCACCTAACGGAATTCATCAATGAGCACTGGAAATCGGGAACCGTACCGGAACAGTGGAAATCGGCCAAAATAATCCTCATACCCAAACCAGGCAAACGGCTACTCCTGGAGCATCTCCGTCCGATATCGCTAACTTCATGTCTGGGAAAAATAATGGAGCATGTGATACTCAACAGGCTAACCAACCACCTCGAGGACAATGACATACTACCAGACACCATGTTAGGATTTAGCAGAAGCCTCTCAACACAAGATGCGCTGCTTCAACTTAAGCATCAAATATTAGAGAATACCGGCACCGCTACGAGGGCCATCCTTGGACTCGACCTATGGAAAAGCTTTCGACAATCTTACACACAGCGCGACCCTAACCAAAATACAGGAACTACAACTAGGTAAGAGAGTGTACACATATATACGCTCATTTCTTACCGGACGCAAAGCCAATGTCACTATGGGAGACTTAACATCGGACGGATTCGCTTTAGGCAGCACAGGTACGCCGCAGGGCGCAGTCATATCGCCCTTACTTTTCAACATAGCCCTCATAGGACTACCACAGGAACTCCGGGAAATAAACGGTCTCAACCACACTATATACGCAGACGACATTACGATATGGACACACGGACTCAGTTCTGGCCAAACAGAACAAGTGCTTCAGGAGGCGGTACAGACAGTGGAAACATGCCTGCGCAATACAGGGCTCACATGCTCCGCAGAAAAATCTGAACTGCTCATTTACAAACCTACACTCCGCGGCAGGAAACCAGCTAACTACAACACACTCCCCAGAACGAGCGACGTCATCACAATCAAGACAGCATGTGGGATCGTCATACCCCACGGTAAGCAAAATCAGAGTACTAGGGTGTGACATTGCGCAAAATTGACAAGGACACAAGATAGACGTTGTAACACACAGGGCGCAAACAGCTTACATCGTGACAGAATGTCGACTCCTCGGGATATGCACTGTTGGGATTCGTCATTAGGGGCAAGCCGTGACACCTGCCTAACATAGGAGAGCAGTTCAGGCGCTGTCCTTTTGGTTTGCACGGCAAACTTAGGACCATGGCCCAACACTTTACGGACGTCCTCTGGAAGGTGCACCTGCTCGACCATGCGGATGGGATAGCTCGAGGTGGGTTGTCCCCTGGGGACAAGGCTCCGGAGCTGACTCAGATGTGACTGCCACAAAAAATCTGTGGTACGGTCGGCGATGAGCATGAACTGTCTCAGATCCCGATCCGACTTGGAAGGGTGCGAAGCTTGGTGCAGTTGAACAGCCAGAAGTCGTCTGTAACAGCGGGCCTGCCGGAGCGCCTCGGATTTCAGGATTTTACAAACTCTGCTGCCGTGTCCTGCCGAAGGCAGGAACCCACCAAACAGAGCGATGACGTCTTCTGGCAGAACACGATTCCTTACGCAGAATGCCAGGGTTCTGGCACGGCATACTGTCACGGCGATAAATGACGAATCCCAACAGTGCATATCCCGAGGAGTCGACATTCTGTCACGATGTAAGCAGTTCGCGCCCTGTGTGTTACAACGTCTATCTTGTGTCCTTGTCAATTTTGCGCAATGTTACACCCACTAATGGCAAACCAACAGGCCCAAATAGCAACCTTGGTGAAGTACATTTCTAGTTCTTCGGGCCACTTTTTCCATGTTTCGTGTGACCCTCATGCTACAGTGGCCCTCATCGCCGTGACAGTATGCCGTGCCAGAACCCTGGCATTCTGCGTAAGGAATCGTGTTCTGCCAGAAGACGTCATCGCTCTGTTTGGTGGGTTCCTGCCTTCGGCAGGACACGGCAGCAGAGTTTGTAAAATCCTGAAATCCGAGGCGCTCCGGCAGGCCCGCTGTTACAGTAACACTCTTGTTTGGGCTAGTTGGTACATTCTTGACACAAACTCGGTAGCCTCCTTTTCTTCGTCCGTGTTTTTTGCGCTACCGAATTTGTGTCAAGCCGCTGTTACAGACGACTTCTGGCTGTTCAACTGCACCAAGCTTCGCACCCTTCCATGTCGGATGGGGATCTGAGACAGTTCATGCTCATCGCCGACCGTACCACAGATTTTTTGTGGCAGTCACATCTGAGTCAGCTCCGGAGCCTTGTCCCCAGGGGACAGCACACCTCGAGCTGTCCCATCCACATGGTCGAGCAGGTGCACCTTCCAGAGGACGTCCGTAAAGTGTTGGGCCATGGTCCTAAGTTTGCCGTGCAAACCAAAAGGACAGCGCCTGAACTGCTCTCCTATGTTAGGCAGGTGTCCCGGCTTGCCCCTAATGACGAATCCCAACAGTGCATATCCCGAGGAGTCGACATTCTGTCACGATGTAAGCAGTTTGCGCGCTGTGTGTTACAACGTCTATCTTGTGTCCTTGTCAATTTTGCGCAATGTTACACCCACTAATGGCAAACCAACAGGCCCAAATAGCAACCTTGGCAGAGTACTAGGACTGATAATCGAAAGCAACGGACACAACGGCGAAACAATCCGAAAATTAGAAACATCCGTAACGCAAACCGCTACTCATAAAGCGCACTGCAAGCAGACACAGTGGTATGAAAGAAGGCAACACCATCAGGCTGGTACAAGCCTTTGTGATAAGAAAAGTAACATACGTGGGACCCTACCTCAAATGGCAGGCGGCAGACAAAATCAAGCTTGAAGGTCTCATTCGCAAAGCACACAAAGTAGCACTAGGGCTTCCGGTTAAAACTAGTACTGAACTTCTAATGAAGTTGGGAATACACTACACATTAGACGAAATTATAGAGGCACAACAAATAGCGCAATATGAAAGACTAGCCAGGACACCCACAGGCAGAGCCATACTTGACAGGCTCCAAATCAATTACCACACCCAACATGGGAGGAAAGTCGACATACCGAGCAGTTACGGAGAAAAGATGATAATATACCCTTTACTCAAACATATGCATCCAGAATATCACAAAGCAAGGAGCGAAAATAGAGTCAGGGATATCCAAGAGAAATTCGGCAATGACAATGACTCGGTATTTGTAGATGCAGCAAGATACGACAGACAAAAAGGGTTCGCAGCGGCGGTAATCAACAGGAAACACGAATACTTCACAAGCAGCACGGTCTGCAGAGCATTAAGCGAAACAGCAGAAGAAGTAGCATTAGCCATGGCAGTCGCTCAAACGAAAGCACTCATTGTCATCAGCGACTCGCAAACGGCGGTGAGGAACTTTGCAATAGGGCGCATCTCGCCGGAGGCCCTACGGGTTCTCAGGGCGGACAAATACCCAGAAAAAAGTTCGGTATATATCCAATGGACACCAGCACACATGACCGCCGCAGGTATTGGCAACGAGGCTGTGCAAACTATGGCTCGAGGGCTTACCGAGCTAATTCACACTCCACATCCTCGGATGGGCCTACGCAAGGAGGATCATGCGATTGGAATGATCGAATAACAACATACAAGGACATCACCAATCACTATAGACTGGAACGGCGTACCTTTGCGGTACCACACTCTGAACTCACCAAGCAACAATAAAATGGCGCCAACAACAGGCGAGAACGTGCCCAACACCGGTACTGTTACATCTCCTGCACCCGGATATATACCAGAGTGATAAATGTGCCAAGTGTGGCAATAAGGCCACTTTAGAGCACATACTATGGCAATGCCCCAACATCAGAGAGAACCAAGGTCTCCCTGCCTCCTATAAGCGGCTATGAGAACGCTGGGGAGCCGTTCTGCTCAGCTCATCCTTAGATGACCAATTATGGGCGATCCAGTGGGCCAAGGAAGCCGCCGAGGCCCAAAAACGCTCGGCCGAAGCCTAGGCGGGACTTACAGCCCATCCCTGAAAATCACAGGACATCAATAAAGTCTATTCTCTCTCTCTTTCACAGCGCGCTTAATATATTTCACAGCGGCGCCGCTGGCACCGCAGTGTTGCACATTATGATATTTTGCTATTTGACGACTGAATTCTAAGCAATTTAAAAGTGTTGTACTCATAACATTTCTCGCGATTTCAATACATTAGCTTGCAGATAACCGTGTGCTTTCTATGGCGCACAGAAAAGGAAAGATTGCAAAAGACAAAAATACGTCACAAAAGGAGAACGGTTACATAATTGTGATGTGCGGAGTGTTAGCATCTCTATTTCACGACGAAATTTGAAACAAATGCGTAATCTAAAATCCTATTGCGACAATATCCCTGCAAAGGGACTTTTGTAGCCTGTTTTAGTACTTGGCCTAAACGATCTTTTATGGATTATTTAACCGAGAAAAAGAAATTCTGGAGCATTGCGTCCCACATCCACGATATGACTATGAGAGACACCACAGTGGAGGACACCAAAAAATTCGACCTCTCGGTGTTCTTTACCGGTTACTGACATCGCAGAGCACTGAGGCCGTACGCTTTGAGCGATCGGTAACGACCGTAGAGCATGGGCCAGGCGTGCTCGCGAGGTATTCACAGATAAATTCTAACCGAATGTTTGGCCAACGTATAGGGTCATTCTTGCATTTGAAAATGGTCGACGTGTCGGGATACTGCGTTCCACGAACTTGCTGCTTTTCGACAAACCGGTGGCGCGCAATCTCGGGAAGGGAGAGCGCCTTCGCGTGCTCGAACGAATTGCTGGAGGTATACTTCTAGTTCTCGGGGGTTCGTATTCGCGTTGACGTAAAAGGCAAGTTCAACGATATTTAATGACATGGAAAAACAGCCCGCATCGACGCACAAGCGGAGACAAGTCTCCTTGTTAACGTTCGCGTTTGCAAGATTTTTATTGCGCTTCCGCTTGTATTTGAAACGCAGCTGTTTTAGCGATAACGCGAAGCAAAAACAACAGCTGTCATGGTCGGTCCACGCCAGGACCGCGGAGAACCCATGCGACCTCTGCACCAGGCGCAATGAAACAGGACGCCGAAGCAGAAGGCGTGACTGAACCTACACTCTTAGCACGATAACCTTTAGTTGATTTCATAGGTAACCTCCCTGCCTTTCTCCTCTTTTCTCTCTCTGTCATAGGTACACGAAAATGTGAGAATATGCTGCTCTACTAAAAGTTAAAGTGTTTAACTTTTAGTAAAGGAGCATATTTTAACATTTTTGTGTACCTGTAAAATAAACTAAAGGTTGCCGTGTTTAGAGTGTACGTGGCAGTGACAAGCCACTATGCGAGCGCATCACATGCTTGGGTGCTGCTTGAGGCTGCTGACAAGTATCCATACATGCTACTGTGAGAATTAATTGCACAGAAGCTGGATTGCTTCTTCGGCTTTCTTGTTTTGAAGCGACGCCTCTTTAAGCTAGCCTATGTCGTCGTGGTAGACATGCAAAAGCTCGTGTTGCACGAAAGTAAAAAAAAAATGACAGCGGTGGTGGAAAGCATTTATTCAGAAAAGAGAGGTTCCGGGCTTCTTTACAGGCGCCTACAGATTATGTGCAGCCTCTGTTATGGGATGTGACCGAATTGGTTGAGGCCGCAGTTAATTTTGGGAATTCGTCTTCTCTCCCGATGGTTCCGATGCCCGCGGGGACACGTTGAAGGACGGATTCTCGGCCAAGATGTCCTCGCAGCAAAACACGCAGGTTTTTACACACTGTACACTATTTACAAACTTGGCCGAGGCGGCCAGTGCTGTCAGCAGACATCTCAACAACACAACTGGGCTCAAACCACAACAAGCTGTTCACTCCCAGCCCTTAACATTTTCAATTAAACGTGAATAAGCACCAAGCTTTCAAACCTCATCATAACTCGTCAGAGGCAGCGCCAAGCTCCACCTCTGACCACCTTGCCGCGTCGGCGACCCGAGTTAGCGCTAAGCTCTCCTCTCCCCCTCTCTTCTCTGTTCTCCGTTAAATACACCTGATCGCTCCTGCGACCGCCTTCCGGTACCAACCCATATCAGCACTTCACCAATAACCAATTGCCGCTGTAGCCAAGGAGAAAAACAAGCACGTGAAAGCGATCGGCCTGGTCATTCTTGTGCTCATTGTGGGGATGAGTGCTTATTTTTAAGAAAAGAATTCCGTGATGAGTCCACATCAAGTGCGCTCGTAATTTTGCGCAAGGGTGTTTTCAGCATTCGGTGCATCTTGGAAATATTCGCATGCTATAGGAACGTATTATTACGACAAGCAAGAATTCGCGGTGTCTCCATTTCTTTGTGGACCCTTTATGTAGTCAGCACATTTCTTGTACAGCTTCACAGCCTTCTGCCTTTTCTCCGATATATCATTCATACCGTATCGCCGGTGCTTCCGCATGGTCCCGTTATCACCGATGAAACAGCGTATTAGTTATTTCTTGACAAACGCATTGTTCATTCCTAAAGGCCCTTCGTCAAGAATGGTCGCTGTGGTACATCTGAACCGACTCAGTCAATGAAATTTGGCCCCGCCTTGGTGGTCTAGTGGTTATGGCACTCGGCTGTTGATCCGAAGGTCGCGGAATCCAATCCCGGCCGCAGCGGCTGCATTTCGATGGATGCCAAATGTTGAGGCCCGTGTGCTGTGCGATGTCATTGCACATTACAGAACCCCAGGTCGTCGACATCTCCGGACACCTCCACTACGGCGTCTCCCATAATCACAGCTGGTTTAGGGACGTTAACTCCACAAATCCATCAATCAAAGAAATTTGAAATTTCTCAGAGCTTGTGTTAGTGCTGATAAGCCAGACTGCATTCGAAAGAAGAAACAAAAGCCCCCCCCCCCCCCCCCACTCCATATAGCAACTTTGTTGACCTCTTGTTGCAACATTTAATATGCCCAAATGTGTTCTCAGCAAACCTGTTAAGGATCATTGAAAAGAGTTCGTAAATATCTTCGGTGAAGCAGCGCGCACCGGACGAATCTAAGCGCGTTAGACATAAAGGAAAAACGCTGCGCGACAAAGTTGACGACGTGTGTCGTCAACGATGCCGAAGTACTCACAGGTACATAAACTAGCTTCAAGAGCATCACAACATATAATTTATAAAGACTTCCATGAATTGATGACGCAACAGCGGAGGCTATCTGAAGGTATTTATTTATCTTTTTCATTCTTTTGGTACATCTTAATTTATAGGTGTGGAAGAGATTGCGAGAACGTTGTCCAAGCCTATAAGACGTTGCCAGAGAGAGCTCCGAGGCACCTGGAGCGTTCTGGTGCCAAAGCCCACAAAGTGCAAGGGCGTATCGGCAGCACCGGTATCGGGACTTTCTGCGGCCAGCTGATGGCGTAGAAAGTCAACTATAATTGAGATACCTCCTCTGAAGCAGAGGTCAAGAAGTTTCCTCGCTCCACGTGGTGCTCGAATAAAGAAACGCTTAGAAAAGAGCCTGTTGCTTAATGCGTCCATCATCATCATCATCATCATCATCAGGCTGTCTACGCCCACTGCAGGCCTCTCCCATAGATCTCGAATTTTCCCTGTCCTAGGCTAATTGGGCCCAATTTATCGCAGCAAACTTCCTGATGTCATATGCCCACCTAACTTTCTGCCGTCCCCTGTCACGCTTGCCTTCTCAAGGAATCAAGTCTGTTACCCTTAATGATCTACGCCTGTCTTGTCTTCGCGTCCATAGTTCTTTTTAAATAACGTAGTCAGGCCGTCCGACACGGTCGTGCTATGGAGGTCTCTCTACGGACTTATAATCAGGACTTATTTCTTGTCATGTTTCAAGCATCCTCCTTTTTTTTCTTTTTTTTGCCATCTGTTGCGAGGACATCACCTGATGGCACTCCAGCGAGGCCAACACCGTTCGTACACAACAGATATTGCACAAGCCCGAAAAGGGACACGGTACAGTGACAACTAAAAGACCATAGCGAGAGAATACATTACTTATATGCTACAGGAAAAAGCACGCAACTTTTCTAAGGAGGAATAAGCAAATCGTGGAATAAGCAAAGCCC
>CM023484.1:118238596-118324849 GCA_013339685.2 Hyalomma asiaticum
TCACATTCATAGCAAGGCAGCTGAGATGTGCGCGATCAGCACTTGATTTTAAAGAGACGAGGTGGCTTCTTACACCTCAAATGTACGGACAGCAGCACGCTTTCGAAATGATGTTGAAGTAATCACGGCTTTAATCGCACGAAGTAGCACGTATGCACTACAATTAAAAGCTAGGAGTCGCAGGAAACACGACAATCATGAGATTTTGTTGTGAGCTTGTGTTAACCCTATCCAATGCTTGACGAGCTTGCATGGCTGCGCCCTATTCTAGTGGGTCCTTTCACGGACCCAGAGCTCCCCCTGCAAGTTGCATTTAACAGCTCGTCCCATGCAATCGGCGTTCATAAAGTGATTGCATGAAGGACGAAGAGTTGGGCGTGTTGTGATAACAGCACAATAAGCAACGAGGACGAGATATGTGTGTGCGTGTGTGCGTCCTTTGATCATACTTGTTGCTTGTGCTGTTATTACGTTTTAAGTGCACGTGATTGCGAGATCAGATAAATGATCTTGGTTACTTCATGATCCTTAAGGACACCTGATTGTAGTTCAACGAGTCTTGTCTTCCCCTTGAACTAATAAACATTTAAATCGGGCTAGCTGGTAAAGATCCATATTCTTGGGAAGCGCAAAACTAAACAACCGATAAGTCTTTCCTTGTCTCGTCAGTTTAGTTTTGCGCTTCCCAAGAAGATGGACCCTTGATCCTGATCCGCCGCTGTCACTGGGCTACCACAGCAAGTCCCAATGCTACTTCGTGTAACCGTGAAACATGATTAAAATAACGCGCCTTTTTGTCGCCAAATTCAGCGTTAAAATAGCAAGGCTTTCATGTGAAGATTTCCCAGCACAACGTACTCCCCTCAGCAACAGGTGGCTATCTTCGAAAGTGAACGACGATGCCTGGAAACAAAGCAGAGCGGCGTCGTGGTGTCGGGTAGGGACGACGTACGGCAAATCGCTAAGCGATCGAGCTCGAAGCACTCACACACATTGTACGGAGTCCGGTGCTTCACGGAAGTGGCGTGGACGTGTTGCTGCACCACCCATCGTAGAGGTACGTCCTCGTTGGGACCGGGAAAGCGAGCGAGCCGCTTCCAGGTAGCTCTTCTCGCAACATGAACAGCGCCGAGAACAGCGACGACCAGTGAGGCGAGCAAGAGGAAGGCTACAAACAGAAGCCAGAGAAGCAGCTGCATTCCAAGGGCAAACATTACGCGCGCCGCCTCTATTATCGGCCGCCGGCAATCGCTCCCGTCCCTTCTCGGCGCCCGCTGCCGCCGTTCGGGCATGCAACCTTGCTCGACTGAGCGCGCGCATGCGTGTGTCAGCGGCGCTCGGGTCGCTAGCTGGCGCCGTTTTCGAAGTCCACATCCTCAGGGCAAGGCGCCGTCGTCCGTGTTTTTTTTAGACGGATGCCTTATGTGTCTTATTGGAAGCTGATCTCACAAACGACGATCTCCAAGGCATTAAGTTCAGCTCCAACCGAAAGGACACTAGAAGAGCGGAAGCGTGCCATAGCATGACTAATTATTTAAAAGATGGCGTCTACCTTTGCCGGAGTGATACGACGAAAATAAATGCGCTTAGGCCTTAACTAATCAATCCAATCAAAGTCGCCTCACCGTGAATGCCACCGCAGGGCGTCTGCAGGTGTTTGGTGACACCACAGAGCCGAACCAACGGAAAGGGGCGGGGTTACCGTGTCCATGCAACAGAGGACCCTTGGGTTGCGTTAATGCCGATTGGTTTAACTTATAGGCTCCCTAGTGGCGCCAACACCACCCCTTTGTCCTGTGCTCTCTGTAGCGGCATTCCCGGATTGACCCGGCCTCGGGAATCGGTAGTCGCCTTTTCTTCTTTCCCTCTCCTAACATCTCTCCTTCGTCTTTCACTTCTTTTATTTGTGTGTTTCACAATAGCCTAAGCACTCGGCGGATCCCTTACAAAAATTTTTAATGTGTTTGTAGAGTCTTTTGAACTTGCTCGAAAGAGCCCTCGTGTTCATTTTGACACCCTATAGAATTTTTCTATAGAGTTCTAAAAGTTATTTGGCCCGCATTCCTATCGGAACTCTAAAGACGTTCTTCTATAGAGCTCTCTTTCGAGTTTCTTTTGAGACAGTAAAGACCATTTTCTATGAGCTTTTCTATCGTGTTCATTATGACTGCTTATAGAATTTTTCTACAGAGTTCTAAAGGTATTTGGCCACCGCATTCTTATAGAAGCCTGAAGACGTAATTCTATAGAACATGTCTTTCGAGGTTCCCATTCTGTGGTGTTCCTTTTGAGATGTATAATAGAAGATTTTATACAGTGCTTCTATGGAGTGCCTTTTGGGGCTGTAAAGACAAGTTTTTATAGAGCAATCTTATGGAATTACTTGTGAGATCAAAAAGACAAACCTCTATAGAACGTTCTACGGAGGTCGTTTCAAGATCTGCGGAGAACATGAAATTTTGGGAAGTTTCATTTGAGAAGCATAACATGCTATCCAATTCCTTTACAGACCGTAAAGGCAAATGCCTGTAAAGCATGTGTATGAGGAATTAAGTGCTCAGCCGCTGGAGGTTCTGTATGCCTGTACTGCAGGAATTGGTGACCACACGATGCGAACGGCAAGAAATATGGCACTGAAATGACAAAGTAACTTGTTTTAAATATTTATTCGCTAGTACTCTGTACAAATTGGTAAAAACTGCATGTAGCTGCTTTCCAGGTCAAGCTGGTGGCATGAACCTAGGGAACATAAGAAAAAATATTAGCAGACTTTACCGGAATTGACACCTGATAAAAATGGCTTCATCATGCCAAGAAAGTTTCAGATTAAAACAGCTGAAGAATTCATAGTTCCTTCAGTGCATGCATATCAAATGCTCGGATACTAAAGCCTGAAATTGATTCAATTAGTGTGCACGAAATATGTGTGCACTGCAAGTGAACTTCACGAGACCACACTGGGCTAAAATAACCAGCAATTTAAAGGGCGCTGCAACACTTCTTTAACAAGGTCATTAAATGGTGCCAATCAGTCTTCAAGGCTACTCTGAGTGTGTGAGGCAAAAATTACTGCACTGCACGTGCCAGGGAATCTACTATGAAAAACTGACATATAAGATCTTGGTGTTCACACTCCTATTTTTATCAAAGATTGTGGAAAACACCACAACTGAGGGAAAAAGACAGCTGCTATTCAGTTCACCACTACCACAAAAATAAAATTGCTGGAATTTTGTAATTCAGATTTCTCACTCCAGGCGAACTTCAATTTCCTAGTCAGATACATATATATTTATCAATATCTATTGAAATAACCACAATAATTTAAGTTACATTTGTAGCAGTCGAGAATATTATTTGCTGGTGGCAAGGTGAAGTTATGATTTATAGCCAGGAATTAAAAGTTTTAGGAAGTGACAATAACGAAAAAGTACTAAGTTTATTCATCTACAACAAAGTGGATATAGCCATTCTGCAGAATGCCGGAACATAAGTGAGATCTATGAATTTACATATCAGATGTGAAAATGTTACAATGGTTATGTAGATTTACCAAATCGACAAGCAACCTCGCAGCTGAGCGCGAGTTCGGCGTCTCAGAAAAATGTGTGCAAAGTTGGCAGCAGCAATATAAAAGCTTTACGCGTGCGCAGGTTCACGAAAGGCATTCTGGGGCCCGAAAGAAGGGAAGTACCCACTGACTGAAGAAGAAGTTCAGAAGTGGGTCCAGGAACAGTGGGACAAAGGCCTGATTCCTATGAGGACATTCAGCTTAAGGCTCACGGTGTTGCAAATGGACTGAACATAGACCACATTGATTTCAATATATCGAAGAAGTGGGTAACCAAATTTATGAGCTAGAACGGCCTGAGTATCAGGAGGTGCACTACCGTGTGCCAAAACCCACCTGACGAGTACGAGGAGAAGAAAGAAGCCTTCCTGAAAGTCAGCACTTGTGTAATCTTGCTCCCTTCGCCCCAGTCTTTGTGTGCGCTATTTCTTGTACAATTTTGTACCAACAAGAAGTTGCTCTTCTAGTATTCTTTGAACATCGTGCTGAAAACTTGTACATCATTGTAACTCTACACACTCATTATAAATATAAGGTTCACTTTCATTTATCTCCTTTGATTCAAACTTTACACAAGTTACCGTCAACTTCAGCAATGACACGTAGAGTTTTAGGAGGTATTGAATTTTCTACTCAAAACAATGCTTTCCTGGTGAGTAAATTTGAAGTCTTGCATTTTTTGCTCAACTTCTACGCAAGACAGATAATAAGGTTAGTCTTGCTGCATTCCTTAAACCATATTGAAGCTATTGGCACCAATTTAGCTAAATTCCAAGGGAAAGTTCTTACAGAGTTTCAGATGCAGTTCGCATAAGTCAATGCGAGGATATGGAGGCATATGGATTGCATATTCAAAATAAGCACATATTTTACATGTACATACAAGGTTGCAGCACTACATCTGCAAGAATTTTTTTTCTAATATCTCCGCAACAGACTGAGAAAAGACACAGCCGTCCCTTCTCAGCCCTGTGTGAAAAGTGTTTGCGCTAAGTAACCAGTAGGGCTATGCAGTCTGCTATCGGCTATTAGCTGACACCAGTCAAGAGGTCAGTAGCAGTTTCCTGCTACAGTTAAAATATATAATTACTGAAGTACTTTATTGTAATAAACAGGCTGAGTTATGTAATGACATGGTTCTAAATTTTATAAGAATTACATATTTCTAGAAGAAAAACTATATTCTGTTCACACTCGGCTACAGCCACTTACAAATTAAGCTCTGACTACCTGCTATCAATATTGTAGCTGCTGAGTTGGGGCAATTTTGATTAGTCTAGAACAGGGGTTCTCAAGCAACCTTCACACAAGGAACCCTGCCCATGTTCCAAAGAGATCTACGGAACCCATTCCTCCCCTCCCCTCTCTGCGCACACTGTTGTCCAGTCATCTCTGCTGCATTTATGTTGCGGCGAGTCCAGAAAAAAAAAGCACGGGCATAAACAGAAATTTATTTCCATGGATTGTACACGCAATTGTAAGCGAAGGCCCTTTTTCTGCACCAACAAACAGATGCGTGCCTCTGTCACATTGAGGGCCACCTTCAGATAAGCTGGCGAGCTTCTACCATGTGCTGTGCATACTTCTCTACTTTCCAGCACGTAATGAAGGGCGTTTAGCTCGTGTACTTTTGTCCATGTTCTTAGCCATTTAGTGAACGCGAAACCGACCAGAGTACATCAATAGGTTGCGGAACCCGGAGTAGGCGCCCACGGAACCCCGAAGTTCCGCAGAACCCACTTTGAGAACCCGTGGTTTAGAACACTGAACTAGCTTCAAAACTTTAATAAGGCGAACTTTTATTAAGGCTGCTAGCTCTGGCATGGCATTATTTTAACACAGTGGAAAGCACAGGGCAGAGTACATGGAATTCTTTGCCAGTGTGGAGCATGGCTAATATGACGCACCATTAACACAGACAATAAAGTGAGAAATGACTTACTAGTAATTGCATTCACTTTAGTGGGGTCCAAAACTTCCCTCTGTGGCGCAGTGGGATGCGCATTGGACCGCTGCCCAAAGAGAGATTTCCCCCCGCAGCTCCTCTGGCGTGCACAGGTGCCATATGAGGCGCCTTGAAAATTTGGCAGGGGCCCCAGGGCAATTGCGCCGCAGCCCTTCAATTGTCCCTTCATCTACGAGGATACCTCCTCCGATGTCCACCTGCGAAGAATGCCCAGCAGTTGCAAAACACAAACAAATTAAAGAACTATGTAGCTGAAATTTTCTTCACAAGATGTTTAGCAAAAAGCAGCAGCTATGTGCAACATTATATTTCTCATTTTACAAAGGCTTATAAACAAGTCTAGAAGTACAACTTCATAATCAAGGAAGCGCAGGTCGATATCAACATGACAAAGGCAACACCAACCAAATAAGACTTTAAAAGGGACTGACAAGCAGCAATTAACGACCCAGTTTTTTATGGTGCAACGAGAAGGTGACCCAAAATAGAGTTTACTACTTGCAGTGGCTGCTTCGAAAATATGTGTGGGTATTTTGTAAGCAGAATTTTTTCAGTCTGGGAAGTCCTTTAAGGGGGTGCATAGGTAATCATAAAATAAATTTTTGGAAAACATTTCCAAAATAACCATAACTTATTCTCCATATCAGCCAAGTTTCCTATCTCTTAAGCCTATATGTCAGCTACAACATTTTACTTTGTTGATGCTAAAAGTACGCATATTTAATGCTCTAAAGAAACTATTGGGAGACGAAAAAGACGCCACACCATCGTTGGTCATTTATGAAAGATTAATGTTTATTGCGAGGAGAATGCTAGGTAAGAGTTCAGGATTACAGGATTGCCAGCAGACTATTGAAAACAACCTGGTGTTAGCAGATTTTACATGTTCGCATCCCAGTGCCTTGAGGAGCTGCTAATGGTAGCCCACTAAGAGCATGTATGTATGTACACACATTTGTGATCTTTGAGAATTAGGTGCAGCTTCTTTTTTAAATACTGCTGTTGTGCACCTAGCATGACATTAACTGCAATTTATCAGCTATTGGATATTTAAGGATAGCTCTTCCAAACATGAAGCTAGATGTATGGATCGTCTATTTGTGAAATGTTTGTTGAAAGTCAGCACTTGTGTAATCTTGCTCCCTTCGCCCCAGTCTTTGTGTGCGCTATTTCTTGTACAATTTTGTACCAACAAGAAGTTGCTCTTCTAGTATTCTTTGAACATCGTGCTGAAACTTGTACATCATTGTAACTCTACACACTCATTATAAATATAAGGTTCACTTTCATTTATCTCCTTTGATTCAAACTTTACACAAGTTACCGTCAACTTCAGCAATGACACGTAGAGTTTAGGAGGTATTGAATTTCTACTCAAAACAATGTTTTCCTGGTGAGTAAATTTGAAGTCTTGTATTTTTTGCTCAACTTCTACGCAAGACAGATAATAAGGTTAGTCTTGCTGCATTCTTTAAACCATATTGAAGCTATTGGCACCAATTTAGCTAAATTCCAAGGGAAAGTTGTTACAGAGTTTCAGATGCAGTTCGCATAAGTCAATGCGAGGATATGGGGGCATATGGATTGCATATTCAAAATAAGCACATATTTTACATGTACATACAAGGTTGCAGCACCACATCTGCAAGAATTTTTTTTCTAATATCTCCGCAACAGGCTGAGAAAAGACACAGCCGTCCCTTCTCAGCCCTGTGTGAAAAGTGTTTGCGCTAAGTAACCAGTAGGGCTATGCAGTCTGCTATCGGCTATTAGCTGACACCAGTCAAGAGGTCAGTAGCAGTTTCCTGCTACAGTTAAAATATATTACTGAAGTACTTTATTGTAATAAACAGGCTGAGTTATGTAATGGCATGGTTCTAAATTTTTATACGAATTACATATTTCTAGAAGAAAAACTATATTCTGTTCACACTCGGCTACAGCCACTTACAAATTAAGCTCTGACTACCTGCTTATCAATATTGTAGCTGCTGAGTTGGGGCAATTTTGATTAGTCTAGAACAGGGGTTCTCAAGCAACCTTCACACAAGGAACCCTGCCCATGTTCCAAAGAGATCTACGGATCCCATTCCTCCCCTCCCCTCTCTGCGCACACTGTTGTCCAGTCATCTCTGCTGCATTTATGTTGCGGCGAGTCCAAAAAAAAAAAAGCACGGGCATAAACAGAATTTATTTCCATGGATTGTACACGCAATTGTAAGCGAAGGCCCTTTTTCTGCACCAACAAACAGATGCGTGCCTCTGTCACATTGAGGGCCACCTTCAGATAAGCTGGCGAGCTTCTACCATGTGCTGTGCATACTTCTCTACTTTCCAGCACGTAATGAAGGGCGTTTAGCTCGTGTACTTTTGTCCATGTTCTTAGCCATTTAGTGAATGCGAAACCGACCAAAGTACATCAATAGGTTGCGGAACCCGGAGTAGGCGCCCACGGAACCCCGAAGTTCCGCAGAACCCACTTTGAGAACCCGTGGTTTAGAACACTGAACTAGCTTCAAAACTTTTAATAAGGCGAACTTTTATTAAGGCTGCTAGCTCTGGCATGGCATTATTTTAACACAGTGGAAAGCACAGGGCAGAGTACATGGAAATCCTTGCCAGTGAGGAGCATGGCTAATATGACGCACCATTAACACAGACAAAAAAAAAACCAAGCCGCAGGTTTGCTTTCTCCACGAAACCTTTTGCTTTTGTTTACATGTCTGCTCATTGATTTCTAGGCTAGCTGCCAACTAATTTGCACTGGTGCAAGGAGATCTTGCAGTGCGATTTTACATAGCTACTTTTGGCTACAACATTCACATTTTTTGTAGATTGTTGGAAAAAATGTTCATATGCACAATTTCACATAGGTGAATACATGGAAAGACATCACGACTAGGTATGGGGCTCGACGACTAGGTGTCAGGCCCTATATACAACAATACTGGACACAACTCCACAAAATTCTACCCTATAACCATACTAAAAATACGCCATACCTTTGGGCACGCCTTCACAAGGCTACCCCTGCTTGTTCCGGCCTCCATCATTTTTTTTTAAGTCTCTTCACCATCTTGTGGCATCCTAAAGAAATGATTTTTTAAAGATTCGCATTAGTTGGAAGTAAGCTACAAAATGTTTATGAACACTTGAAACCCGGGGTAAACTAAAATCATTGTAAGGAAATTCACCATGCAGGTCCTCCAGCTCCTCATTCCTCCTCTTGAGGGCTGCAATTTCTTCTTCAAGCTTTAGACAGGCGGTACACACCTACAGTTGTGCATTGACGAAAAAATTCAACAATGCTCTTCTATAGACTAACATGTCAAGCACAAAAATCAATACAAAACATTCATTTACATTTCATGTATCATCACTTAAGCAGAACTGACTAAGCTAAGTTTTTCTTTAGTGAAAGGCACCATTTATGCCCATGTGCTTCGAGTTGTTGATGGATTCGCCCTTGCGCTGTCCTGATTAGCCTCCTGGTTAGCTCAATCGGCAGAGCAAGCGCGCCGGACAGGCGTTGGTCCTGGGTTCGAACCCCGGACCAGGATGAATTTTTCGGCACCTAGGAAGCTTTCATTTCTCAGAAGTCCATATGGATTTCCTTGTAGCCTTGTGCTACAAACACGTGGATGCTAATTTTTTCCCTTTCATATTAATACTGTCATGAATATAATGCAATTATGCCAAATAGCATCCGGTTCTGTGTAGGCTGAAAACAATGAACACTAAGGGGAGAGGGCAGTAACAGACCATACTAACAGCTGCAGATTATATATCCCTGACTAAAGAAACCAGCCACAAGTTGCTGACTTGTCAGAAATGTCAGCCAAGTAAATATTAAAGACTGCTTGGAAACATTAAATCATTCATCTGCTACGGTAGCTTAGAGGCTGGGTGTTGGCTTGCGAACCTCGTGCCGAGCCTAAGCCACTGCCGCTAAATTGCAATAGGGGTAAAATGCAAACACACACACACACACACACACACACACACACTTGCACAATTAGATTTAGGTGCGCATTAAAGAACCCCTGGTGGTCAAGATTTCTCTGGAGCGCTCTACTATGGGGTGTGCTTCACCATCATAGCTGATTATGGCACATAAAATCCCTATAGTTTGTATTATTATTATTATTCTTAACATGAAACCACATAAAACATCTTGTGCACCACAACAAAAAGAAATATCTAAATATGCATCACATTCTCATAGCACCAAAAGGATAGGTTGAGAACTGATGTCACCCTGCAAATAAATTAATCTAATTTTGAAGCACTGCTAATACTGCTACATATTTTGACAGCGCAAAGTGAGTTTGTCGAGTGCACAGACTGGCAAGTGCACTTTACATGAATGTCGCTAAACCTTGATATGTGACAGGTTGCCAGTGACATTAAATTTGGTTGTCCAGCTGGGTACAACCTTCCACAGACGTTGCGATTCCTCCAAAAATCCCATAATTAACTCCGGATTAATCTTGACCTATATCCCTTGTTGGGCCAAGATGAACAAACAACATGCCCAAGCCCTATAGGGATTGGGCATGTTGGTTGATGGGTGTTTTCGCTTTTCTCTCCAACCCAAATTCGGCCACCATGGCTGGTATTATACATTGCAGCCGTGTGCTTAGATGTGCAACATCGAACCATTAAGCAACCATGGCAGGCCCAGGTAGCGTGAACAGCAGTATGAAACACAAGTGAAAAAGACCAACCTGGTCTAGGCTAGCAACAAGAGTGATTTGTCACAATCACACAAAATATACCTGTGATGTTAATAGCAAGAGAAAAAAGGAATTACAATCTAAAATATAAAAAATGGGGTAGTTCATTTAAACACTGTCACTGTGAGCTGTAAACACAAACATGCAGAGTCAAGAAACAAGAAAGTCAATTCCTTTCTTAGATCGCACAATCAAAGGTCTGCTAACAGAATGCTAACGAAACCCCACCATGATGACGCTTTCCAGTTCGCTTTCTAAAGCTGTAAAATATCTTAAAGGAGTACTGACACGAATTTTTGAAATCCTCGTATTATTGCTGTAAATGAAAGAACTGGCGTGGAGAACCCCAGAAAGAGTATCATCGTGCTTCGCAAAGCAATGAAAATATTTTTTAATACGACTCCCTTAAGAGCCCACTTTCGGTTTCGACTTCGAGGGGGCGGTTTCCTAGTGATGTTTCAACATAGTCGGACGTACAGTCGCGCGCGATTTGAAGGTTATCGCGCGAGCGTCAACCGGCCGTACGTCAATATATATATATATATATATATATGGGCTGCCGGTGAACGCTTCTCCAACGCGAGCAGTCGGTAATTCTCAATCAAGAAACTCGCTAGGAGACGCTAACTGTAAGAACCTGCCTGGAGACGCTGCCTGGAGACGCTGCCTGCGTTCCTCTAAGGAAGAGCGTTTCCATAGCCAACGCGCGCCTTTCGCTCTCTCTCTGTCTCTCTGTCTCTCTCTCTCTCTCTCTCACACAAGACAGCAGAGGCACGCGGGTTACGCCTGACGACTGACGCCTGTCGCGGGACAAGGTTAGACTGAGAGGAGCTTCGCCCCTAAAAGACAGCTGAAAAGCATGTCAATATGATCCCTGGGATGCACACTTGAGCTATTCAAAGGTGTGAGAAAAAAAGAAAAGTTCAAAAATGTTGCCAACATTTCCAAACACATTGTCTCCCTCTGTTACAGTTCCTGTTACAGTTCTTCCCATAGTGCTTTCCTTCTGGTCAAGTATATATGTTGCGTGGTTTCATAACAGGCAGTGTTGTAAACCAGCACTTCATTTCTGTCCTCTTCCTAATCCTTTGTCTTTCACTGTTTTAAATTCCAAACATGTTGTACCAAGTCGCCCGAGAATCTGCTCTAGCAAAGCTGTACAGAAAGCACACAGTACAGCAGCCCAAGCCTGCAGCAGTGAGCTAAGAGGGCCGCGGTTAAAACTATCATATCAACGTGGACTCCTGTGATATTACGCAAGCACCTAAAGCTCGGCAGGCAGCCGTTTCGTCATTTCACGCTGCAAGAAATGTGCCTACTACATTCGACGATCGAATCGCCAACCATGTGCTCAGCAGCACACCCACCGCCGTGGGTCACTCTGAAACGTCTTGTCCGTGTTAACAACGAGGCACTACAGATATTCGCTTCTGCAAACTAAGAAAAATGTGCAAGTTAAATCAACGAGTAACAACGATAAAAAAACAACAGTTTAAACGTCCACGTGCTGCTCAGACTGGTTTGGCTTATGCCACTGTCTCCCCGTAGTAATTTACATACTTTGAACAATATACACTGTCATCACTACGATAAGTAAAACGTTAATCGCAATAGGACAAACGTTAAAATTCACAGCGCTTTGAATTGCAATGACCAATGACAGTTCGTGCGCAACGCTGAGGTCACGCAATACAGTATCACGCCTAAACGCGCAAAGCCAAACAGTGAATTACCTGTTCTGCGTTGCCAGCGCAAGAAGTGGCAGACGCCTCGTCATGGCCTGCGCCTGACAAACTGCAAGCACGGGCAGCGGCGGCGTTATCCTCCGTGGCGGCACGCGCTGCCGCTAAACGCGCGCGCTTTTCTTCGAGAGCGCGCGGTTTGCCTGTGCGAAATATAAAGGACGGCTTAAATTGTGTATAGGCAGTTGAGTTAAACGTTTATCGGGGAAATAAGAGAGCGTTATCTTACCTATATCAAGCAGCTCAGCAGGAGCTGCCCGCTCATTCTTTTTCCACTGAAACATCAGCACAGCGCCTCGCAAGTCTTCGATGGCCGCCTCTTCCGTCAACAGCCGATAGCGCACTGCCACATCGACGACTGCCCGCACGGGATACACGTCCCACTTTCCTTCTTCCGTCCACTTCACAAGCACGTGGCTCATTTTGTCGTTACGTGCAGTCTCTTATGGTGGCTAACAGTACCGCTGCAGGCCAAACGTAGTACAAATGGCCCGCCTGACTGGCCTGACCGCATGACAAACAAGAAGCTGATCAGAACCAGACTTGGATTGACCATTGGCTAGGAGCCAGAAGTTCCGAAAAAATCCAATCATGGCGATCATGTTAGATTAAATAGGTCTGCAAATGATTTTGGCTTTGGCATTACTGTGCATTAGAAGAGAAACCTGTGAACTTGGGCGGATTAGTGGTATTCCATCATTCAGCAGCGCTCATACGCGATGGCACAAGAGGCGTGTTGTGTGCCCCCCTCCTGTGTCCTCGCTGCTCGTCATAATGATTTATTGTACTACATCGTCTTGCGTTCAACGTTTTAGCGCACTTCTTAAGCCACAGTTCATCCTTGGGGGCCATTACGTCCCCTACTGGAAAAATTTTAATTGTCGAAAATTGCTTGTAGGTGACCGGATCGCAATCGTTTGGTCACGATGGTAAAGCACGATGTAGGAGACGCGTAAACAAAAAGAAAGAAAGAGAAAGGAATGCGTGGAATATGTTCGCGCCCTCGTCGTTGCATCAATGCATGCGTAGACTTCCCAAATTACCTGCACAAGCTCACGAATCCAAAGCACGCGACGTACATCTCCCAATCAATCAACCTCATGATGTACGCGCTGACAGCTGCTTAATGACATTACTATTACTTTTCAACACTAACGAAGTTATTTCTAAATTACTTTCACGGTTATTCATCATTCAACTCGTGTACACTCATTTTCTTTTGTTTGCAGCACGTATTACATATTTAATTTTCCAGCTAAACTGTCGATGTGACAAATTAAGCTTCTTTCTGTTTTGATGACCCGTCTCTGATTTGTCATGAAGACAGCTTGACTTTACGTTACGTGACTATATTAAAGAATATAGCTAAGTTGCGGAGGGACCTGGTATTGACGTACAGTGAACCTATCGTCGTTTTTTCTAAAAAGCCTTGTAGGGACACATTTACACGTTTGGAATCCCTGCATCCTCTGGATGTGCCGCTCGGTGTAGCGCGGGGATCTGTCCTGGGGATGTAATCGCTATTCGCGATTCAGATAAACGACATGTGTGGTAGTTAAACATTCCTTATAGTATATATTTGCAGACAACTGTGTATACACAGAGACCCATGACTCAGGTAACCGTGGTGAGTGATATGCGATCATTGGAAAATCCACATTTCTTTCGAAAATACTGCCACGCAGTCTTTCAGAAAAACGCGAAATGTGTATGAGTTTAGCTACGCAACAAAAGGAAATTACTCCCATAATCGAGGTAACTGAAGTTCTAAACGTTAGGCTTCGCAGAGGAAGCCTAAACGTATCTAAATAGTTGTCACTGGAGAAATCACTTCTCTCGGTAATCACTCCGTATTAGGCCTGCTGCAATTAAGATATGACGACTGCACGCTGGTCGCAAAAGTTTGATTGAGCTCGTCAACCTTTTTTATCAAAGACAATAAAATCACAAATGCAATTATGTGAAGCTTACGATGTAGAGAAACGCGCTCAAATACATCATGCCAAATTATAGAGGCATAGCTGAGAGCCTTATGGTTCTCAGATATGCCACTAATTTGAAAGTCGGACTTTTTAAAAGAACCTCGTAAACGATTTGACAAACGCGCGCTGCACATAAATCGGTGCATCATATATGTGCAGTTTTGATTGTTCTCATAAACTGTAGTAAATTTTCTGCCTCTCTTTTCCGTTCTTTGTGCTTGTGAGGGTAAAAACAGCAATTGCAAAAGGCCCTATACAGCAAAATAATGATAGCCAAATTCGCAAAAATTAACCTAAACAAAAACTCAATATTTAGCGGCGCTGCTTGTTATCCAGCTTCGAGGGGAAAAAAAAAAGAGCGTGCTTCGTACATTTATCACATCTCGCTTAAGCACTGAGTTAGCTCCATACAAATCTTAGTTTTGTACCGCATGTTGTGCTCCTCCGTTGCAGCTTCCCTGGATAGACCTCCTGTCCGCGATTTTACAGTGTACGCAGTCCGTTTCGATCGAATTGTGCGACTCATGTCAGCCGTTCAGAATGCCATAGGAGAGAAAGTATGGTCGGTATCTAGAAGATCCAAGTTGCGAGGTGAAAGTGCGGTCGAAATATCGTTTTAAGAAAGCTTTAGAAGGGGAACGTCAGGCATGTGGAATTCCCGCTGGCAATTGTCTTGCTAACGACCCGCAGCCACCATCAAGCGACGTATCGCCAGATGTGCACGGAAACGAGTCCACGCCACAAGAGCCGTCAAGCGAGGCAGCATCAGTGGGCTCGTGCAGTCCTCATGATGTGCTTTCTGCTAACCTTTCTTCGCACGGGAGCGACACGTCGGAGCGGTGCAGCGAAGGCGAGTCGGATAAAGGCGAATCTTTGTCGGAATCATCCAGCATGGAAACTTCATTGTCAGACAAGGATGAACAAGAAAAATGAAAGAGCAGATCATCAGGAACAGACAGAAATGGTAAGCATCTGTTTATATTCATATGCTGCACTTATCCACTCCTTTATTGTGCTGAATCCGCTGCCTTTATGCATGGTGCTATTCTTGCTTGCCCCAACGGACAATCTTTCCCTTTTTTTTTTCGTGGGGAGGGGGCCCACGAAAATGGTGATTGCTTTTAAACTAGTAGTTCAGCATATTTCAAAATTTTCTAAGCTTATAAACACAGGGTGCCTACCCAACTGGAAAAACCGTATTGCCGGGGAGTTTGGGCGCCCCTGGAAAAGTCAGGGGGCACGTTGGGGAATTTTCTTGCCGGACCTTTAAAACTGACAGACGGCATTCTGCGCGATCATTACTAAAACGGCTATAAATCAGCATGTCTGAATGCGCGCTAATAGTGCGGCGTTCGCGTTATCTGCACACAAGTGTAAAATGTCCGAAGTGCTTATGTATTGTAATAGACGCATTTTCTACGTGTAACCTGCCTGAAAAGATGGTTTCACTGCAGCACGAGGACGCCATGCCCCGAAATTAAATCCGCAGTGCCGTGATTCCCAGCTAGTTGATATTTCCGGAGCCCACCGCTACGTCATGCCTGATGATCCCACTGTGGTTTCGGCATGCAGAATCCCAGCAGTTATTATTATATGTATTACTAATGTACATTTGCTGCTGCTTCGAACCTAGTGATCCTCGCACAACCCGAGTTCTTTTGTGTGGTATATCGCTTTGCACATTTTGCTGAATGTAGTTTATAGAGCTGGTATTCTTGTCATTCTTATGTGCCGTAGCTTAATTGTTATTAAAGGGGACGCGAGGCGTTTTCTGAAAATTTTGTGCGATATGTGTGTGAACTCGGAATCCTGGCCCTCCAATCTATTATATACACTGTTTCGATGCAGTCGTATGGGTTGCTATATAGCGATAACAACGCAGTTTCGCTGTGTCAGCGCGCTTTCCCCGCAACTCTGCAGCTGCCGTCATATCAGTCACGACTCGGCGCCATGGCCTCCAAGATTGGCGCACCCTCGGAGGCCATGAGAAAACGTACCGTGGTCCAGCCTTGCTTCTTTATGGCGGCACCACACGGCGCGCATGTGTTTTCTTACTTTCTAGCTTTAATATAAATCCATTATTTTAGAGCAAATAAAAGCTGACGATATTTTTACGTATTTAAATGTCGATAAGCAGGTGATGTTGCTGAATAGTGCCTATGCCGGCCTGTGATGTTGCATGGTCGTTTCAGGAGCGCAACAATGCTAGTTTTTCGAACAGGTGTTATTAAGCAAACACTATTTATTGAACAAAAATAAAAGAGTAATCTTTAGAGATCAGCATGTCGAATGCTCACTGAAGCAGTGAAAACTGCAACTGGGCAACACCTTCTTAGGTGTTCTCTGCCTTCGTTATAAGAGCCTCCAATGCTTTGTGAAATTAATCTCTGGGATGACTTTATGTAAGCTGTCAGTGCGAAAATAAAGGACTTTGTTTATGAAGGACAAACTTATACTGTTATTGTATGATAGGGCTGATAACTCTTCAACTGATCACTTCGAAGTTTTTTCTCCACAATTACTACTCACTTGAAATTCGTTTTCAACCGTAATATTACTCTTTTGCACAGCCCTAATCACAACGTTCATCAAGCCTGATAGTCACTCTGCAGAATGGTATGCATTTAGGCTGATTGGCTCATGATTACGAGAAGACAAAGCAGAGCTGAACAACAAGACATTACAAATGAAGAGGATAGACAAGGGTCCTGACTAACAACCATTTGTGTTTATTATTCGTCATACATAAGTACAGCACCATTATCACAAATAAATGACAGAGAAATAAAATCAGCAAGCATGCAGGCAGTTTCCTAAGCAGGAATGCACTTAGAATCAATATAAAAAATGGTAACTCCAGCAAATTTGGAAATGTGAAATTGGTAGACACCCCATAAATGTTGGCAGATCAGACGTTGGCAGTAAGTTAATCCTACATTATTTTTTGCAGGATGATCCACTGTACCCAGGAGCAAGGATCAGCAAAGCTGAAAGCGTTCTGCTAATCATGGCGCACAGCCTGCGGCATTCTGAGTCAAAGGAAGCGACGGACAGTTTGCTAAAACTTGTTGAGGCGCACTTGCCAGTTGGTACTGGCTTTCCAGCTACAAAGTATGCTTTATTCAAGAGCTTCTCTTATGATGACACGAAAAGGCAGCATTTATACTGTCGTGAGTGCCTTGGATATATTGGTGTTATTCAAGAAGATACTGTAGAAGTTGAGTGCGCTCATTGTAAAGCCAAACTCCGCGTCAGTACATTGTTGGCAATTTTTTTTTATTTTTATATGTTAGATTTTAAATACCGCCTGAAGTGCGTATTGGAAGAAAGAGGCAGCACCTGTGAAAATCCAAGTCCGTGTATTGATATCAGCGACATAACTGAGAGTCCAGGTTACCATAAGCTTCCACTGAATCCTGGAGACATCACAGTCAACTTAAACAACGACGGGGTACCTTTGTTTGAAAGTTCAGGCTATGGAATGTGGCCTTTGTTGCTCCAGGTCAATGAGATCAGCTACAAGGACAGAATTTCAAAGGTGGTACTTTCGGGCTTATGGTTTGGCCAAACAAAGCCTGCCATAAACACTTTCTTGCTCCCATTTGTCCAGGAAATGAATCAATTGTCTAGCGAAGGTGTAACCTGGACCGAAAGGCATGGGAATGAAAGAACATCAAGAGTTTTTCCAGGTCCATGTGCTGTCGACAGTGTTGCAAGGTGTGAAGTGATGTCCATGACTCATTTTAATGGAAAATACGGATGTGCTTGGTGTGAGGATCCTGGAGAGGTTGTAGAAAAAGGCAGAGGACACTGTTGTGTATACCCTGTGAAGTCCTCTTCCAAAAGCCTCAGAACACCTGAGTCGTTCTTGATGCATGCAGAGAAAGCCAGAACTCGACCAAAGCAAGTGAGTTGTGGCATCAAGGGATTGAGTGTCTTGACTTTGCTCGCTTACTTTAGTTTCAGTTCTGGTTTCATTGTTGATTACATGCATGCTGTGTGCTCAGGTTTTGTGAAGGCAACAACCCTACTTTGGTTAGAATCTGAAAAATTCAAAGGATTCAGAATTCGCCAGCACCTTGAGGACGTCAGTGCTGTGCTGTTAGCTATGTCACCAACATGGGAAATGTCACGACTATCACGGCCACTGTCAGAGTCGAAACGGTGGAAATTGTCAGAATGGAGAAATTGGCTTTTCTTCTATTCCCCCATAATCTTACCATCTTATATTCCTTCTAGAAACCTAAAAAACTGGATGAAATTCGTACAAATGATGCATTGTATGCTTGCCCCCAAAATTTCTTTGGAAGTAATTGGCCAACTGAAAACTGGCATGCGAAAAGTTCTCAAGGAATACGAATCACTGTATGGCAAAGAGAGCATGTCATACAATGCTCATCTTCTCATTCATTTAGTGGACATTGTTAAGGAATGGGGGCCACTCTGGGGTTATTCCCTGTGTCCCTTTGAATCGATGAATGGACGACTAGGGAAATTTGTTACTGGCACGCGGTATGCAGCACTGCAAATTATATGCAAGTTCTGAATTCTTTCTTTTCTGCCAACACTTTGGCAGCAGGTATCTTCAGGAAACAGAGAAGGCTATATTGATAATCAATTCCTGGACTTGTTGAAGGGCTACAAACTAAGACAAAGCTATGTGCATGTGGACGGAATATATTTGTATGGCAGAGGAAGAAAATACAGTGGTAGAGTACATTTTAAGAAAATGGGTTCAGGTCATTTCTTGTTTTGCACAGCCGATTTAGACAAGTCAAGGAGATGCAATTCCTTCATCAAGACAGGGTCCCTCTTTGTCCAGATATTGGACATTTCTATTCCTTGTGAATGTGGTAACCGAAGTTGTGGATGCACTCACCGCAGAGAAGATGTTAGCCTTCATGTCAAAATGTCTGAACCCATAAAAACCGTCCTGGCAGGCCCTTACAGCTCCAACAGCTTAACATTTGTACAGGTCGAACCATCTTGTGAATTGATGATGATGTGTGCTGTTTTATGGCGCAAGGGCCAATTGATGGCCAAAGAGCGCCATTTCAGAAGACAAGAGATGTGAACAATGATATGGTGCGTGGCTGTATAGGGGCCTTAAAATTCCTCGCGCTAACGCGGGTAAAAAGATACAGTTATTAAAATCATGACAGTGACGTGGAATATGTGCAGCTAAAGTGGATGGCGAAAGGTCGTGATAATAAAACATGGCGGGGATGTAGTCACCGCAGCCGCGACCTCGGTACAGAGGTCGTGCTACGGATCACCTCGGAATATGGTGTGAAAACTCTGTACATCATTTAAAAACGTGAACAGTGATTGAAGTTTAAAGAGCGGATCCCTACCGATGAGCATCACAGGGTGTAGTGGGAGCTGCTGTCGGTAGGGTAGTAAAAAGTGCTTTTTTCTTAGAGCGTCTAACTCATTGCACTGGACGAGGATGTGGAGAACCGTAAGTGGTTCTCCACATCTCTCACATAATGGCGGATCACCACCAGACAAAAGGTGTGAATGTGTTGAGTGAGTGTGTCCTATTTGTAGCCTGGTAAGTGTGACTTGTGTGTAGCGTGATCGGGATACTGTTGGCCAGTTTCCAAGTCTCGGTTTGATAACATGCAATTTGTTATCCGTTTGCCTATCCCATAGGCGCTGCCAGCACGCCCTGAGCTCCCGTCGTAGGAAAGGTTTCATGTCGAGTGCAGGGACGGCCATGGATGTATTGGCGGGTGCGTGGTCGTGCGCAGACCCGGCCAGCTGGTCCGCCACCACATTTCCAGCGATCTCGCGGTGCCCTGGCACCCAGCACACCACAACCTGTCGTTTTAAGGCGTAGATCGTGCATAAAAGAGAGTAAAGTGATACAAGGACAGCATTTTTATGTTTTTTCAGAGTTTTCAAAGCTGTAACGACGCTCAGTGAATCTGTGTATACAACCGCGCGTTGCAGTTCTAATTCCTTGATATGCTTGACGGCTACAGATATCGCATGGGCTTCTGCGGTGAAGATGCTTGTTTGCGGGTGCAGAATACCGGATTTTGAAAAAGATGGGCCAACAGCTGCATAGGACACACCAGTATGACACTTTGACGCATCTGTAAAGAATTCTGGGCAAGTGTAATTATGTTGAAGTTCGAGGAAGTGTGTGCGGATGTGTGCAGTAGGTGCGTGTTTAGTAACTTCCACGAAGGATACGTCGCAGTCAATAACCTGCCACTGCCATGGCGGCGGATATGCTGCGGGAGCCATCAAACGGTGTTCTAGAAGTGGCACGCCTGTTTCCTCAGCGAGGCTCCTCACACGGAGTGAGTAGGGCTGTCTCAGCGAAGGACGATTGTTGAACAAGGCAGCATTGGACAAATCATTAATTGTGGAGTGAGTGGGATGTTCCTCGTCTGCGTTAACCTTGTGATAGTATGTAAAGGACATGTAACATCTCTGCAGATGGAGCGACCATTCATTTGATTCTACGTACATGCTTTCTACGGGGCTAGTTCGAAAGGCACCCGTAGAAAGGCGAATGCCTAGATGGTGGACAGAGTCGAGCATCTTTAAGGCTGATGGTGTCGCAGACTGATAGGTTATGGCACCGTAATCTAGGCGCGTGCGTACGAGGCTTCTGTACAAATCCATCAGGCATTTCCTGTCACTACCCCACGTAGTGCGTGACAACACTTTCAGAATATTCATTGTCTTTAAGCACCTGTTCTTTAAATACTTTATATATGGTATGAAGGTTAGTTTTGCGTCCAATATTAGGCCCAGAAACTTAGGCTCAGACTTTACAGACAGACGTTGACCATGCAGGTCAATCTCGGGATCGAGATGCACGCCCCTCTTCCGGCAGAACAAGATGCAGGTGCTCTTTTGCGCGTTCAGTTTAAAACCATTCTCATCTGCCCAATGAGAGATCTTGTTCAAACCTAATTGAACCTGACGTTCACACGTTGAGAGGTTACACGACTTAAAACCGACCTGTACATCGTCAACATATGTGCAGTAAAACATATTTCGTGGGATTGCGAGGCGCAAGGAGTTCATTTTGACTATAAAAAGTGCACAACTCAATACACCTCCTTGCGGCACTCCTGTTTCTTGGACAAATGTGCGGGACAACACAGTGCCTACTCGAACACGGAATGTCCGATTGGACAGGTAGCTTTCAATTATTGCGAGCATTCTGCCCTGCACACCTAAGTGTGACAGGTCTCGGAGTATGCCAAAGCGCCACGTTGTGTCATAGGCCTTCTCCATATCGAGGAACACAGAAAGAAAAAATTGTTTATGAATGAAAGCATCACGAATTTGTGCCTCGATACGGACAAGGTGGTCAGTAGTGGATTTAGCCTCTCGAAACCCGCACTGGTATGGGTCAAGCAGGCTATTTATTTCAAGGAAGTGCATCAGTCGCCTGTTTATCATTTTCTCAAAGACCTTGCAAAGGCAACTCGTCAATGCTATGGGCCTGTAACTTGATGCTGAAGATGGGTCCTTACCCTGTTTAAGGATCGGAATAACGATGGCTTCTTTCCAGGCGGAGGGAATCTCACCAGAGAACAAACGGCATTATACAAGGAGAGGAGGGTTTTTTGGGTTTCAGGGGGCAGACGTTTCAGCATTTCGTATACTATTCGGTCGGAGCCTGGGGCGGTTTTGTTACAGCAGTTTAGGGATGCTTGTAGCTCTGCTAAGATGAAAGGTTCATTGTATGTGTCATTGCTTGCGACTTTGCGTTCTATTTTTTTGTTTTTCTATTCTTGCTTTGTAACGTTGGAACGCTGGACTGTACTGGGATGAGCTGGAGACCTGTTCGAAGTGGGCACCGAGGGAGTTCGCTTGGTCTTCCAAACCGTTGCCTTGTGTGTTTACTAGAGGAAGAGGATGTGCTTCTCGTCCTACTACCCTACTGACCATGCTCCAGACTCTTGCCTCATGTGTATACGAGTTGATGCCAGATAGAAACTTCTGCCAGCTCTCCCTTCTGGCCTGTCGACGCGTTCTCCTACCTTGAGACTTGATGTTTCTAAAATTGACAAGGTTCTCGGTGGTCGGCGAGTCTCGAAGACGCCTCCATGCTTTGTTTTGTTGTTTGCGCGCATTGAGACACTCACTGTTCCACCAGGGAACGCGCCGTTTTCTGGGCAGTCCAGATGTTTGCGGAATGCACTTAGCTGCAGCTTCAATAAGAAAAGCAGTAAAGTACTCTACAGATGCATCTATGCTAGAACCGCATATGTCAGTCCAACTCAAGCTAGCAATCTTATAAAACTGGTCCCAATCGGCCTTTTCTATCAGCCATTTGGGAACGTGTGCAGGATATTCAGGTGATGTTATTGTGCTCTAAATTAAAGGAAAATGGTCACTCCCATAAGGATTATTTATGACTTTCCATGTGAGTATAGGTAGAAGCGATGGAGAGACAATGCTGAGGTCTATCGATGAGTAGGTATTATTAGCCAGGCTATAGTATGTTGGCTCTTTCCGATTGAGGAGACACGCACCAGAAGAGAAAGGGAACTGTTCAATAAGGCGGCCTCGCGCATCACAGCGAGAGTCACCCCATAGGCCACTATGTGCATTAAAGTCCCCTAGGACGAGATACGGTTCTGGAAGTTCATCGATTAGAGATTGAAATTCGTGTTTGTTTAGTTGACGGTGTGGAGGTATGTAAATACTGCAAATTGTTACCAGTTTTTTGAAGATGACAGCTCGGACAGCTACTGCCTCCAGGAATGTCTGAAGGGGTAAATGTTTACAGGCTGTTCCTTGATTAACTATTATGGCAACACCACCGGATGATGCGACCGCATCATCTCGGTCCTTTCGAAAAATAATGTAATTGCGTAGAAAGTTTGTGTGTTTCGATTTTAAGTGTGTTTCTTGCACACACAGCACTTTTGGTGTATGCTTGTGTAATAGTTCTTGGATATCGTCGAGGTTTCTCAGCAGTCCTCTGACGTTCCACTGTATTATATGGGTCATTTTAAAGTTGTGTCGTGCTGTGTGTACAAATATTGTTACCTTAGGTTACGGGGCCTTTTGGGGGCCCCGTAATTCGACGTCTTTCTTTTTGGGCGCGCTCCTAAGAGTTGCGCCTATCCTTCGGCGTCTGAGGCGCCGGAGGAGTGGGACTTGTAACCATCACCTCTGGCGAGGTGGGGGATGGTGCCTGATGAGCAGGCACGTTCACAGCAGTTTCGGACCTAACTGCGGGTGCAGTGGTCCGGGGTCCGGCAGACTCTGAAGTCTGCTGAACCTGTTTGGTAGGAGGCGGAGCAGCACAGGCTACTCCAGCCTTGGGCGCAGATGGCGCGACCGCGGTCACACTGCGTGTGACACTCGCGGGCGCGGAAATATGTGGCGCGGCGCCCTGGCGCGTCACATCTGCAAAGGAAGGAGAGTGCTGGTTATGGAGGGAGAAGCGCTGGCGCGCCTCTTGAAAAGACAGATTGAATTTTACTTTAAGCTCAAGGATTTGTTTTTCCTTTTTCCAGGATGGGCACGATCGCGAGTAGGCGGGATGGTCTCCTTCGCAATTGGCACAGCGGGCTGCAGCAGTACAATTGTCCGATGAGTGTTCGTTGGAGCTACATTTTGCGCAAGTAGCGCGCCCTCTGCAGCTTTGCGACCCATGTCCAAAGCGCTGACATTTGAAACACCTACGTGGATTTGGTATGTAAGGCCTGACACGGAGCTTGCAGTAGCCGGTTTCAATGGAATCGGGTAAGTCATTCGTACCAAAGGTGATAATTATATGTTTCTTTGGTGTTTCTTTGTTGTCTCGGCGTATCACTATTCTTTGGACCTTCACTACATTCTGGTCTTGCCAGCCTTCCAACAATTCACTCTCTGATAATTCCAGAAGGTCGTCATCAGAGACGACACCGCGGACTGTGTTCATGGATCTGTGTGGGCCTACGGAAACTGGGACATCCCCAAACGCTACCAGTTTAGATAAGTTCTCGTATTGGAGCTTGTCGCGAACCTCCAAAAGGAGGTCGCCGCTTCCCAACTTGGTTACATGATATCCTGGGCCGATTGCTTCGGTGAGTGTTTTCGAGACAAGAAAAGGTGAGATTGCTCGGACTGTTTTGTTGTCTTTCTGGCTATGCACGACATGAAACTTGGGGAAGGACTCCTTTGGTTTTGAAAATAGGAACGGTTCTTCGGTGCGCCACCTTTTCGGGCGGCGATCAGGAAGGGGGGGGGGAAGTTGGCCATACAGATTGTGTAAAGTTCGGCGGCGATGGTGGCCACCCACCACCGAGCCCAACAAGGGGACGCTACAAGGTTTAATAGTAAACCCTTGGAGACGTCAGCCATGCATCGCCGCTATAACCGAATATAATTACCCAAGGTTGGGCAACTACACAGGGTTAACCCTCGCCGCCAGGAAGTTTGGAAGTAAACAGAAGAGAGGAGAAGACAGGAAAGATGTAAAGTAGGAGAAAAAGGCGAAGATGTGAGAGGAGAGAGACAGGAAAAGGCGACTGCCGATTTCCCCCGGGTGGGTCAGTCCGGGGGTGCCGTCTACGTGAAGCCGGGGCCAAAGGGGTGTGTTGCCTCTTCCGGGGGGCCTTAAAGGTCCACTCACCCGGCGTCGGCTCAACCCCCAGGATCCCCTTTTCCCCGGACACGGCTGAGCCACGCACCGCTAGGCGTGGGAGGGGGTCGAAACCCCCCCGTTGGCTCGGGTCCGTGGTGTCGCCACACACCACACGCCTGCACAAGCAGACGCCCCTGCGGGGAAAAGAAAAAGAAGGTTGCCCAAACTAGCAGTAACCAAGAGTCTGGCCTACTAGTCTTCTTGAAATAAAAAATAGCACGTTTGTAAAGACCTTGAGTATACAGAACGTGACACGAAACAATGTCCTGCGATATGAAGCAAGGAAGCCTTCAGTTGGCCGTCACTCACTGTGCGCTTTAAGTTCGCCACAATGAAATCAATATGGAACAGTAATTCTTTCTCGCGTTTACCCTGGAATGCCCACCTACCACACTTCTGTAGCTTCAAGTTCCGCAGGTAGTTAGCAGTGTCGTTGCGCAAACAGGGCGCCGTATTTAGAAAGGTTCATTAATGAGAATGTTGGATTACCTGACGCGCGTCGCTGTATTAGAGCTGTCGGTGGCGGCGTATGGAAATACCATAGGCCCGCGAATAATAAAAATCGACCGTCGGTCTCCGGATTCAAATGACCGAACGCCGTGTTGCGAGACCGGCACGCGGACCGACACAGCTCTTGTACCTTCGTCATAGGCACGCTCTAAAGCGGGGTGCTGTATGCGTGTCCGCCGCGGTGGTGTAGTGGTTACGGTACTCGGCTGCCACCCGAAAAACGCGGGTGCGATCCCGGCCGCGGCGGTCGCATTTTCGATGGAGGCGAAAATGCCAGAGGCCCGTGTACTGTGCGTTGTCAGTGCACGTTAAAGAACCCCAGGTGGTCTAAATTTCCGGAGCCCTCCACTACGGCCTTTCTCTCTATCTCTTTCCCTCCCTTTCCTCTACCCCCACGGACGCTTAGCCGTGCTCCCTACATGGGCTGCAGAAATTAGCGTCCTTTCCTAACCACAATCAATCAGTCAGTCAGTCAGTCAGTATGCGTGACCAAGAAGATTCAAGCAAGGAGCGCACGGTCTTGCGCCCGCTTCAGTGCACTCTCGGCAAAGGAGGAAAATGTGAACATAACCAAGCCTGTGCGGATTCGAACTCAGCTCAACCGAGGTGGTGGCGGACACCACTGACTCTTCGTGTCGTGCCATCCGGCATGGTTTCGTACTTTGTGTACTCAACCACAGCTCTGATATGGTAGCAGCGGTGTCTGCGGAAATTAGCATGAAAGAGAGAAAGCGCGCGCGAACCTTCGTTTGCTCCATTCTCGCAATAGGGGAAGGCTTCTACATTTCAACTCCGGAGGTGTTAAGCATTTGTAGCCCTTACCGAATCGGGAAGGGCACCCTTAGTTGTGCCCTTCCCGGGCACCCTTAGTTTGAAGACAATATATAAAGAGATAAGGAAAATAGATCCGGATGAAAGGAGGAAGAATATAGAGGAAAGAAATCCGAAAGCAAAGGAAACAAACACAAGAAGAAAATTGTGGTGTTCAGTGAAATGGAAGAGTGGACGAGCGCTTGCCCACGGCCCACTACCCATACTCTTGCCATGACCGCACTGCTACGTGGAAGGAATAGTGCACTTGACACCGTTTCCCCAGCCCCCATGTGTACTCAGATTTCACAGGCATGGAACTGGCAGCGAACAGTTATAAATACATGCGTGGGAAGAACTGCAGCCGATGTTTCCCAACTGTAGATAGTTGGAATAGGAAAGGTTAATGTGTAAAGCGACTAGCAAGCGTCATGCTAAAAACAGCGGAAGCACCGAACGAGCGCCTTTTCCACTCGACACATTTTTCACGGATTGCTGTCAGCGAGACATCCGCCTATATTGTCATTCTTTAAACTACTGTTGGGCGATTGCGAACCTGCGGAGAACTACTCGTACAGGGAACTCAATGGTTTAGGCAAATGTGGATGCTATCAGATTAACACGCAGTGCAGAGACAAAAGCACGCGTGGAGCGTGAATTGTTCATTTGCGTAAAGCGCGAATTATCTACTTGGGCGCCTTTTCGATGATTGATTTCTGGGGTTTAACGTCCCAAAACCAGGTCTGATTATCAGAGACGCCGTAGTGAAGGTCTCCAGAAATTTCGACCACCTGGGGTTCTTTAACGTGCACTGACATCGCACAGCACACGGGCCTCAACATTTCGCCTCGATCGAAATGCAGCCGCCGCGGTAGGGATTCGAGCCAGCGACCTTCGGATCTGCAGCCAAGCGCCGTAACCACTACAGCACCGTGCCGGGGCCACATTTTCCAGGTCGACTACATTGCTCAAATCAAGAGGCCGAATGAATATACATAGTGCAGCAGATAAATCATTAGCAATTGTATGTTGATGTCTACCGAAAAAAATTTTTTGGTGCCAACTGCTCCATAGCGGTAGCTCGCAGATAACAGGCCCGACGTATCGTGGAGAATCGCCTGAGATTCAGTCATTTACATTTATCTATTCTGTCCATTTACGTTTCAGTATAATTTGTACCTGCACTCACATGCTCGTATTGCGCTGATTTCATAACACTTTCACAAAGCATTCAAGTCATGCGATATGTGCGCAGTGTAAAGGGAGCGATGCTTTTCTTGCACGCTATGGAGACGACGTCGTCACAGCAGTGCCACAAGAGATTTAAACTCCAAGCGGACCACTTTCAGATGGCGCGACTAATACACGACATGTTTTACCGAAGGCGAGTTTGACTATGGTGATGAGAATGAGCAAACCACTAGCGCACGTCATGAGGCAAGAAAAATGGTGAACGTGGCTGGTGACAAAGCGCGGGCGCAAAGAGAATGAGGCTTGTGCGACCCATCTGTAACACTCCAAATCGAAAGGTCACAGCGCTTTCTATAGCACATTATACATCATTAACACTTTCGGGACATGCATTTTGTCCCAAGACGTCTGTAAAACAAGAATATGCAAGTGTCATCACTTAGAAGGGGAATTTCAACGGTACATGCGACAGGATATGCATCTTTCGCACATCACGAAAAGCGCAGCCGGCATTTGGTCCAGGCAAAACCACATGCGGCGTATGCCTAAAGAACAAGGGATGGGGTACGACGGTATAGGTCACATGTGATTGGATGCGCACACTTGCTTCTCCTCAAGGTCACCGCCCCATGCGAGGATGCGCGGCACATGGTGTATGGGCATATTCCATGCAATTGCATCGGTTTACCACTTGAGCTTCGGCGAAATTCTTCAAGGTCGGCAGTCCACGAGGCAATAACGCTGCAGCGAATCTTCACCGAAGGAAGGTGCACATATACACCCTCATATGTATAACTTCTCACTATGTAAAATTAAAAATCACTAAAGGCATGCCCCATTGCGACTGTTGTTCGAAAATTATCCGACTGACAGCCGCAGAGGTGACCAGTGCGTAGGCATGAGGATGAGGTCGGCATGAGGATGCCCAACCCAGAGAGAAGAAACAACGCAGCCGTTGACGGCACATTCTTCCAAAGAATACGCAACTATTTCGTTAATATGTGTTATAACACGAATATTAAACGGTCTCACACCATTGATTATAAAGCATATTCATAAAGAAGTTTGGGACATGAAACCCAGGAAAAGAAATAATTGGTCACAATGTAAACAGAGGGTGCTTACAACCGACTGGACGAGCTCACATACACTTACAGTCATAATGACGCCGCCCCATCGCACAAATACTAGACTACTGCTGAACGCGAGGCCACGGAGTAGCGGAACAGCGCTAGTGCCGGCAATCTTATGCGCTATCGAAAGATAAGTATAGAAAGAACCAGTCTGGGCAAAAAGAAAAAAAAAGAATGGGAGAAAGAGGCCCACGATGTATGTATTGCAGGACATTTGTCGGGCTACCTGGTAATTTTATTTAATCGCGTCGATAATACGCGTACCTTCATCGTCATGTACCCGCGACCTGTGCACTCAGTGAAATCATGCCTACATAGCTTACGTACATAGCCGTTGTGCCCAAAGAAACAGGGGTAAGACGGCCAGTTGAGCGTTTTGGTATCAGTTTGTATCTGATTATAACAACTCAGTTCTGCATGTCATTCTTCTCGTTCATAGCTGTCGCGCTCAAATAAACCCCAGTAGAACGACGGCCTGTGCGTGCTTGCATCGCTTTATGCCCGAGTATAAAGCGCACTTGGGCATGTTTTTTCTCCATGTATTATTATTATTCTGCGCTGTTCAACTGAATTATAACAAACATCTATCCTGCTTTATCGCCCACATTATGTCACATTTCTCCTCCTTGTAAAAATCGTCACGCCATTTGTCGTTATCTACCAAAATGACGCATATGTTTTCGTGCACCTCGTTGTTTCGAGCTTGTCATGGTTGCCACAACCGCAACAACTCGCACCGCTCTGTTCTATCGGTTCAAATATTATCACCGATCAAGATTCATTTACTTCTTCTACATTTCTATTGCGGTCCCTAAAGTGTTTCAAACAGCTCCTACTTACCGGTTCGATGCTCTCCTTGTCAGCTGGAGAAGCCTGCAGCATGACCGCAATTTCACGATGATGCGAACCCACGAGCGATATCTTCTTCTTTTGGCCCGTTCAGGTGTAAATGACACGCGCCCTCTTTGTGATGCGCCAGGCGCACATTTTTTTCTTCTATTATTCCGAATGACAGGTTGCATTGAAAGTAAAAAGCAGAATATAGCTCTTTCTAGATGAGCGCATGAGGATATATGAAAACTTATAATTTTCATGGTGTTGCTCGTGCTATATTCTTTTTATTTAATTATGTTGAAGATTCCGCTTCCTTAAAGTTCAAGCGGTCTTCAATGTTTACGTGCAGGCACTTATTGGTCCCCTGTAGAAGTAGAGTCATGCGATGTTTCTCCGATTTCTGGTGAAAGGCAGAACCTTAATTCGAGCTGCATTTCACTCATTTAGATGACTCAGCCTTCGAAGATGAAACACAAATTTATGAACAATCATGAATTTGTATTTTCTTCTGAAGGTTTTAATTGGATAGTTTTACTCAGGCTTCCCGATCACTTAAAGGTATTTTTTCTGAATTTCTGGCGGTTGAGTCTGTGAATATTTAGGTCAGACACTTAATCCGTCCTATTATAGTAGATCCTCCTTTCTTTACGTGCAGCTGTTACTATAAATAGCGATTCCCGCCTATTGTGTACTTTTCGTGCTTTAGTTCCTCCTCATGAAGATCTAATTAGATTGGTATAGACGCCTGGTCACACAGGAATTATAATGAATTTAGCGGTAGGCAGCTTGACAAGAGGAGCCCTTAGCGGCTCAATAGTATCAGTACTTTGAGCATCAGCGCCCATAACTGAGCAGCTACCCGACGCAGAAGCCGAGCCGTAACGCAAGAATTGAGTAATTGATTATTAACTCACGTAAGTGAAATTTCACACCCCTTATCCCCAAGAAATAGAAACGTTGTCAACTCCAGGAGACCACAGAAGTTGTTTCCGCGCAATTATGTTGTCTAATCCAAAAACTAAACATCGCACAGAGCTGGTGTGGCTACGTTCGCTTTATATCGATATTCTGGTAAAGACGAATCGATAGACCGTTAGCTCTTAACTGCAGTAGCTTCCTATCACTAAGGAAACGCACACCGAAAAACGCTTTTTAACGAAATCATTTGGGTTTCTGCGTTTCAAATATTCTGTCTTCGGGAGCCGGCTCATTAGGCCTCTCTCACAGGAGAGAGAGAGAGAGATAGAATATTTTATTGATGAATCCGGAAGTGTTAGCCTGGTTAATGGCCTGGCTTGCTACTACGCTCAAGTATTGCTGAATTTGTCATTAACTCAGGGCGTTTCCACTGTTAAATCTGGAATGTCTAATATTAAATTCTCTCTCTTTATTCCGCTCTGATTGGTAACTCAGTGTTCTTTTTACGTAGTCTCTTATTGAGAACGCTTCCTGGCAAATGTCCCAGGGGTTGGTATGCGCAAATCCACAGGGAGAAGCATAAGCAGAAGAGGACGAAGAAGAAGAACATACGAGGAATGGTCGACTTTAATGGGCGTTTGTTAAACTGAAACACACCGCAAAACGTAAGGTGACTGAATATAAGGTAAGGTTCATGACATTATTAAGACTTTGGGAACTTGCGTTCTCGAGTAACAATTACTACGTGTGCATACTGATTACCGAGCTTATTGCAGTGCTAAGGCGACTAAGTCAATGCCATTTTTGCAGGCGGCTTCTCTCTGCAGGCTCACCTGTTTATTGATGTAATGAACCAGTTCCTTCTATCATAAATCTTAACGCCGAGCATGAAAGTAAGATTGTTTTCCCTCGAAGCAAAGAAGAGTAGGTCAGACATAGGTGTACGCCTGTTCCAGTTGCGTTGCAAATTGAAAGAGCCGGCGGATGCAATTCCTCCTATCGTTTTCGAGGCCTTTCCTATTACGGACGTACCCTGTGAGACGACAGCAGGTACTTTAAAATGTTGTTTTGTAGCATAGTTACTAAAGGATGCTACATGCATGGTCGAATAAAGAATTCAGCGAGTGTAACAGACATAGGCAAGGCAGCAATTTAGAAAAGTAGGTAAAATTTACAGTGAAGTCTTTGAACTGTACATTGACTCCGGTTATTGGAAAGGGCAGGCTCCATAACTGCATGGCCTGTATGGCTCGCTCGAATGCGCAGAGTTGGTCGGAAGTTGTTTCCTGAGCAGCGCGGCCAACCACCGCACCCGTAAATTTTTCGCGGAGGCTGCCATGTACGCCGAGATATTCGACATCGATATATCCAAGCAATGAAAATCTGCCAGAGTTACCTTTCCACACATGTTGTGGCAATTTGTGTGTATGATAAAAGGCTGGAAAGAGTGTGCCGAAAGTAGAAGAGGGAAGGAGGGTTAAGCTAGAGAAAACGGCAGAGGAGTACCAAGGAGAGTGGCAAGGAATACAAGGAGGAAGAGGAAATAATTAGAAAAGAAAGTAACAGGACAACGGCAGGTGGTTGATCCAGTGATACGCGGGCTTTCATCTTCATTCTTGACGTACGATTCTTCCTCTTGAGGACTGCCTGCACTCTCCTATTTCGTTCCTTCCTTTTCCTTGTTTTCTTTTGTATATGTTGTTCTATTATAGTATTTCTACTCCTGTGCACCAACTTTCCAGCAAGGAGATTCTCTCGCGAAGGATTTCAAGAGCTGCGTAGAAAAGTTGTGGTGGGTATGCAGAGTAAAGAATTGCAGGAAAAAATGCGCATTGAAAAACATTCGCAACACAGCGTACCGCTGCTCTGCGGAGTGCAGACCCGACTATATTTAATCACGCTGGCAAACTAAAGCAGTCGGCAATCGCAGCACTGCTTCTTCCATGAAGAGCGCCGGCATTCCTCGAGCGAAGGAAAACACGCGGAGTTCGGATAGACATTCAACTCCGCAGTCTCAGACTAGGACAACACCGAGCCCTGCGCAGTCATCAGTGGCGTCTTCAAGCGGGAGTCGGCAAAGGTTACCTCGTCAGGATCATGCCTTAGAATGCACTCCTACTCAGCCCTGTGCTGGTCTGCACGTGGCCAAGAAGACCCTGGCTTCTCCTGTAAGTTGCACTTTTTTTTTAGATATTGCCAGGCGTGACTAACTGTCAGAAGGAGGGATGTTAATACGAAAATGAGGGGGGGGGGGGGAGGGGGGTGGATAGCATAGTCTTGACCGCATTGTGTAGCTAGGAGTGTGAAAGACGAGCGAGACTGAAGAGAAAGGGAACGCCACCAGCTACTCTTGCACCACCAGTGCATCGCTGCTCGAATTCAGTTCTAAGGAGAACTTGTTGTAGCTCTCATATTCCTAGACCTGACATAGCATATGCGAATACGTTTATTAACTTCTCCTGTCTTGTCTGGTTGGGTTTTCAAATCACAGTACATATGTGGCAGATCATTATATCTATACCTATAGTCCATACTGAAAATCCAAGATAATGGCGCATAATCGTCCGTGCTATGACACCGCCAGCGCAGCTCCTCCGACCACGAGCGAAACACACTTCTGGCGTCCCTGTCAACGAAATATTTAAATTGTACACATCTCGTCACGACAAACCTGTTAATTAGTTCCGATCCAGAAAATCAACCGCGTGGTCGTTCAAACGCTGTCTTCTTGGGGCATTGGATCGGCAGTATCGTGTTTAGACAACAAGTATACGGGGGTGCAGATCTCCAAGGAAAGCACCTGTGGAGATGACTGATTGATTTATTTCAGGGATTTCACGTCTCAAAACCACGCTTTGATTATGAGAGACGCCATAGTGGAGCGCTGCGAAAATTTCGGCCACACGGTGTTCTTTAACGTGCACTCACATTGCAGAGTACCTGGTCTTCAACATTTCACTTCCATCGAAATGCAGCCGCCGCAGCTGGAATTCGGTCCCGCGACCCTCGGTTAAGCAGCCGTGTGCCATAACTACTAGACCACCGTGGCGGGGCAGCAGCTGTGGAGCACAGATGATAGAGGGAGGGACCGCTTATGTCATGCTTCATATCATACAGCTTCGGGATCTGTTATCATTGGCTATCTTTAGCTTCAGTCAATCCCTGAAAAGCCATAACGTTGTCGCTGTTTCACGTATTCTGCCTTTGATTGCCTCATACATTTTTGGTGACTCACAGCAGCCAATATTTTGAGGCTGTGCGTTACGGCAAGCAATCTTACAAAAGAGATTTCAGTAAAAATTCAACTGAATATTATCTTGAGCCCCATTTATTCTGCAAAGAGTGCAGCAGATAAGAGCTTACATGCGAAAACTACATACGGAAGTTTTTGTCGTTTCAAGCGCTACACGTAGATGTTTACAGTGCTCAAGCACTGCAAACATTTCGTAGCGCGTCGGTCATCCATCGCCGCTGACTGAATCGAAATGACGCTGGCTCATCGCCCGCATTAGGGGTACTAGGAGTAGGAGTACCTGAAGCAAGAAGTAAAGATGGAATGTTGTCGGGTGGTAGAACACCAGTGCGTTTGTGTAAAATGTTCTTTGAACCTTATTATCTCTGCGGACTGCACAGACGTCCGAGTATATTTGGAGTGAGAAGAGGTTCGAAAATTGCGTACTTTTATTAGGACGTAGCTGCGTCGCTGCTTTTCCTTTGGAATGAATTCCATATTTCCGCTACTCAGAACAGCCTACGACCGGTGTCTCTGTCTTTGCAACTAGTGGACCTTCGCCATCAACATTATACTGCCAGAAATTTTCCAGTGACACAGTGGTGTATCTCATACGAATAATAAATTTCGATTAATATTGTTAACAAAGGTAAATGGTGGCTGTACTGCAAGCTTTGCTCATCGAATGTGTTTCGCTTTCCCTATAAGGGGACTTGGTGGCACCTTCAAGTCCACAGCGGACGTCTAGTGACTACGGTGCTTCGCTGCTAAACAGAGAGACTCGTGTTCGACTTCTGCCATTAATTCTGGCGAGCAGGCCAGAAAGCCGCTTGACATGCTAAGGAGAGCCTTTTGTTGTCGCATCTGTATAGAAAATTTGATGATAAACGTGTGCCAGAACTATGTCCTCACGTAAATCTGTAGACGTAGGGCACTGACGGAAATTTCTACGACCGAACCGATTCCTTCACCTGACCATAGAAACGCCACAAAGAAAGTGTAACTGCGGCGCACGATCGATGACCTGAAATACGCAGGTTCGATCGCAGCCGATGTGGTGGAGCTTTCGATCGACGCGAAAATGTGAAAGCCCGGGTACTGCACTTTTTCCGCTACACGTTACAGAACCCGAACTAATCAAAATTACTTGGTTTTCGGTAATAATTCATGATCATATCTTTGTCCTGGCAGGTAAAACCCCATCGCATATTGTTATGCTTCGGCAAAATCGTAAGCACAATGTTCATTATGCTAGGCTATTACTTGTTGCAGCAATTAATTTTTCGTGTGAACGCAGCTTCGCACGAGGATATTTGGTGCCGTGAAAAGAACTCACCGAGAATATTCTGCTTAAACTGGTGATGTTTATCTTGATTGGTTGATGACAAACACGTAGCAATGCCTTGCAATTCCTAAACCAAAATAGTCGCCGGAGCTGGCTAACATCCATATGGGCCCAGTTGTACACAATAGCAGTGGGTGTTCTCCTATCTTGCGTCGCCGTTGGCAATGAGTTTGAAATGAACTCAAAACAGTTAGATCACTCCCTGTGAAATCCACGCAAATGCCGCCCTATTTTGGTATATCTCTACCGTGGCTCGTAGTAGTAACATCGAAACGACCAGCGTCTCGCCTTCTGCAATTTAAACGCACCGGCACATGCAGTAATTACCATTTATGTTGTTGTTGTCGTCAATTCTGGCACAAACCTACCCTGGGGGATTGCCCAAGATGTGAGAAGTTGAAAGAGTTAAGATATGAGTACTATGAAATACGAATGAGATTCGAATAATCAGGATGAAATTAACGGTAAAGAGTACAAATTTATGAACAGAACCAGCCTGAATCAATTATGACTTATTATCCCTCGCTTTGTCTTCTTCGCTGTCAGCGATATCGCCGCCCAAATCTGTCGGTTCGAGGCAAGCGACCGAAGTCTCTGTACCGCGCCTCCACTAAACTGTCGAACACAAAGCACGCACTGGGGTTCGTGGGAAGACAAGAATGTACGATTTCTTACGCTACAAACATAGGAAATCTGTGGTTTGATTGGAACCAGAAGGATATCTCGCTCGGCGAATAAAAGATTAACGAATACGCGTCTTTTTGCCAGCTACTTGCATTTTAATCTTCTTGACTCAATAACTTTAGCTTCCGTACGTCGCTCCGAAATTATTTGTTATTTAATACCGCATAAGACCACATCAAGAACACGTTCTCGCGTGAAGCTCTTTACTCAAATGGGTGTGCAGACCCTGTCGACGACGACGTCATTAATAGTCGTTGGAGCTCCAGCTGACCTTTCCTTTTCGTATAATTCCTTTTTTTTGTGGAAAGGGAGGGCGAGGGGAGGCGCGTGGGTGGTTTTAGAGGAGCAGCAGCAGCAAGACGAGAAACGAAAATTCACACTTCTTCTACTTTCTGGGTTGTTGTCTTCGGAGAAAGCACTCCTTTCTGAACTATCTAACTGAATGAGAGCAACGGACGCCGACCACAAGAGAAACAGAATGTATTGGCCTTTCAGTGCAAAGAATAGGCACCTTGATCACGATAAAAACCAAGGAATGAAAGCTAAAAGTTATATTAGGCCGAAGCGCCTGGCCTGAGCATCTTGCGCATGCAACGCGCAGATTCCCGTCCGCACTATCTCACTCAGTCAGCACCTGATACATGTAACGCTCGATTTTATTCAAAATGTACAATTTTTCTTGAGAGTTACACGATTTCCGGACGTATAAGTAACCAAACTGCATGCAGCTGTACGTGCAGTTGCGTGAACGCTATAAACGTTTCTTTTTATTTAACTGTTCAACAGGCAGCTCCGGCGCCATCGTCTAAGTCCACTGCGCGCAAACAGGGCAACACTTTTCATGCGCCGAAAAGTGGCTTGCAGCTTGCATCAAGCCATCGTCTCGAACCGTCCACGGACGGTGGCTGTAAAGGCTCATTGGAAACTGCTGCGCAAAACGTATGTGTATTTTCTAACGTATCTATTTGTTCACTTCCTCCTTGGCGTGGCTGATTTCGATCGGCGTGTCGGTTTTTTACTGGCAGATATACACTAAAGTCGTGCATAAGATGTGTTAATTTAAGGTGACATTGAGAGGCGCAAAAGTGCGCACGAGGAATGCTCCTGTATGCTGCCACGTTCTAGCAGAAGCACCCCTGTTTTGTGCCGTCCAAGTACATAAAACAACAGAAAACCGGTGCATGCAAGATATATCTCGTGTACATCTAACACAACTCAGAGTGCGAAATTCCTAAATGAAGATTATGTTGTAGGAAGCATACCCAATTTATTATGTTGGCATCGCCATTCGAGACACAGTGGTGGGAACGGCCAGGGGCGTGTTTAGCAGATATTTGCAGCAAGAAAAATTACAACTTGTAGCTGCTGGTAGCAGCAGCCTTCAGTTTTGTAGACGAGAAGACAGTATAGAACTCATCACCTTCTTTTGATACCGGTATAAAACAACGTTAAATATTCACTAGGACGATGAAATGCTGCTTTTGGCGTAAGAGCTATGTTGAAATAACAGCAATTCACCAGAATGGCTCTAGAAATAGCAAACAGTAGGACATCAGAACAACACCGAAGAAAAAAAAGACATGAATCTCCCTAATTTTAAAAACTGCCATGCTTAAAAGATTTATAAATGCTGTTCTTGCTGAGAAACGAAAAACGCATTTAATTCACTGGGGAAGACTATTGTTAAATTACAGCACCAAAGTACCTTGCTGCCAAAAAGAAAGCTTCACTATATCGATACATTAAGTGCTTTCTGATCTTACGTCCATAGAACACCACGTGTAATAGACTGAATTTGCAATAATTGGAAATCACAACGTTGTCTCAAAGGGCACGGGAAATAACATGAAACTACTCACAAGTGGCGCGCGCGCGTTACAGTCAGTAAGCAATCGGCAACGAAGAAAAAGGAGCACCGAACAGAAGGCTACAGTCATCCAGCTGCCGCCTGAGCCGCTGATACAGTCACTTGTATCGGTAATCTGCAGAAACCGCGATAAAACACCAAACGCATGCAGTGTCTGCGAGAGACGCTCGCGGTTCCCGAGCTCTAATGGAGCAGGCGCCGAAGCAGACGATACGTTTAGTGCTTCTCTTGAAAGCTGAACACTTCTCACCCCATATAACCTTCTTTTTTATTTCCATAAATGCATGATGCGTATTTTGTAGAAGGAAACGCACATGTTTGTTTACACTGATGCAAAACAGATAATTACTTCGTGGCGCCACATCTAGAGCACAATCGTCGAACGATTGCGATGCACACTTCGTGTATCATTTGTTGCATGCAGGAGACAAAAGCAAACACTAATAGCAAATATTTTCTTTTTGTCTTAAGCTCAGAAAACAATCGTCGCGGGTCTCAAGAACGAAATCCATCCGAAGCAGATCCGAAGCCTGTACTCCCCATAATTCCCCCTAGTGTGTAAATAAGAAACTATGAAAAATACCGAGGTGTGGGTTAGGGACCCTTTAAGCCGGCTCTCGTCGATGAAGCGCGAACAGAAAAATATGGGCCGAAAGTGGAGGCAGTGCACCTTGTGAGGTGCATAAATCCTCAGACGCCGTTCGAAGTCGCGGGTTCAATCCCTGCAGCTGCGGAGTTTCCTAGTTCCGTTTAGTTGGTCCTTCATTACCTGTGGCGTACGTGGTTGCAGTATCGTTCATCGTGACGTACATAACGATTGTATCACGTTAATGATGTAAAGATAAGTTAGGCATGTTTCTCATACATTTGGGCCGTACCTCCGAAATATTGCTGTGAAAGAGACGACCAGGAGAGCAGAGAGACGTAGGCGGCTAGATAGATAGATAGATAGATAGATAGATAGATAGATAGATAGATAGATAGATAGATAGATAGATAGATAGATAGATAGATAGATAGATATGACTGGAGAGCTGTAGGTGGCAAGTTCCCATCTTGATAGTGGACCCTTTTCTTAATGCTTTTGCTTGTTTTTCTTTTCTTGTGGGTTCATCGGAACGCCTCTTTTTCTATATTTTTGTATGTACGGCAGGGAAGCACCACGATTCTTCGCAGCAGAGCAGTTTTGCGTGCCAGTGACCAACGCCTCCAAGCGCCTCGTGCCAGTACGCAGTGGTACACTAGGCCCATAATCATGCTGGCGCTGTACGATGGCATTCAGTGGCGCTGGGTTTCGCAATATGGTGCTTTTGCATATTAAGGGTGCGTACGAAAACGTAAATAAGAATATTTATTGGACATAATGACACAGGCTGGTATAGGGGATGACTGTATAGAGGAAATATACAGTGGAAATACAGTATGTGTGGAATGGGAAGGTATGGCGAGTAATGGTAGAATGGAGATCGTCGATATAGGTAAAGGGTTGAGGCAGGGATACCCGCTGTCCCCACTATTATTCGTGCTTTACATGAGGAGAATGGAGAAATTATTGGAAAGGAGCAATATTGGTTTTAATCTGAGACACAGACAGGCAGGTATAGTGCTAGAACAAAAGCTCTCCGGGTTGTTTTATGCGGACTGCATTGTGCTATTCGCAGACAGTCGAACAGATTTGCAAGGTCTGGTTAAGATATGTGGTCGGGAAAGTTAAGATTTAGGGCTAAAATTTAGTGTGACCCGTTGGATGATGCTGAATGACAGCAAAGATCAGACCATATCAATAAAGGGCGAGTGGGTACCCAGAGTACGAAAGTACAAGTACCTCGGGATATGGACAAATGATGGGAATAGATACACAGAAGTACAAGAAAAAGCGATGATAGTTAAAGGAAAGAGGAACTCCGCAATAATGAAGCATAGAGCGCTGTGGGGTTACAACACGTACGAGGTGATTCGCGGTTTGTGTAAAGGTATAATGGTGCCAGCATTTACATTCGGAAACTCAGTGGTGTGCATGAGGTCAAAGGTACAATCAGGGCTGGGCGCGAATCAGATTTAGGACTGAAATTTGATGTGACGAAATGCCGTTGGATGATACTGAATGACAGCAAAGATCAGACCATATCAATAAAGGGCGAGTGGGTACCCAGAGTACGAAAGTACAAGTACCTCGGGATATGGATAAATGATGGGAATAGATACATGGAACTACAAGAAAAAGCTATGATAGTTAAAGGAAAGAGGAACTCCGCAATAATGAAGCATAGAGCGCTGTGGGGTTACAACATGTACGAGGTGATTCGCGGTTTGTGTAAAGGTATAATGGTGCCAGCACTTACATTCGGAAACTCAGTGGTGTGCATGAGGTCACAGGTACAATCAGGGCTGGGCGCGAATCAGATTTAGGACTGAAATTTGATGTGACGAAATGCCGTTGGATGATACTGAATGACAGCAAAGATCAGACCATATCAATAAAGGGCGAGTGGGTACCCAGAGTACGAAAGTACAAGTACCTCGGGATATGGACAAATGATGGGAATAGATACACAGAAGTACAAGAAAAAGCTATGATAGTTAAAGGAAAGAGGAACTCCGCAATAATGAAGCATAGAGCGCTGTGGGGTTACAACATGTACGAGGTAATTCGCGGTTTGTATAAAGGTATAATGGCGCCAGCACTTACATTCGGAAACTCAGTGGTGTGCATGAGGTCAAAGGTACAATCAGGGCTGGGCGCGAATCAGATTTAGGACTGAAATTTGATGTGACGAAATGCCGTTGGATGATACTGAATGACAGCAAAGATCAGACCATATCAATAAAGGGCGAGTGGGTACCCAGAGTACGAAAGTACAAGTACCTCGGGATATGGACAAATGATGGGAATAGATACACAGAAGTACAAGAAAAAGCTATGATAGTTAAAGGAAAGAGGAATTCCGCAATAATGAAGCATAGAGCGCTGTGGGGTTACAACATGTACGAGGTGATTCGCGGTTTGTATAAAGGTATAATGGCGCCAGCACTTACATTCGGAAACTCAGTGGTGTGCATGAGGTCAAAGGTACAATCAGGGCTGGGCGCGAATCAGATTTAGGACTGAAATTTGATGTGACGAAATGCCGTTGGATGATACTGAATGACAGCAAAGATCAGACCATATCAATAAAGGGCGAGTGGGTACCCAGAGTACGAAAGTACAAGTACCTCGGGATATGGACAAATGATGGGAATAGATACACAGAAGTACAAGAAAAAGCTATGATAGTTAAAGGAAAGAGGAACTCCGCAATAATGAAGCATAGAGCGCTGTGGGGTTACAACATGTACGAGGTGAATTCGCGGTTTGTATAAAGGTATAATGGCGCCAGCACTTACATTCGGAAACTCAGTGGTGTGCATGAGGTCAAAGGTACAATCAGGGCTGGGCGCGAATCAGATTTAGGACTGAAATTTGATGTGACGAAATGCCGTTGGATGATACTGAATGACAGCAAAGATCAGACCATATCAATAAAGGGCGAGTGGGTACCCAGAGTACGAAAGTACAAGTACCTCGGGATATGGACAAATGATGGGAATAGATACACAGAAGTACAAGAAAAAGCTATGATAGTTAAAGGAAAGAGGAACTCCGCAATAATGAAGCATAGAGCGCTGTGGGGTTACAACATGTACGAGGTAATTCGCGGTTTGTATAAAGGTATAATGGCGCCAGCACTTACATTCGGAAACTCAGTGGTGTGCATGAGGTCACAGGTACAATCAGGGCTGGGCGCGAATCAGATTTAGGACTGAAATTTGATGTGACGAAATGCCGTTGGATGATACTGAATGACAGCAAAGATCAGACCATATCAATAAAGGGCGAGTGGGTACCCAGAGTACGAAAGTACAAGTACCTCGGGATATGGACAAATGATGGGAATAGATACACAGAATACAAGAAAAAGCTATGATAGGTAAAGGAAGAGGAATCTCCGCAATATGAAGCATAGAGCGCTGTGGGGTTACAACATGTACGAGGTGATTCGCGGTTTGTATAAAGGTATAATGGCGCCAGCACTTACATTCGGAAACTCAGTGGTGTGCATGAGGTCAAAGGTACAATCAGGGCTGGGCGCGAATCAGATTTAAGACTGAAATTTGATGTGACGAAATGCCGTTGGATGATACTGAATGACAGCAAAGATCAGACCAATATCAATAAAGGGGCGAGTTCTGGCGTACACACCAGCCTGGTGTGATATGTTGTGGCATACCCACCAGACTGGTGTGGTGTGTTCTGGCGTACACACCAGCCTGGTGTGATATGTTGTGGCATACCCACCAGACTGGTGTGGTGTGTTCTGGCGTACACACCAGCCTGGTGTGATATGTTGTGGCATACCCACCAGACTGGTGTGGTGTGTTCTGGCGTACACACCAGCCTGGTGTGATATGTTGTGGCATACCCACCAGACTGGTGTGGTGTGTTCTGGCGTACACACCAGCCTGGTGTGATATGTTGTGGCATACCCACCAGACTGGTGTGGTGTGTTCTGGCGTACACACCAGCCTGGTGTGATATGTTGTGGCATACCCACCAGACTGGTGTGGTGTGTTCTGGCGTACACACCAGCCTGGTGTGATATGTTGTGGCATACCCACCAGACTGGTGTGGTGTGTTCTGGCGTACACACCAGCCTGGTGTGATATGTTGTGGCATACCCACCAGACTGTGGGGTTACAACATGTACGAGGTAATTCGCGGTTTGTGTAAAGGTATAATGGTGCCAGCACTTACATTCGGAAACTCAGTGGTGTGCATGAGGTCACAGGTACAATCAGGGCTGGGCGCGAATCAGATTTAGGACTGAAATTTAATGTGACGAAATGCCGTTGGATGATACTAATGACAGCAAAGATCAGGCCATATCAATAAAGGGCGAGTGGGTACCCAGAGTACGAAAGTACAAGTACCTCGGGATATGGACAAATGATGGGAATAGATACACAGAAGTACAAGAAAAAGCTATGATAGTTAAAGGAAAGAGGAATTCCGCAATAATGAAGCATAGAGCGCTGTGGGGTTACAACATGTACGAGGTAATTCGCGGTTTGTGTAAAGGTATAATGGTGCCAGCACTTACATTCGGAAACTCAGTGGTGTGCATGAGGTCACAGGTACAATCAGGGCTGGGCGCGAATCAGATTTAGGACTAAAATTTAGTGTGACGAAATGCCGTTGGATGATACTGAATGACAGCAAAGATCAGACCATATCAATAAAGGGCGAGTGGGTACCCAGAGTACGAAAGTACAAGTACCTCGGGATATGGACAAATGATGGGAATAGATACACAGAAGTACAAGAAAAAGCTATGATAGTTAAAGGAAAGAGGAACTCCGCAATAATGAAGCATAGAGCGCTGTGGGGTTACAACATGTACGAGGTAATTCGCGGTTTGTGTAAAGGTATAATGGTGCCAGCACTTACATTCGGAAACTCAGTGGTGTGCATGAGGTCACAGGTACAATCAGGGCTGGGCGCGAATCAGATTTAGGACTGAAATTTGATGTGACGAAATGCCGTTGGATGATACTGAATGACAGCAAAGATCAGACCATATCAATAAAGGGCGAGTGGGTACCCAGAGTACGAAAGTACAAGTACCTCGGGATATGGACAAATGATGGGAATAGATACACAGAAGTACAAGAAAAAGCTATGATAGTTAAAGGAAAGAGGAACTCCGCAATAATGAAGCATAGAGCGCTGTGGGGTTACAACATGTACGAGGTGATTCGCGGTTTGTATAAAGGTATAATGGTGCCAGCACTTACATTCGGAAACTCAGTGGTGTGCATGAGGTCACAGGTACAATCAGGGCTGGGCGCGAATCAGATTTAAGACTGAAATTTGATGTGACGAAATGCCGTTGGATGATACTGAATGACAGCAAAGATCAGACCATATCAATAAAGGGCGAGTGGGTACCCAGAGTACGAAAGTACAAGTACCTCGGGATATGGATAAATGATGGGAATAGATACATGGAAGTACAAGAAAAAGCTATGATAGGTAAAGGAAAGAGGAACTCCGCAATAATGAAGCATAGAGCGCTGTGGGGTTACAACATGTACGAGGTAATTCGCGGTTTGTGTAAAGGTATAATGGTGCCAGCACTTACATTCGGAAACTCAGTGGTGTGCATGAGGTCACAGGTACAATCAGGGCTGGGCGCGAATCAGATTTAGGACTGAAATTTAATGTGACGAAATGCCGTTGGATGATACTAAATGACAGCAAAGATCAGACCATATCAATAAAGGGCGAGTGGGTACCCAGAGTACGAAAGTACAAGTACCTCGGGATATGGACAAATGATGGGAATAGATACACAGAAGTACAAGAAAAAGCTATGATAGTTAAAGGAAAGAGGAATTCCGCAATAATGAAGCATAGAGCGCTGTGGGGTTACAACATGTACGAGGTGATTCGCGGTTTGTATAAAGGTATAATGGCGCCAGCACTTACATTCGGAAACTCAGTGGTGTGCATGAGGTCACAGGTACAATCAGGGCTGGGCGCGAATCAGATTTAGGACTGAAATTTGATGTGACGAAATGCCGTTGGATGATACTGAATGACAGCAAAGATCAGACCATATCAATAAAGGGCGAGTGGGTACCCAGAGTACGAAAGTACAAGTACCTCGGGATATGGACAAATGATGGGAATAGATACACAGAAGTACAAGAAAAAGCTATGATAGGTAAAGGAAAGAGGAACTCCGCAATAATGAAGCATAGAGCGCTGTGGGGTTACAACATGTACGAGGTAATTCGCGGTTTGTGTAAAGGTATAATGGTGCCAGCACTTACATTCGGAAACTCAGTGGTGTGCATGAGGTCACAGGTACAATCTGGGCTGGGCGCGAATCAGATTTAGGACTGAAATTTAATGTGACGAAACGCCGTTGGATGATACTAAATGACACCAAAGATCAGGCCACATCAATAAAGGGCGAGTGGGTACCCAGAGTACGAAAGTACAAGTACCTCGGGATATGGATAAATGATGGGAATAGATACATGGAACTACAAGAAAAAGCTATGATAGTTAAAGGAAAGAGGAACTCCGCAATAATGAAGCATAGAGCGCTGTGGGGTTACAACATGTACGAGGTAATTCGCGGTTTGTGTAAAGGTATAATGGTGCCAGCACTTACATTCGGAAACTCAGTGGTGTGCATGAGGTCACAGGTACAATCAGGGCTGGGCGCGAATCAGATTTAGGACTGAAATTTAATGTGACGAAATGCCGTTGGATGATACTAAATGACAGCAAAGATCAGGCCATATCAATAAAGGGCGAGTGGGTACCCAGAGTACGAAAGTACAAGTACCTCGGGATATGGACAAATGATGGGAATAGATACACAGAAGTACAAGAAAAAGCGATGATAGTTAAAGGAAAGAGGAACTCCGCAATAATGAAGCATAGAGCGCTGTGGTGTTACAACATGTACGAGGTAATTCGCGGTTTGTGTAAAGGTATAATGGTGCCAGCACTTACATTCGGAAACTCAGTGGTGTGCATGAGGTCACAGGTACAATCATGGCTGGGCGCGAATCAGATTTAGGACTGAAATTTGATGTGACGAAATGCCGTTGGATGATACTGAATGACAGCAAAGATCAGACCATATCAATAAAGGGCGAGTGGGTACCCAGAGTACGAAGTACAAGTACCTCGGGATATGGACAAATGATGGGAATAGATACACAGAAGTACAAGAAAAAGCTATGATAGTTAAAGGAAAGAGGAACTTCCGCAATAATGAAGCATAGAGCGCTGTGGGGTTACAACATGTACGAGGTAATTCGCGGTTTGTGTAAAGGTATAATGGTGCCAGCACTTACATTCGGAAACTCAGTGGTGTGCATGAGGTCACAGGTACAATCAGGGCTGGGCGCGAATCAGAGGACGGTCGGACGACTCGCATTGGGTGGCCATGAGAAGACCACAAATGAGGCTGTTAACGGGGATATGGGATGGTCTGACTTTGAGGGAAGGGAAGCTCAGAGTAAAATTAGGTACGAACAGACATTAAGAAATATGAAAGAAAGTAGATGGGCAGCGGAAGTATTCAGGAATTTGTATAGGAAGAACGTTGACTCACAATGGAGGAAGAGAACTAGGAGGCTTACGAGTAAGTACAGCCAGTAACGAAACGGATGGGACGAAAAAGAGCGTTAAGAGCATGGTCAGAGCTGCGGGGAAGTCGGATTGGATAGCAGGAATGCAGAAGCCGCATTGAAGAACTACAGAAAAGGGAAAGACGAAATCAAGAGAGAAAAATTTTACGATAATTCAAAGGGAAGCGCTTTACTGTTTGAAGCAAGGTCCGGTTGCCTGAAAACCCGAAGTTACAGAGCGAAATTCAATAAAGAAGGGGACACATGTACGTGCTGTGGAAAAGCTAGGGAAACGACAGATCATACTGCAACCCTGTATGCTATCACTAGGGCTCTTCCGACCAGCACTGCTACGGACGTCGCCGACTTCTTGGTGCACGACGTTATACTACACCACGGTGCCCCTCGCCAACTGCTCACATATCGTGGCCGCGCATTTTTGTCGTGAGTAATCGACGATCTCTTGCGATCCTCCTCCACGCAGCACAAGTTTACCACCTCCTACAAACCCCAGACAAATGGTCTCACCGAGCGCCTCAATCGTAGCCTCACGGACATGCTTTCAATGTACGTTTCGTCCTACCACCGCGACTGGGGCCTGGCACTACCCTACGTCACTTTCGCCTACACTTCATCACGCCATGACACCGCCGGTTACTCTCCGTTTTATATACTTTTCGGCCGCGAACCGACCTTACCACTGGACACCCCACTTCCGGATGTTACAGAACTGCCTAGCGAATATGCACGTGATGCCATCGCTCGTGCCGCCCACGCGCGTCAAGTCGCCCGCCCACGGCTGTCCGCCTCGCAAGCAAGCCAGAAGCGCCTTTATGACAGCCGCCATCGCGACGTTACTTTCTCACCCGGTTCCTTAGTCCTACAATGGTGTCCTTATCGACGTGTTGGCTTATCAGAAAAGCTGTTATCAAGATACGCGGGTCCTTACCGTATCGTCCGCCAAGTAACGGACGTTACCTATGAGGTTGTTCCCATCTCCCCGACTCTGTCTCCTGCAGCTCCTCTCAGCGACATAGTTCACGTGAACAGACTCAAGCATTACTACCTCCCGTCTGACGACCGAGTTTAAAGAGCGCCGAGACGGCGCTTCTACCACCGGGGGTAATGCTACGAAGCGACCATAGTCCTTGGCTATGGCACATACCATCTAGGGAAAGGAAGAAGAAGCCGGGACTGGCTGATAGGCGGACTGTCCACCACTTTGGTTGCTGTTAAAAGCCTCCCTGTAAATACATTTGTAAATAGCCGTCCTCTGCGTCTTTCCCGTAAGAATATTTTGATTGAATGTACAGATGTCCACCCCGGCATAGCTGTGGGCACTATCCTGGAGGAGGCCATGGGTTTCAGGGGTAACACGCAAAAACTGAACATGGCGGCGATAGAGATCAGTAAAAGGCGCTTATAGTATTGGTGACGCAAATGTATCGAGCAAACAGAAGCGCAAGGTAGTTCGGGGTAACATTGTTGCATCACAGCGGAACGATAACAGATAAAATAGGTAGGCGAGGAAAAAAATTAGTAGTGAACATATGTGTAATTCTGGAAACGAAATGTTTGTGGAGGAAAAAAATAAAGCTAGAGCTTTGTGGCCCGCGGGCCACCGCCCCTTTATATAGGGGACGCTCCTAATATCCATCCATCGATCTATGGCGGCATTCCCACATGAATTGTAAAATAGTTATATTATTCCATAATACGCACACAGGAGTTGGGCAGCGCTGATTTGTTTTCGCAAGCTTCCGTCTATTGCTTAGAGCAGGAGGGCAGAAAACAAACCATTACAATATATTTGCTGTTTAACGCTGATGTACGGCACTTAGGCGTCTGCAGAACACTATCGTCATCATGAAATAAGTACGCGTGCAGTTCTACGCTAAGCCCTACATCCGGCAATCACACGCGCACTCCGCCATGCCGTGCCTATCAGGTGATAGTGGAGGCTTGTATAGTGTAGCACAGGGTGGGAAAGGGAAGTGAGAAAGGGAATGGAGGTGGGAGAGTAAAGTACAGCGTAGGCGTGTACAGTATATGGTATAGCAAGGGGTGGGAAGTGAGCAAGGGTCAAGAGGGAGGTGAGGGTAAGGAGAATAGAAGGGGGAGGAGAGCGAGTATAGCACACTTTTGTACAGTATGATGTAAGTGGTGGGAAACAGAAGTGAGGGTAGAAAGGAGGGAAAGGATAGACCATAGCATAGTGTCGTACACTGTAGTAAGGAGTGACAAAGGGAAGTGAGGGTATGGAGAAGGGCTACGCTGTGTTGTCACTCTTCGAGCCGTAGCTACCCGGATATTTTACAATTTCTCCAGCTTGAATGAATGAGTAATTTACACGGTTTTAACTGAAAATTTGGACATGTCGACAGTTTGCACCGCAAACGAGTCTTGTTCTCCTACGCTCAATGAAGTGCTCGGTATTGCTGATAATCAAGCCGGGGAACGACGCAAGATTTCAGTTTTCAACATGTGCTGCAAAGAATGGCAGACACAAGTCACAATCGAAGTGATCTGTTACGCTATCAGCATTTCATGTAACACCGCGCTAGCACACCTCGAGGCCTCTGCTACTAACTACAAAATGTATATTATCGACTAGCCACAGAGCTACAGTAAAAGAAATGCTAGTCTTACAGCAGACTGCAGTGTTCTCGAAAGTTTCCATTGCGGTTGTTAGAAAGTCCGATTATGGAATCATGCCTTCAGCAAGCAACAGAGTAAACGCACCAGTTATATTTGCTGCTCACAAATGACCAGGGTATCCCAGCGCCATCACTTGTCTCGAGATCGCGCACTAACGACGGTTCTTCCGCGGGGTCTACCACCACTGGCCTCTCGTCGGCTTCAAAACACCGGCACAAGGAAGCCGCAGACAGTACAGTTCACAAGCCATCTGCTGCTGCTACAGCAGCACATGTGAGTGTGTCCTCTTTCGGCGCGACAATCTACTGGTGCTTCGATCCCCTTGCTTTATTATGTCGCGCTAATCAGAGCAGCTAACCAGAGCGTTCCAGCCGTGTATGACATGTGTATTTATTAAAATGCTAACTATTCCATGATTAGTTACCTATAATTGAGATTAGGATTTGTTTCAAAATCTATAAATGATATTGAGATGATAAAGATGTAATGCTATCACAGCAAGCAGCAAACCGCGTTGCACCGGACCTATTGTGTCCAAGTTGTGAGGTCTTTACACGGCATTACGATGAAGACAGATGTTGTTGTTTTGTGGGGTTTTACGTCCCAGAACCAGTTCTGACTATGAGAAACGCCGTAGAAACACTGGCCTCAACATTGCGCCTCCATCGAAATGCAGCCGCCGCGGCCGGGATTCGATCCCGCGACCCTCGGATCTGCAGCTGAGTACCGTAGCCACTAGACCACCGTGGCGGGGCATGAAGACAGAAAGATGCCGATATGAATAAGAGAGACGTTGTTCTTCAAGACTGTGCGTTATTCCGAGCCAGCTGCGGTATTTCTAGCGTGTTCTAATCAGGAAGACCAAAGTGCTGTTTTCAGTGTGTACGGCTAACTTATACAAGCTAACGCTGGAATTTTAGGGTCTCACACGTTATCAGCGCACAGGAAAAAATATCCCGTTAACACATCTTAGGAATCGCATCGCTCCTTTTGATGTCTACAGTTCTTGCCAATCAATAAAAAAAGGAACGGAATGTTTGTCACCACGCGCACGCACATTTAAATAAGTAAGGCCGAGTTCGCAATGCTCGTCGCTTCGAAGAGTTCTTGTGGTCATTGTCAGGAACAGCGGACATTACCTACCGACGAATTTTGCTGAGATATTTTTACGAATATAGACCATCGTTCTTCTCACTCTCTGCGACCTCTTGTTTCTTCTTCACTTGTCACTGTTGTCATGCTGCTTGTCCAGCTTTATCGCTTCGTTATATGCTCGCGTTGATGAAATGTACACAGATTGACGACTATCCCTGTCTGCGACCCTTCGCTGGCCTTCCTTGACATCAAAAAGTATGATCAGACAGATTCGACGGAATATCAGATCAGGGTTGCGTTCGCTTAGCACCGTTAACACATCTGCGACATGCGGTTTTAGAGCGTAATTAAATGTGGTCGCATTGTACTGATACTAAGTGCTGCTTTTGAGAATTGCAACCAGCCTAGCTATCAGTTCAGTTCAGTTCAGTTTTATTTCCTTAAAGGCCCCCATTCAGGGGGTGTTACATAAGGGGTGGGATTACAAATAAAAAACTTAACAGTGATAATTCAATTAACATTGCAGATGATCAGTTATACGCTCTTGGAAAGCAGATGATGAGGCAATGTTGACGATGTCGTAGGGCAGGCCGTTCCAGTCTGAAGCTGCTCTAAGGAATAATGAAGCTTCATCATTGAAGTAAATGAGGTGGAGAATATATTGAACGTGTCATTGGTTTAGCTCTTATCAACATTGAGGCTTGCATCAATGTTGCATAATAAAAGTAGTAAAATTACGCGACGTTGGTATAATTGCATAATTCTGCCATAACACATATGAAACACGATGACGCAAGGAGATAAACGGGCGAATCTCACCTTCACTCTCTTTTGTAGCGGTGGGTCGTCGTATTTTCCACGCGAGAATTCTGCTAATCCTGCAGAAATTACAAAATAATTATGCTATTGGAGAAAAGCTCCGCAGGAGTGGGATAGCGCAGACTTTTGCGCGCCTGCATTTGCTTCCTTTACAAAGAGACGAAAGAACGTGGAGTATTCCATCAAGGCCATTTTTCTTGATGGTATTTGCGGCGCGTGGACAAGTACCTAAGGTAACGTTAAAAGCAGGTACAGGCATGTTGGCACTTTGCACACCCAGCTGAGCGTTGTCCACCAGTGTTCAGTAAAATCAACAGTGTTCCTCACAATTTCGGTATTTTCGGACCTTCTCGGCATCCCTGATGGTAAAATTGGAATTTCCTAACATTTTCTGCAGTGCTTCAAAGACGTGAGTCTCAAATGAAGTGCACCACTATGACGGTCCTGTTAGCACATAGAGATATATGTTACGAATTATATCATGCACAGTGCTCTCCGGGTATGCAACACTGCTAAGATCAGGGCTGCGTTGTTGCAGCCCTAACCTCAGTAGTCCTCTGTAAAAGTGCTATCACTGATTCTCCAATTAATCGCTTACGAACTGCCAGGTTCTCCCAGCGACATCCACTCTCACGAGATCGCGCACCAACCGGGGCGTTTCTGCTAGTTCTGCCATTCCTGGTCTGTCGTCGCCTTCAAAACACAAGCACAAGGAGCCTGGAGACAGCAAACTTCAGGTGCCATCAGCTGCTACTCCTCCTTCTACGAAACACGTGAGCATGTTTTCTTTTTTTGATTATTGCTAAATGGGCTCGCCCTTAATGCTTAGTTTGGTGCGTTGTGTTAAATGTGTGCTGCAAATCCTGTGTTGTGTATGAACTGAAGCAGTATTTTGTTGATATCTCTTGTCGTGTATCCAATGATCATAAATGGTCGAGGCACTGTAGCGGAGACCGGCTTGTTGAAGGAGGCGAGAGCGGTCCCGATTGATTCGTGTGCATGTCCATATACGATGGTGTGTATCTGCGTACGTCACGGGAACAGAACAATACGGACACGTATCACGAAGTGGCATGGTGGACCAGTTCCACGCAGAGATTACAGCCTAAACACAACTTCCTTCGCCTTAGTAAGGTGATGGGGGAGGGAGCACACACGGTGGGATAAGAGCATGTCTGTCCAGCTGGAGAAAGTTCTTACGGGCGCAAAGAGAGGTGTGTGCTTGGGGTGGGAGGGTAGTGGATGGGGAATGTAGACTGGGACAGTGTGCCGCCTGGTCGGCAGCAATGTTGTGAGGGTTCGCAGCATGTCCTTGACCCAGTGTACTTCGACGCACGTAGTTGCTGTGCGATTCATGGTGTGTATGGCTTCCCAGATTTCCATTGCCTTGTGCACTTTTTAAAGTTCCTGTATAGCCGCTGGAGAGTCGGTTAATATATCTAGTCGCTCAAGTTCAGGTAGCTTACCCCCGTATTCACAAACGCACCTTCACTCAACGCTCCTCCTCGACTTCCCCGAGTCGAGGCGCAGCGCCTTCCTCTGCTCAAGGAGCCGCTGGGTTTCAAGAACGCCACTCGAGCGCTCCTCCGCCAAGAGGCTGCTCGAGAAACATTCCTTCACTTGAGTTACGAAAGACGCGTCTGGTAGCGAGGGTGTACAGCCCAATACTACAATAAGTACGAGAATTTTCGGTTGAAATGCTAGCCAACGATTTAAAAATTATCACCTATTATTAAATACATGTTGCATTGGAAGTTATAAGTGAAATTTGAAACATTATCAGCTAGTTTCGACAGCAGGCAATGCTACATTCATCCAAGCTACGCCAGAGCCGAATCCGCTGGGATAGCATGCCCGGACAGGTCCGGATGTGCGACTGTTGTTCGCGTATTGTGTGCGCGCGCCAGATTTTATCTTGATGTTCCGTGGTGCGCGGTGTAAGGTGCTTGTTGAATCGTGGCGTACCGACTCCAAAGGAGCGCTGCAAATATTGTACAACTACCTGAAGAAAACTAATCATCAACCCGTTTCTGCCGACATTGCCTATTTACGCCACCTGACTTTTACCGCAGGACACTGCATTACATTTCAATGGATACCAGCTCACTGCGGCATTCTGCCCAACGAAAAAGCCGACGAAGCAGCACGTAACGGTTTTCGATATCAAAACTATAAGCGAATCTATTTCACCAAATCTGATGCTTCTGATATGGCTTAACGATTCGCTTAAGAATAAAGGAACCGGCTATGGAAGTTACCAACACATCATCACCCTTTCTTATACTCAGTCGACCCAGATCCCATATCAAAACTACAATCCAACATTCCTCGACATCTGGAAACTTTGTATCATCGACTACGGCTGAACATTGCATATTCAAACGACTTACGGTACCGCTTCCATCAGGAGACAAGCCCACACTGCAGCAACTGTGGCTCTACTGAAACCGTAGAGCATATTTTGTTTGAATGCCGAGCGAAGAGTGATGAGCGTGCGCTCTATGAACATTGCATGCAGTCACTTACACAGCTCCCTTTATCACCTCAGTGTGTTTTAGGCCCCCTTGCTTGCCCCACACAACAGAGACGTGCGATGGACTTTTTGTTTACATATTTAAAAGTATAGGACAACTCGATAGACTTCAACTTTATCTCCGTCGTCACCATCACTCACCCATCATGCAACACATCCTATCACATCAATGCGGGTTGGTGAAAACGTTAACTATCTTTGGACGCAATTAGGCATCATATAGTCAGAAACACAAAGCCCAACTTTTTTTCTCTTTTCTTTTTCACTGTATCTTGCACTTCTTTCTACTCGTCTTTCTCTCCCCAAACTCCCTCCCCATGCAGAGTAGCATGTCAGCGATATTTCAACGCCGGCTAAGTTCTCTGCCTTTCAATAAAGAGCTCTCTCTCTCTCGTGGCGTCCTGCTTGCCCTGACAGATGGCGACATGAGCACGGACGACAGCGTCACGCGCGACCGCGGTAAGACGACCGCACGGAGGTTCGTTTACACGCGCGAAGAGTGCGAATTACTGTGTAATTTGGTGACGCGCCACAGATCGGGAAATGAAAACAGAAACACCGACAACGTGTCCAAGCGCGCTAAGGACAGTGCCTGGGAGAAACTTTTATACGGATGTGGTGCTTTTATACGGATGTAGGTGCAGTCTATGCACCCTGCCACCCCGGGGAACTTGGCAATTCGGTGGAATTCGACCATCGTCTCATGGAACCCGTCATCGGTGTCGGGGACCTTCACGACGGCTGGGAACAAATGCTTCGCGATCACCCGCGACACACGTTCGATGATGCGGCTCACTGTCGGCTGAGACACATTCACCAGGTCGCCCGCCACTACTTGAAACGTGCCTGCTCCATAAAAGCGCAGCGCAATCAGAAGCTGCGTCATTGGTGGAAGAGCGTGGCCACGGTTGCTGCAGCTCTCCTCAAGGGGCAAGCAGTCAAGCAGCTTCTTCACGCTGCACTTCGTGAAGCGATAGCGCGCCAGAAATTCGCTGTCGGTGTAGTGATCCATTGGATTTATCCCGTCCCTCAACCGTCGTCGTGGTATGCCTACGCAGTTTTCTACGCCGTCAAACAGCTCGCCGACGCGGAGCACATAGTCGACAAATGAAGCGTAATCCGCCATGATACTTCACTCAAGGAAAGGTTCAAGGTAGCTCTGGCCCTACATCGACTATCTCAAGTAAAACGCTCGAGATTTCCGCCAGTCGAGGAACGCTTCGAGTGGAGGGCGATCTGTGAATTGGAAAACCGCCCTGAAGAAGCGTTTCGAGTGAAGGGTCGGGTCGAGGAGCGTTTATGAATACGGGGGTTAGAGATGGCATCTTGCACGGCGTTATGATTGGCTCGAAGTTCCATTAGCAGAGCGCTGGCTTCTTTAAATATATAACGTTGGTGACCACTGATGAAGGGATGCGTAGAACTCAGGAAGGATGTCGTACCGCCTTCAGGTAGAATAGCAGCATCTGTATATGCTGCGCAAGTATCAGGGCATGTCAGACGTACTGCTTTGCTCGCACTAATATTTTCGGCGTCGCTTCACCGTAACGTCGTTGTTTTATTAGTCGTGATGTGAGTGAATTCCCAGGGAGGCATTAGTTCAGTCGCATTTTCTATTCGACAGCCACGCTGAAAATGTGCACGCAAAGCGGCGACAAACGGAACCCGATGCTTTTTTATTTCGCGTGCTTGTTCACGCAGCGACATCAGCTCTGCAACTGTGTTCAGCTGAGCATGTTCCTGCAGAAGTAGCACAGGTTTGATTCGACGTAGCGAAGTAATGGTGCGCATAGCATCACGATATATTGTTTCCATTGTGCCAACTGAGTCGTTGAAGTTGCACTTGGTAGAAATTCCGTGGCTGCGAGACTGCACATACGATTCGTCGATCTAGGTCAGTACGAGCTCCATCTGATTTTTGAAGCAATGCATCGTACGAGATGGAGCGTTTGTGTGGAACTCTGTCTAATTTTGCGTAGCCAGTGTGCAGCACTGCCAGACCAGTGAATATCATGTCCCAGTACGCGGATCCCTGAAGCTTCTGAGATTGTAGCCACGCCAGCCCTAAGTGTAAATCGGCACTGAGTGAGCTTTCTGCGCCCTGCTTTATTGGCTGCCACAACGTAGCTAGACTCTTGGTCGGAGATGTCAAGCTCAGCTTCCCGAGCGTAGTTGTGCAAGGGCTTCTTGCAGCTGTCGACATTATCTTGAAATGTCTTTATGTATGGACCACAAAGTAATATCGTCGGCGTACATTAAAAACTTAACATCCGGAATTTGGTGTAGTTGCCAAGCAAGCGGTACGAGAACAATATTGAATAGAACAGGAGCCAAGACCGAACCCTGTGGGTCTCTTCTGTTCGATGTGAAGCACCCTTCTTGCCTTCCATCTACCCATATCGCAAAGGTGCGATTACGAAGGAATGAATAGATGAAGTTTATGACCCTTCGTGGAAGCCCCAATTCGATGAGGCTCGCGATGATAATTTCATGGTCAATATTAACGTAAGCTGTCGTTATGTCTGCGGCTATTACTGTACGCACGGCGTGACTTTGTGGTGATAGCTGCAACACATTGTCCGACAATATGGAAAGTCCGTCTTCAGTTCCGAAGTAAGAAAGAAATCCAATTTGTACAGGATCGTATTTCTTGTTCCGTTCAAGCGACCAGGAGACACGTATAGCCAGCATCTTTTCGTCGAGCTTGCAAATAGTTGCGGTTAGTGAAATCGGCCGTAAAGATTGCAGATTATGACAACACGTTTGGTGCCGGCACAGAGTTCTCTACGCACTTGGATGAGCATCGTTTTTATATATCGTGCTCATATTGTCCCGTGGTCGTGACGCACGCAGCACTCAAGCGATGTAAGGCGGAGGACCTTGGCATCTACATTGCCGGGGCATAAAATAGCACGCTACCCAAGGAAGGGCATTCACAAACCAGACCATGCCAGCCATGTGCAAGAGATGAAATAGCATGACTAAATTACCTTGCACGATCAGCGATTGACATTTAGCAATTGTTTGAAGTTGGCAGCACGATATGAAGCTAACGGACGGTCACGTGTCTATGGCAAGCCCACGAGTGCGTCATATTAAAGGCCATGTGATTAAGTGGCGCTGGGCGTCAAGTTGAAGACACAAAATGGGAATATGCGACGGTGTCACAATGACGCCATTGTAGGGCCTGACTACGTACTCGGTGACATCTTAAGTCTTGATGCCGCTCCGTTTCATGTGAAATTTCCCCGCAGTGAAAGCCCATCTGTCGTGATGGGACGAGTGTTCGTTAAGGGTATGGCCCAAGAAACGTAGTTGCTGTACTCCGAACAAGCACTTTGTTCATATTCCATTGGCTTTTCCTAGGCAAGATATTACATGACCCAGGCACTCATCGTGCTGAGCTTTGGCTTCCCCTACGCTAGGACGTCGTCCACAACATTAAACACACGGAGGGCCATATACTTCCTCGGACATTATTTTCCCCAAATTTCCGCTGCGGAATCCCAAACGGTACGCTCGTGAAGCACCATTGTTCGTGAATTCGACCGTGACAGGCAAGCACGGTACCATTAATATCCAGCTACTCTAAGGCGCGGCTGACAAAACGCGTGTCTAGTGTGTAGGTTACGCTTGTGAGGCTGTCTTCTTTTCCATAGCGAAGGCGCCAAATTCATCCTCACCTCGTAAGCTCCCCCCTAGAGCAAGATTCTGCTGCCGCTATTAATTACAATTGGTGACATCCGACTATGCCACGAAGCCGCCTCTATATCATCACCCGGTGTTGTTTTTCTCGGCGCCTTTCCTCACTGGGCAAAATTACATGGTAGCGAGGATCTAGACAGAAAGGTGAGCAGCCTAGCAACAAATTCTCGCGTCTTTTCACGGCAACCGCTATGTTGTAGGCCATCAAAGTGTCCATTTTAGAACGGTGTAGGCGTTATTTAAACCAGGTGCCGTAAAAAATCATCATGAGCTGCTCCCTCTCTACAGTTCAACAGGGGCTCTCTCAGTGGGAGCCGATCCACTGCGACTCTTGACTGTAAGAAAGCGCTCACCTTCATGGCGAGAAATGTTGTCACAGAATTCTCGGAGTTCTAGCAGCTGTTTAAGCATGGTGCTTGTCGTCATCCACCGTGTCAAACAGTCCAAACTTGGTTTCTTCTTGTGAAGGAAGGATATCACCGGTGGTGCTGTCCGCATTTTTCATTCACTATGCTGCGCGGTTTGATATCAAGTTTCTTGACTGCTGAACATTTCGACGCATCGTGCACTTCACGCATGTAAAGTTTGGCTAGTTGGCGCATATGCATCACAGGAGCACAAAACAAGGAGACCAAGCTACACAAAACACACAGGACGAGCGCTGTCTTGCAACTGAAAATGTTCAAATAAAGTTTTACAGTTTGCAGTGTTTGAAAGACTCAGTTTATTCCTTGAAGGCGTGGTACTACATCCGGAAACGTGGAGGCCCGTTTAGGCAAGGCCAGTCGCATAAATTCTCATCTAACGTTTCCTGGGACTGTAGCGCGCACCGCACGTCTTCTTCCTCCGATGCTGCCTCTGCAAGAATAGCAAGTGCTGTAAACTCTGAGAGCCACGCCCATCGCCAGGCTCGGTTGTAAGGGGCGCGCGCTCTGCACGGGCGAAGTGCGTGGCTCACTTGTCAGCTGCAAAAAGCGACAGCTTACGCGCTCCCGGTGTAGTCTGCGATGAACGGCTGTGTGCGTGTGTTTTGTACGCCCGCGGGAGACGAAGGCTAGCGAAATAGTGTGTGTAGCCGCAAGATACTATGTTACTTAACCCGTAGGTAGCATGCGAGGGCTTATTGGGCAGCAGCCATCTCATCTAAGTTCACGTTCTACGTGACGCCTCCTGGCAAGAAAGTGCGTTCCACGCACGCCGCCTTGGCCATGAGTGGCGCTGCCTAACACTCCCAGGATAATACGTACATAAATACACAATAAAGTGGACGGGGGGACGGCCGCCTTCGTAGCTCAGTTGGTAGAGCATCGGACGCGACATCCGAAGGTCGTGGGTTCGGGTCCCACCGAAGGCAAGGTTTGTCTTTTCGTCCACTTTAATTCCTTTCTACTTTCTCCATAATTACAATACCACAAGTAACTTCCCCTATGCTTTCCTTGGCTTCATTGTCTGTGTGCTCATTAAGTTGTTTCTAACAAAATAAAGAACGAGCCCTTGACCCCTTCCCTTTCGTTATTAACCCGTCACAGTTCTTCGAAGTCCTTCATTATTAAACAGTTGTTCAGTTGTGAACGCCTAGGCACGATAGGATTAAGAAGTAAGGGGTGGTGGAGAAATGCCGTCAGTGGAAACCAGGCCACCATTGTGCGCACCCAAACCAAAATTCACGGCCGTTCTTGCCGTTCTCTTTATCAAAACGTGGCCCGCGTGGGCGACAATAGCACGCACGTCCATAAACTAAGCAGAGTCACACGGTTGATGCTAGGACGTCCCAGTGGGAAATTGTTGTCCTAAAGATACTCAAACCAGGTCTACTCCAGACAATTAAGCCGGACGTTTATATTCACTTTTCTATCCGCAGGACGCGCAAGCACGACTACACAGCTCAAGAGCGCACCACCGCAAGGTATCCTCTTCTGCCGGGACAACCGACAGTGGTTTTCCGTCGGAACCACGACATCGTGACAAGAAATCTGCTGATGAAATGCCTCAGGAACCATCGGCACCAGCTGGAAGACATGTGAGCATGATATATTAATTCATGGGCTTCAGTGTGAACTGTTACCAGCACCAAGCTGCGAGGCGCGGAGGCAATGGCCGAGCAATGGTCCGAGAACTGACCGTATAAGTTTTTCGAAAATTACTGCACGAAAGCTTGGAATATTGGTCTTTTTGGTCGCTTGCTTTCGTGCACTATAGAAACGTGAGTAGTAGTGGAAAGACCGAGTCGGGGTTCAGGATGATGAAAAGAAGACAAATATATTCGCGACAATATTGCCAGTTACACAAGCGTGCATGCACACGGCTCTTCACAATTAAAAAAAATATAGATGGGTTACTGCACAACACGGAACACATGGCCATAAGTTACGGTTAAACAATAAAACACAGAAGAGTCCTATTCTCCTGGGGCAACCCGAAGAGTCCTGTGAACATGTCACTTGCTGGTGAATCTCGACCTTTGTGCAGGGGACCAGCATTCTTCCTACTTGATTCAGTGTCTCAACACTGACAAACTCACTGACGACTGCTTCGTTTTTAAGCCACACTAACGTCTGCTGCTTGCTGATTTTCCTGAAACTGCCGTGTCCTGACTTTATAGAGGATGCCGCGCGGACCACCTGATCTTAGCAAGCACTGAGGTCAGGCAAGTTTTTCGGACCACCCAGCTTCTTGCATGAGCCGCCAGTTCATGTCGGAGGCGTCGCTCGACGGTAGCGGTGACCATCGGCGCGTGCTCTCTCGCTTCACCTCCTGGTTTGGCTACGCGCGGTCCACCGCCGCGGAAGGATTATGCAATGCTGCATTCTAGTGGTTCTGGAGCTGGGGTATTACCCCAAAACGCGGGTTATATGCCAGCCGCGGCGCTTTCCATTTTCAGTGGAAGCGAAAACGCCGGAGAGAGAGACAAGACTTAAATTTACAAATAGGTACGGCCATTGTGTTGGGAAGGGCCACAAGCACCCCAGCCTAGGTGACGGCCTCGAGCCTTTGGACACGGGCGGCTTCCTCGGCGTGCCGGACGGCCCAGACTTCATCAGCGAGGTTTTGGCTGAGCCAAAAAATTACAGCATATCCATGGAGTGAATGATGATGAGTGGTAGTAGCTCGGGAGGTTCATCGTAGATCGTGCCGTGTTCCGGATTAATTTAGTTAACGCGCACGCTAAAAATCCTTATGGTTCAACTATGCACAAGTGAAATCTCCCACCGGCACTTCATTGCAAGTCAAGATCCAGTGCCTCTCTCTCTCTCTCTCTCTCTCTCTCTCTCTCTCTATATATATATATATATATATATATATATATATATATATATATATATATATATATGGGTGGCCGGTGAACGGTTCTCCAACGCGAGCAGTCGCTATTTCTCAATCAAGAAACTCGGTAGGAGACGCTGCCTGCGCCAACGTTGTCTCTCGCGGGTGAGAGCGCGTTCTCCTTCTTTGCGAGCTGGTAGAGCGTTCATCTAAAAAAGAGCGTTTCCATAGTCAACGCGCGCCTTTCGCTCTCTCTCTCTTACAAGACAGCAGATGTAAGAGTGAGAGAGCTCGCGCGGCGGGAGGCACGCGCCGAGGGCGAGCGCGTGCCTCCCGGGAGATACTGCCGGTTACGCCTGACGCCTGACACAGGACAAGGTTAGACTAAGAGTAGCTTCGCCCCTAAAACGCCAGAGGCCTGTGTATTTTAGGGGCGAAGCTCCTTAAAGCAGCACCCGTTCGTCCCTCGTCGTAGTCGTAGTAGTGCGTAACCAGTCTTACGCTTTGACCTCCAAGGTGGTGCCGGTGGGAGATTTCTCCTGTGCGTTGTTGAACAATAAAAAATTCGCAGCGTGCGTGTTAAATAAAAGCCGAATTCTTCTGTCTCTCATTCCCCATTAGCAGCCATTTCGTGCGTCCCCGATGTATGTAGTAGTAGTAGTAGTAGTATTTAGTAGTAGGTAGCCACCGGCGCGTGCCTGCTGGAGCGCACGCACGTGCCGAGGGCGAGCGCGTGGCACCTAGCGCTCGCCCTCGCCGCGAGCGCCGGGAGCCACGCGCTCCCCGGCAAACTCGACACTGCCCCGGCAAACGCGAGACAACGTTGGCGCAGGCAGCGTCTCCTAGCGAGTTTCTTGATTGAGAAATACCGACTGCTCGCGTTGGAGAAGCGTTCACCGGCAACCCACACATATATATATATATATATATATATATATATATATATATATATATATATATATACACTGGATCTTGACTTGCAATGAAGTGCCGGTGGGAGATTTCACTTGTGCATTGTGCATAGTTGAACCGTGAGGATTCGTAGCATGCGCGTTAACTAAATTAATCCGGAACTCGGCACGATCTACGATGCACATCCCGAGCTTCGCCCACTCATCATCATTCACTCCGTGGATATGCTGTAATTTTTTTGTGTCGTCAATTTCTGGAGCCCTCCACTACGGCATTTCACTTCTTTCCATCTCTTTCTGTTCCCCTGCCGCGACGGACCCTGAACCGTTCTGACAACATGCGTTCTTGCAGAAGATAACGTGCTTTCCTTGATCACGTGCTTTATTATTATTATTATTATTATTATTATTATTATTATTACTATTATTATTATGTTTAGGTGATTTTCGAGAAGCGCGACATACCCGAGATCCGCTTTTCGCTGTGCGTGTCGTCTTTTCTGAAGTGCTTGAATTCGAGACACCGTTTCTTACACGATGTCGTGGTTCTTGACCATGTGGACGTTATTTTTTGACACGAACAATTTGGGGTTTTGCTGATTGTGGCTTATGTATGTCTAACTCAAGACATATAGCTTGTTAGGTACAGCAGCCAATACGGTTCACTTGAAAGCTCCGCACCGAGGCCGTGATTCCCATCGGCTCACGCCGGCGCCATAAAGCGTTGGACGTAGTATGTTTGCAGCGACTGACGACGGATGGCGCGCGGATCAGCTCCACCGGTGAATTTGTGTTTCGCTTGTGCCTGATCGGTGGATCGAGTGCACCAAATTGACAGGTCCGTTTCGGCACGTTTCTTCCATGAACGCGGTATGACGCGCGCCCAGAGAATTCCTTGTCGTGTGCTTAACTCGGCTACGAAAAATAGCGTGCGACAGCTCGCGATCGACCAAGTTCATTGAATGAATAAAAAGTGCGAAGGCTTCCGTTATCTGGTGGCAAAAAGCACATTTAATTATCCTCCTAATTCTATACTGCGGTTATTTACACACCTTGCGGAAAATCCTATCGCAGAGAGCGGTAACTTTAGTCGACATTCTTTGATTACCGACTTTTACTGAGGACTTAATGAGGCAAATTGTTCCAACTAGATCATCAGGGCAGGTTCAGTCAGTGTTCCATAATATTCACAAAATTCATAAATTTTACGAAGGCTTCCTGGCTTTGAAGTCATGAGATTTCCATTTATAAGTAGAAAAGTTCGATATATGGAGCTCCTTTTCCACCTCACTTTACTTGCAGTAACCAAGCAGTCAATGGTGATGAAACCTTATCGGCTCTATAGTCGATCAGGTGAGAGAATTCCTGAACACTGCCTTCTCGGTCCTTTTCTTTTAATGCTTAAACTGCAGACAGAAGTAACCCTTTCGGCGATCTACGGTCCATTTTTTTAGGATGGAGATGCCTGCACATGTCTTAGCGGCTACACCCCCTACGAGCTTACACGCAGAGGCAATGACATTCTTGAATCATTGCACGAAGGGCAAGAAAAAGATAGACTACGCATGCGCTAAGAGAACCAACTTTGACTAATTCCAACGTCTAAATTTTTACTTACCTTATTATAATGATATGTTTATTGCCAAATGAAATAGAGATCTTCAGGTCACTTGGGGTTGTTTTTATTCATCAGTGAGGAGAAAAAATCATGTAGCAACACAATGGCATCAGTAAGTTGGTTTTTCTTGGCGTGGTCGACCTGATTTCATTAGGCGAATAAAGTTAAAATTCCGTCGCGCTGCTTAGCAAAGAAAAATTGGCTAGTGTCGCTTGCTCATTTGGGACACGCATTAAAAGTAAACCTCACATGCTGCTAGTAGTGCAAAAGAAGGAAGGAGGTACATTATTGATTGATTTCTGGGGTTTCACGTCCTAAAACCACGATTTGATTATGAGATGGCGCAGTGGAGGGCTTCGGCAATTTCGATCACCTGGAGTTTTTTAATGCGTACTGACATCGCACAGCACACGGGCGTCAACATTTCGCCTCCATCGATGTGGAGACGCCGTGACCGGGATTCGATTCCGCGACCCTCAAATCAGCAGCCGAGTACCATCGCCACTACACCAACGCGGCAGAGCGGGAGATATATTGCTGGTGTTAGTTATAGAACGTACACTAGAAACTCAAAAGGACAGAAAGTTGAGCGAGTTGGTAACAGTCCATAGTCATAAGAAGAGGCGTGCAAGACACGGACACAAGGTGAGCAGTGAACAACACGAACGCCGTTCGTGTCCGCCGTTCGTGTTGTTCACTGCTCACCTTGTGTCCGTGTCCTGCACGCCTCTTCTTTTGACTACGGTACACTAGAAAGTTCTTTGTTTCATGTATTTGAGCAGTTACCGCTACTTTTAAATATCTCCTGCTACATTAATTCAGATTTTCACCACAGCCCGTCAACCAGCTTCACTCTCTAGCTTCTCTATCATGTGAAGCCAGCTCCACGCCTGCAAAATCTCAGTAAACAGCTGAGCTGTCAGGTTCACTATCACTATCCTTATAATGTGACCACTAGCATCACTCTCATCTAGTCGTGAGCTGAGAGTAGTGGGTCGAGAACAGGAGCAGGTTCACTTCTCTGCCTGCGCAGGACGAGGCTTACATTTATTTTGTTCTTTCTTACCTTCCACCATGTGTCTTGTGTTTCTTCCCTTTTCTTTTATCTCTTTCTATATTGCCCTCTGCATAATCAGGGCCAGTAGCAGTGCGGGTACTCGATGAAGGGCAAGGGTGGGTCCGCTTTTTTCTTCTGTTTGACAGCACTCTTGGTAACTGCGAAATCCACCAAGTATAGTTTAACATCGTCCCTAGCAGCTCAGCTGTTAAAGAAAAAGTTGCTTTCTTGAGAAGCGCGGAAGTGTGGACTGTTCCTCAAACCAAAACAAGCTATGGTAATCACACTCTCCAATTTCTACTGTAAATGAAACACATACGAAACAAATGGTAGCTACGCATTCTGCCGAAATTCCGGAAAATAGTTGCATGTGGGCCAACGTGACTCGGCCTTATTAAAATGTAGACTGTCCACGATAACGCCAACAATAAAACTTTAGGTTGTTTTCTGCCGTAGTGTAGGAGACAGCAGACGAGAAAAGAAATCACCAGCCCTTTTCCTGCCGCAAAAGCAGGGGAAAGTGAAAGTTCACGTATGCGAGCCTGACGTACCATTTTTCTGTCTTTTATCTTTCTTTGATCCACTATCTTTGTTTCTCCGTTTCTTTCTTTCCCTCGCGGTCCTGTTTCTCTGCTTTGCTACTTTTCGAAAGCCCTAGCTAATCACGGTGGTAGGAAATCCGATGGCTGTATAGTTCAGGTATCTTCACATTTCGCACTCGTGGGTTTGTAGTCAAGTGGGTAAGATACCAAATGCCCTCGGATGGTGCGAGTCCGCGGTCAAGCCCAGCAACAGCAAGAATTTTTCCCACTCAAACACGCCCTCTATGAAGTGGCACAAGGAACTGATGCATTAACTGTTTGCGCCACTAACAGATCCCTACATGGGTGCCACTTTTGTGGGAGAAACAGGTTTTGACCTAACAATCACAGCTACTCCGGCGGTCTAGGCAACACATCCTTCGCAACGAAAAGCAAATCACACATATACAGTTAGGTGGCGTCTATGCTGCTCGCCTTTAAGCATCGCACGTCTAAATGAACCACATCTGGAGTAAAAGAATTGGGTCGTGCTTATGCAGGGTTCACCTGCACCATCCACAGGGCCCAGAGTTCAACCCAACGAAGTGTCCACGTCTGCCGGAACAACAGATAGTGGCTTGCCATCTGCTTCAAAGCGTCGGCGTGACACACCCTCAGACAGCGCGTCTCAGGCAGCATTAGCAACAGCTGCGGAGACCGTGAGTATAAGTTTGGTACTTTTGTGAAGTTAGGGGCACAGTTGAAAGTATTTACTAAACACGATGAGACCAAGTCACGAGAAAAAGAGCGACACAAACAGCGTATCACAAAGCGGGCCATTCTGATTATCCTTCGTCAAAGTTAAGCGCTTGCCTACCGACCTCCGATATTGACCACACTAACAAGACAAACATTCTGCTATAATTATCACTTGTGGTCTTATTCTAGAATACATCGCATAAGCATTTTCACATCCCCGCCAGCCGCTACAATTTTGAAATGATGAAGCGTAAGCATTGCTGCACGTCGATTAATTACCTAGTAATGAAGAGATTGCGATCCAACAGCAAATCAACTGCGCAATGTAGACGACGAGGGGGAGTTAGAGACAACAGAAAGCTTTCAAAAGTTATTGGCTTCCTTCAGGCGTCTTGTGAGGTGCACTCCATTTCACGCATGAAATAATTGCTCAGCAACAGGTGCTCTTAATGCAAGCTCTGCAATATTTTTGAGCTTGTGATCAGCTGCATGTTGGACTGTTTCATAATCTCAGCTTTGTTTCGGCCGGCAGTACTTTAGACACGCACTATTCGCGATGCCCACGGACTATAGGGGGGCGCGCCGGGCGATCCAAGGTGACGGTCCGGTGGATGGTTGACCGATCTGTAGGGAGTCTGCTGGGATAGAGAAAGAGAGGACGCGCATACTTACACCTCGTTTCGCTTTCACCGGATGAATCATCGGTTGCACACACATGTATGTCACCCAATATACTGCTGCGGTGTGAAATCTGCGATCGTGCAACAACGATGTTGCACGATGCCCTGTGCGCGCTACAGAAAACCACATGAACTAGAATTGAGGTCTGAACTGCACGGCACTCAGAGGTACGTAGCAAGTCTGGCAGACGTGTTTGCCGTAGTAGTGGGCCATGTGACGCCGCGGTACTGCTGCGCGGAACTGCATGTTTGATGTCACAATGGTAGAGGCAAGAAAAGCAACAACGATGGTTTCAAAACATGAGGCATTTACTTGCGCGTTCAGGAACGCTGCGTTATACCATGCAATCACGTCATTGTGTCGTTCTACCTTATGGCCAGTTACATGCGCACGCATGCTTTTCGGAAGCTCAGCAAATTTCTCAACAAGGCCGTTCGGGCCACTGCTGCACGGCACGTACGCCACGTTAGTAGTTCGGACCAACGTTGGTTAGGACGGTAGAGATAGAGTTCATTTAGCAACGCAGAGGCGCAGTTTGCGGTGACTACGTTTTGTCACACTAATTAGCAACCGGGCAATGTGCACTAAATTAACACAAAAGGCACTTCGAACGTGACAATGCTTAACATCAGGGGACGTGAAATCTTGCACTTCTCCCACTCGATAGGAGGGACTCACTGTCTGCTTTCACAGTCATAGTTGTCCAGCGAAAAATCCTTGTCCTCGAGATGGCCGGTTTCAGCATAATTGTAAAAAATAATCTCTAGGGGTTTCTCCTCTGAGTCACCTCGAATAGATGCGCAAATCGACGTGTCCACAGCGAGGGAAACCTGCTAAAATTCGGCAAATCTTCTTTTATTTTCCGATGAGTTCTTTTATGAAACCACGGACGTGTATCTCCTACTGGTGTGAAAAAAAGCCCAACAAGAAAGTTTGCGGAGTGCTTCACCTGTTACCAATGTACGAAAACACGAAAGAGGGCATTCTAGGCGGCTTGTCCTACACCGAGACCAGCCATGCTTTGGCCGCTTGGAGGCTTTGCCCGCTCTCCTGCAGCGCCGCCTGTGGAAGCGATTTTATGAACGTGGATATATATGAGTTAGAGCTTTGTGCCAAATGATAAAGCACCTTACTTGAAAGTGTCTCCTGTTCACTACGAACGGCCTCGTAGTCTTCAGCTACAAAAACGGACAGATGCCGCGAGTTCACGCGAATTCCCACGCAGTTATGGGTTTCACGCACTACAGAAAACAGCGACGGATGACATGCACGAACCAAACAGCGTGAGTTCCACCAAACAAGGTCGACGGTGGCACCTGAATTGTCTACGCGGCTTCAGAAAACCTCCAGGACCTGAAATATGTATGCTGTGGGCGATATCACGCGCGTGGCTTGCCCTGCGTGCTTCACGGCGTACATTGACGAAAAGGTCTAGTCTCGAAAGAAAGGATAGGATTTACACCGCGACGGATGGCCCAGTTTCTTTCACTCATGGAGGAAACATCCACAGCCGTAGTGTTTCTTTCTTGACAATGTGTTAACACTCAGGCTAGAACTGCGGAACAATGAAGCGCAGGCCGGTTTGTCGTCTGCTAGCGCTCCTCCTGGGGGCTCCTCTGACATCCGCTTGGCGCGCCAATAACATACACTTGCTCAACGTTGTCAAAGAGTTTGTGGTGCACGCCATCAGTGCTCAACCCCCTACAGCTCCGGACACGTGTTTAGATTCTGTGGCCGCGCCACGTAGCGCGCTGCCGTAACCAGAGCTTGGCCGCGCGCAGGCGCATCCTTCTGCCCAGGACTGTCGGTGGTCCGGTATGCCGGTCCCCGAGACAACGGAAAAATAAAGCTCAGTTATCGTTTGGGATTCACGGTTCTCAGCTGTTTCAATCCTCGCCTGCGCTAGCATCCCACGAGTTCTTCTCTTGAGTGTTCCCTTACTGGATTGAAAAGCTGATGTCGGTTTTCTGCAAGTGAGGTCGTGGCTAAAAGCATGGAGGAAGGAAAAGCTAGGAGACGGCATCACGTGAAAATCTTAAAGCCTAGTCATAAAAACTTTAACCAAGACAATCGTGGGAAAATGGGTGCTAGGCACGCGGCAGGCAAGTGGTAGAAGAATGCAGGGTCAAGCACCACTAACGGTAACCGCATGCAAACTACTTCGAGCGTTCCGGCAAATGTGGACGACCTAATCTTATCCAAGAGGCACAGCACACAGAGGAGGTTGGCTTGCCCAGGCTAGCGGAATCACGTGACGGCGCCTCCTACTTTCATTTTTCCCGCATGGCTGATAGAATTGGCAGAATGGCAGCTTTCACGCCACGTGCATTTCCAGTACACGTGCAATTTTTAACAGGGTTGCGAACGACAGGCACGATATTTGTCAAGGCCGTTTCACAAGACTCGAAATCACAGGGCTTTCGACTGGGTGGCTAGTGTGATTGTTTTTCTTAACACAAAAGTGTTTCATGCAGGGGTCCACCAAGAAATCAGTGACGTACTTCCTGTAACGGAAGTGGTGGATCTTCGAAAAGCTAAACCTGCATTCACACTGAAAAATTTTCACCAAGGCGGACTCGAACCTTCCTTCAACCAGGATTTGGCGAAAGCAGCTGGGTGCTCTACCGATACGCCACCGCAACTGTCGGTCATATGAGGAACAAATGGGCCTTATATGTTCACTATATTCCTTTAGAAGTTACGTTTAATGGTCGTCCGGTTAAAGCAAAGGTGTTTAGTATAGTAAACTATGGTTTTAAACAAGCAAAATTACTCCTAAATTAACATCGCCTTCCTTATACTGCACTTTGGTTCGCTTAGGTTCGCTGCGGTGGTACCGCCAATTAGGAACGATACATAGAGCGAAGCAGATTCTCGTGCTGACTCGCGCCGGCAGTCAGCGCTTCTGTAGTGTTCGCGCCTCGACCTCTTCGGCGGCCGAGGAAGTTAGGGCCCTGGCAGCGTCGTGACGGCGCGTTCCAGGGGCAAAGTACGAACACCGCCGCTGCAAAATTGCTCTTGCGTGGCCAGGTGTGTTGCGTGGCCAGGTGTGTTGAGTTGCGACGCGCACTGGTCCAGGATAGCAAAGACGGCCGTAGACAAGCAAATGATGGGCCTTTCGTTGCTGTGGGCTGTGTTTTCACAAAACGATCCGCTCACAACCCGTTCGGTTTCTCTTTCAAGGCGTCACAATTTGTGGACGATCCTAGTTTATGGTAGGCTTGCGCAGAGCTCTGGCGCGTGCAAGTCAGTGTTTCCACAGTGATGTGAGTCGCTCGAAAGTTTTCTCTTGTGCACATTTGTCGATAATCCCTGTGCCGTGTTTAGATGTTACAGTACTCTAGCCACCTCCCGCCCCTCGATTCGCCAGATAGCCGCTTATGGATTCCACAACTTCGCGAAGACAGGTTTCACTTTCTTGTTATACAGATTCCTATGACAGAGGGATCAAGCACATTCTTAAAAATAAATCGGCGATCGCGCTTGACGCAACCGACACCGGCGGGCGCCGAACATGGTGGAATACAGGCGCTCTGCTCGCTGCAACCGCAGCGATTTCTTTGCCAGCTCCGTCAGAAATGGTGCCGAGACCTATTTTGCGGTTTGTTTTGATCCCCGTCGTGGAGGAGGCTCTCGTGTACGGAGCATACGGTAACTATACTATCAGTAGCGGTACGTGAAGAGGCAAACGAAAGCTTGTACTTCAGGTGGTGTTCTTACATTTGGAGGCGTTCATTTATTGCACGCCAGATGAAGTACGTTTTTGGTCGCGTTCATTGGCTAGAAAATCTGAACGCCGTGTGGATGGATGATATGAGTGTCTGCTTTATTACGGGGAGGTGGGCCGATGCCTACGAAGCTCGACGTGTATTTTTCCTTCTATAAACGCTTGACGTCCCGAATTACACACATTTCGCCAGAAATATTTCTCTGCACCAACCTATCTTAGCTTTCAGCGTTCCGCTGTGAAGTAATACTGTTACTAAAACCAGCTTGCGTTTCTGTGTGGTGCTTGCGTTTCTACGTGGTCCATAACTTTCCGCCACCAATACTCTAAGTGCCTTTTACAGATGTCTAGTGCCGACATGTTCAGCTTTCCCGTGCTATCCCTGAAACACAGCTTCCTGCAGGTTAGTATCCACACATACATCTGGGTGTATATATGTACACGTACAGTCAACGGGAACATGCTCTGTCGTTTGCCTAGATTTTCCACAGCGCGTACACGTATCCCCTTCTTTACTGGATTTCGCTCTGTACCTTCGTATTCTCAGGCACCCTAACCTCGCTGAAAAAAGCAAAGCACTGTAGCCGAGCAATAGTGCACCCTAATGGCAACTCCAGAAAACTGCTTCATCTGGCAACACTGCCTATATAAACTAAGATGGCTACGATTGATCGACAGCCCAATATTTCCTACGCTTCAACCAAAAGCGAATGACACCCCATACACTTCTGCAGTGCTCTCGATATATGACTTGGAATCATGCATTTAGCCTCAAACTAGGTGGTGATGGGCGTTATTCAGGGGTGAGCGTTATTCAGGCATCTTTCAAAACGTTGCCCACAATTTCATGACCGACATTGCCTTAGAGGAGCAAACGCTCGTGTACAGCTCTCTTCTTGCTTCTTTTGCGTACGCAGCGAGGACGAAAGCGGAAGCTGCGTGCCGAGAAGAACGAGAACAAGGAACCTTTCTGGGAGTATGTCTGCGTCAGCGTGTGCATCATCGTCGTCGCAGTCATAGTGGTAGGGTTCGTGGTGATCGGCGCAGCGAGATCTAAGCAGCACACACGGGCGCACGAGGTATCAGTCGAACGAAACCCGACCTCAACGGTAATTGTTCGCACTTTCGCTGTCATCCATCGAAAAAATCATCCCACCATCTACGTGGACCGGCTATATTAATGCAGCGTACATCCTGCATTGCTCGTGTCGAGCCGTGTATCATGCCTGGAGAGGGCGCCTCATATGTCCAGAAAAAACACGAAAGCCTTCTAGAGCACAAGAACATTATACAGGCAGGGATTTGACGATAACCCTATTATACCGACAGTAATTACCAACACCATTCATTGTTTTATTTCCCTTGTTTCAGAGTAAAGTTGCCGCCTTCTATTGGACATAGCACGGAGCCGTAGCGTAGATTGGCAAGCGACCTCGTTTATCGCTTTATGAATGCAACAATGGACCTTCGCCGGAGGCATCGAATAGGTTAATTGTTAGGGGAGTGCCTTAAATAAATATGCATCGCGTTCTCAGTGATAGTAGCGAAAATATATTATTTTATATATCACTGGGGGCTATGCTTCCTGCTTTTCAATTGCAGGGAATTACACTTTGTGTTCCTGCATAACCGAAGAACTGGGCACTGGCACACAACAAAGATCAGGGCGGAGTGTTAGTGGCCTTAAGCAGCACGCAAGTTATTAGGAGAATCATGGTGTTCTGTTCCAATGGACGTCCGAGTCAAGGACGTTTAAATACTTGTGCTCGCCTGACGCTGTTTAACAATTAGACATAACGCGAAATTTTTACAGCGTTGTTTTTACAGCGTCCGTTGCCAATGTGGAAGGAAACGTTCCATCTATAATGTTCAATCCGACAGCGACGGCGATGAGGGGACGGGCAAGAAGGGATATACTTGATTATGGACTGTTACCAACTCGCTCAACTTTCTGTCCTTTCAAGAAGGGATGTCGGGCGATGCAAATTGTCACGTTTTTGTGACGTACCCCGCTATCGCAGCGAATTACGCCCGCGTCTCACGTTGAGGAGCAAGGCAAGTGAAAATATCGTGTTCTTTCCGTGAAGGCACGCGCACGGCCAAGTGTTTGCAGCGTATCTCCTCTCTCGCAGCGAATCATGGGACCATCTGCGGAGGCCATTGTCGCTCCGAGGTTTTCATGCTTATTCAGCGGCCATCGAAAGCTACATGGCGGACGTTGCACTCGTCTTGTGGCCCTTAAGTGGGACTTGAAAGACTCTTCACTGAAATCGCACATATGGCTGTAATAGACAGAACCCCGCTCCCCTACACGCTGACCGGGCCCTTTCCTCACGGCGTCTGTTGCTTCCAACACGACGGAAGCCCGGTTCCCATGGCAGTTTCACTGGCGGCTATCATGAAAGGAAGATGCGTAATGATGCTCGAGCGGCCTTCAGAGGAAGTGGAAATTAATATCATACAAGGCATATTGGCCACCATCAAAAGGCTCAAGTCTCCTATGCAGATGCCGTTGCCTTCAGCCAATAATATATGGGCTGTGGTAGAGGCACAGTAAAATCTGCTGGCAAAAACGAAAATATATTCTCCTACCCTTCCAGCACTCTTCCTCGCCGCATGGCAGCTGCTGTGGCAGTCCTAACAGGCAAGACTGCGTGGAGTATCACGATTCGCAACCACCGACCTATCCTGCGGTGGCAAGTGGAATGGCGAATAAACTTATTTACCGCTATTCTCTGTGTCTGCTCTATTAACAGCTGGGTGGTTGCCGATTTCATTTTTTTATTATTACTACGCGTACGGCTCAAGCACCCGTGTAGCGGTGTGAGGGTGCGGACGAGGGAAAGAAGGAAGAAGTGCAATATATAGAGATACAAAGAAAGAAACAAGGATTCCGGAGAGAAAAGATAAAGAACGATGTAGAAAGGAAGTTGAAAACGGCACAAGACAAAGGAACATAAACAAAGAAAACTCGGTCTGCGTTATGGCGGTGGCGGCACTTACTCGCCAGCTATCCTGTTCACTCAGATTGCGCAAGCGTGGAACAGGTTTTAGTTTTCTTTAGGAGTACGAAATAAAATACGCAGCTTCCGCTAGGTTGCGCAAGGCCAGATGACAGTGACGCTGGCCGATAGCTTACTGAAACAGGTCGCTTGATAGTCGTGTGGTGTTTTGGTCGGAAAACATCACGTGACATTGTTACATCATTTTGCGGAAACATGTCGCGGGACATTTTGTTACCTGACTTTGGCGGGAACATGTCACTGACGTAACGGAATGGCACGTGACATGTTTGCGTCAAAATGACGCCACGAAACGTCACGTGAAATGTTCCCGCAAAATCAGGTGAAATGTCACGTGACATGTTCTTGTGAAAATCACGTAATGCAATGCCACAGGACATGTTACCGCGAAAATCACGTAACCAAATCCCATGTGACATGTTCCCCTTGTCCGACGTAACGCAATCTCACGTGACAGGTTTCCGCCAAAATCTCGTAGCGCAATGTCACGTGGCATTGCATAGTGCCTGACAAATTAAGGCTAGCTTCAACAGCTTTGAAGTTTAAAGTTGCGGAGAAATCTGTACACTCTCGCTCGTGCTTGTGTCTGTTCTGCTTATCTTGTTGCCCACAGGAGAGCGGAGTGTTACACTGCGTACGTGGCAGACTCCTGGTCAGTCCGTGCTCTTCCTACGATTATTTCGCTTTCTGGCGCTGTGATCTTCGTCCTTCACGAGGGCGTCAAACTGCCGTATTTGCTCCAGAAGTTCTTTCTCCTCGGCCGACGAAATCGATGAGACAGATTTTGTCCGAGCTCCTTTTTTAGAAGGACACTTCGCCTTCTGGCCCGATTTTCCGCGCAGGTGTCCGGCTGGAGCGCTCCGCTCGCCACTACCCACCTTTACAACAGTTTTGCTGTGGCCCGGAATGCTTCCTCCAGAGGATCTTCTAGACGACAGAGAGCGTCTTCGGATACTTCCGGACGGATAACCAGCAAATCCGATCTGGAGGCTTCCGGAAACCGCAGAAGCAGCACTCTCGGCACAAGAACTGCGCGGAGCAATGAAACCAATGGGCGGAGCCGTAGGACTGTCGCATGTTTCAGGCAGTCCCTGCGGTGCGGAACAGTCCCATGGTGATGGAGGCGAATTGCCCCTTTGCAGCCCGGACGAGCTTCGGGCATACGGAAAGGTTGGTTGGGGATGCAAAGACTCCGTAACACCTACACTAACTGGAGGTCTTCCTCTCGAACTTTCTTGGGCAAGGTAGTTGAATCGTAAATCCTCGCTATCATTCGATGCAGTGGGAGAATCTTCGTCTTTTACCCCACGTGCTTGTGGTAGCCGTGCTCCTGGGAGAAAGAGAAAGCCCGCATATCCTACTGTTACAGGCAACAGTATGTGCAGAATGTTAAACTGTTTTCACTTCGCTGAGCCACTGTGCGAGCACAGCCTTCAGGTCAAAGGACAGTTTGAAGACTCACGATTATCGTTGCTGTCCTCGTGCTGTAGCCACTGTGCCAGTCCTGAATATGACGCTCTATGCTGCCCAGGCAAACAAGCGCCTGGAGACATTGTTGAAGCACTGCTCGTTCCGGGGAATGGAATTTGAACCTGGTGAACTCCAATGGTCTCGTCGCTATAGCTAGAAGATGGAGACGGAAGCACAGTTCCAGCTCGTACTGCCCCTTCTCGATAATTTGCCGCTGGGCCTGAGAGAAAATGCATACAAATGTGTGCCACATTAAGAACAAATACGTATTAAAGAGAGTAGAAACATGGAATAGTCCAGCTATTTGTGGCCAGAGCGTAAAAAGCGATGCTTGCACTATGCTCGTGTACAAGTTAAAGAAAAAAGCACTGCCATATAAACAAAATGAATGATGTTAGAGGAGCTTGCTGGGAGATGATCGGGTAACCCGCGAATCCTCCGTACACATCTCCTACCATCATATATACACGTAACAACGTTGTTATATATACATTACATACGCAATGTGTATTATTTACATTTGGATGCACTATATACATTTTGATGGAATATATACATTATATATATTGTGGGCATTTAATATGCACTTCTTCCTCATCAGTACATTATCATCATCATCCTGCTGTGGTTGATCTTGATCTTCAGTGCCTCGGCATCATCATTATCGTGTGTGTAGGTCTTGGCTGGTTCGATGCTGAGTGTCCGGTCCTAATAAACGTCGTTGCTACCGAGACGTCATACTTCGCGGAGGTGCAAAAAACGTTCTTTTACAAACTCGATGAGCTCGGGCACTCGTTTCCCTCGAAAGATGACTGCTTTATGATGCATGAAGTATATACATTATATATACACAAGAGATGTTATTTCGCAAAGTAGAAGGGCGTCCCTCGACAAGCTCGGGAACTCGTTTCCCTTTAGAGATTATTATTTGATGATCAGTAAAGTATGCTGCCAAGGGATCATGGATGATGGGAGGCAATGGAAAGTTCGAGAAGGCAACATCGATACAGGTGCCCCTGATGGTGGTGAGACGTTTGCAGTTGTACGATACGCATCGGAGAGCGTAAAGTGACATCATGTGTTGGAATAGGCAATCGCTTAGCATGATGTCAACGTTCAGATCTCCGACGAGTACGCTGGCCAGCAGCTCCGGGTTTGCTTGACGGCGAACCCTCTTCGCTTCGGCCTCCCGGGCCGACACCGCAGGGTCTTGGGGGCGAGGCCGAGCTGCTGCTGCGATGCGAGCCCACCGCGCTGCGGCCTTTGGCTTGTGCGGTGTTCATGCGGTAGAGCGGTAACGAAGAGTGTTCACTGCGTGAGCTCCCCAGAGAACAACTATATACCCGTTTTAGAGAACGGAAACCGTAGCTTCCACTGTAGAACACAAATAAGAGTAGCGGCGGCGTAGTGAAGTGCCTTAGGGCGAGCGGAGATGGCGCTGCAAGTACTATCATCATCATCAGTAAAAGCCGCGTTTTTGCTGGTTCGCGTAGGGCGCCCTGCTGTAGCCCCTTCCCTCCCTCCCAGTTTTAGCCCCGCTGTAGTATTTTGCTTATTCCTCTCGCTAAACCGCGGCTCGCGTGTGTACTCGAATACAGCTACCGTAGCTTATCGCCAGGAGACCAAACAGGCCTCGACTGGCAAAAACAACGTCAATCAGGTAAGGTTTGCATCGATTATTGCGGCACCACAGCTGGTACAAAGTACAGTACAGTGCACATATGAGCCAACAATTTGCAGTCGCGTCCAAACAAAACACATACATACTGAGTACGCTCCAACTTCTGCATAACCACGCTAAACGCTGACAAAATATGCATGGAAAAACGGGATACAAGAGTGATCGAACGAATGTTGCTCTCTCATTGCGTTGTGCCGTCCCATTCTGTTAGCGTTGATTTTAAGACAGCGAGCACGGGTAAATCCACGACGCAGAAAACGAACCTTGGGAAACGTTGGCTGATGTCATAGCAACACCGATTTAGCTTCGCTTAGTTAACGTTACCTAAGCAATGGCGGATGCTCCGCCCCTGTCTAAAGACAAATGAATGCGTTATATACAAGAAGCATTGTACTGTGCCAAATAGGATAGGCACGAATTTCAACTATCAGCTGTTAACCCAAGCCGTAAGTGTGTAGGTAATAGGCGAAAATATATTTGTTTTGCTTGAAGCGCTAGCTGCGATAAAGCGTCTTTGAATGCACCGTTTGAAACTTCACAAACAATTTTCGCGGCACTGCACATTCATTAGCAAGAAAGAAAACTCGGTTATGTGTTGAAATGTTACTTACACAATAAATAAATGTAGTTAGAGGCATAATTCAAGGTAAATTTATTCTAAGGCAAATCAGCTATTATTTTTGTCATAAAATGAACCATCTTGAAACGCGAGTGCACTTTGTTATTGGCTAAGCTCATTATGAGCCAACGAAAATCATATTTTTGATGTTGCTCCCTGAACATCCCACATCAAACCACTCTTAAAATATGGTAACGCCTTCACAAAATTGTCTGCACAAATACACAGCACACTGTAGCAAACTGATGACGCACTGAATAAATCAATTCATCCAAAGCTGTCTTTCTTGCACTTTCTTAGCCGCTTGTCCACTGAACTGCCAAAGAACAAGTTGCCGAAAACAAGTACACAAATGTGTACGCTGCCGCTGAACGGGATAACCCGTTCAGCGGCAGCGTACACATTTCACGGGTTATTATGGTTCATAATAACGGGTTATTATGGTTCAGTTACGCAGCTCGTGTAGAGCGACAATGCCATGGCACCAATAACCGTATCAATAAGATGAAGTGTGCTCTGGAGGCTATAATCAACAGCAGATATTCTACAATGCATGAACAAAATATCAATACTATAGAAAGACAGAGATGCTAGGATAATGGAGGCTGATTAGAGACGCACAATTATGGGCAGATCAGCTTCAGGAATACATTGCACAAGTAGGTTGGTATATGCGGCAAAGAATCGCTCAGCCATGAGCACAACCTCTGTGATGCATGGACATGTCAACAGAAATTACGCACTCTCGTACAAACATGCGCATGCACACAAATTGAACTGGAGGAGCATTACGTGAGAGTGCCGGAAAAAATAAAGGTCATGCTTATTGTACATGTGCTTGTCGTTGTTGGATTATTCACTTTTCAAGTGTGTGCTTCGAAAATAAACCATATTCTTGCTAATTGTAGAACCTCGACATCAAAGTATCGATAATATCGTAGTGTAGCTGCACATGTGTCGTATGTACAGCCAACAGCAAAAGTTTGCGGTATCAGAAACTTCGTAAAAGCCTTTATTACCGCTTAGCCTCTGATCATAGCCTCGAATTAAATGTCTCAGGGGGTAGAGGTTGTTGCAATGTACAGACTGAAACATTTATTTAGAGGCTATCTTACGAGGCTAAGCCATAATGTACATTTTTCGAGACCTTCGCATCCAGTAAACTTTTGCTGTTGATTCTATCGCTTTAATATCCTCGATTTCCTAAGCTTTCTTCGCGGCAACATTGTGAAGAGCTTTCACAGGCTGTGCAGTATGATAGTGCAAAGCACAAAGAAAAGGTGACATGTTAATGGGATCACAGCCACCTGAAGTAGACAAGCTCAGCCATAAATTACGGATATTTCTGTGGTTTACAAAAAGAAAATAAGCAAATCCCTTGAACACAATTTGGCCTATAACACAAATATACTTTACACTCATATGCTGCAACTAGTGCTCGCAAAACTTAATATCTGTTGCTTTTTAGCTGTTTACAATTGAATAAAATATGTTGTATATATATTCAAAAGCTAATTAAACTCACTAGCTTGTCAAAGCTACGGTGTTCTTTTTTCGTTGTTCTTTGTAAACTGTTACGCTTCAATGGATTTAAAAAGAGCCAATAAACTTTGTAAACCATCCCAAAGTATGACTAAATGTTGGAACAGTGTCCGTCCACTGCCCTGATGTTTCGCTGTAATATGACTAATAATACCTGGAATGTTACGTGCCCTAACCTCTATATAACTGATACACATCATAGCCAGGATTTTGGATTGATGTTGATAATGTGGGACACAACTCTTTTGTGTTGCCTGTGGTTCTTTTGCACCAATTAGTTGTGTCTCAAATCAGTTGTATCAACTAGCCCAACTCCTCTGCTATAGTTGGGCTAGTTGATACATGCTGATTTCAGACACAACTAATTCCTCTGCTATAGAGGGTTACCCGAAAAGAAAAGAATATGGCGTTGGGTTCCTACTTCGCAAAGATATAGCGGGCAACGTAGATGAATTCTGCAACATTAACGTAACGGTAGCATGCGTCGTAACAAAACTCAATAAGTGGTATAAACTTAAGATAATCCAGGGATATGCGCCAACAACGAGCTACGACGACGAACAAGTAGATCAGTTCTACGAGGATATCGAATTAGCAATAAATAAAGTATGGACACAATACACAGTAGTCATGGAGGGCTCCAACGCAAAAGTAGGAACAAAACAAAGTGGAGAACAGGCGATTGGCAACTACGGCGTCCGCCATAGGAATAACCGTGGGGAAATGCTAGTACAATTTGCAGAAAGAAACCGACTCCGAATAATGAATACATTTTTTAAGAAACACAAGAATAGGAAGTGGACGTGGAAAAGCCGTAACTTGGAAACAAAGAATGAAATCGACTTTATAATGTGCCAACAACCAGGTATAATTCAAGACAAAGAAGTAGTGGGGAAGATAAAATGCAGCGATCACAGATTATTAAGGGCAAAAATACTTAACCTAAAGAAAACAAGAATTAAATTATTATTAATAACGCAAGGGGCGTGCTGTCCTAGGCTTGTCTAAATTTCAGGACCTCATCCTCCGCGCTAAGGCTTCCATCAATACGGAACCGTTAAAGCGAAATGTGCCGCACGCACGTGGTATGATTCAGAGCCATTGCGCGTTTTAATTTGAGAGATTAAGCGCGTTGTAGCTGTATAACAGGAGAAAAATCGAACCTTCACCCACCATCTCAGGCATGCCGACGTAAACTACCTCGTTCGTTCGTTACGCAAAGTTGTTTTGCCGTTTCAACCTGCGTAACTAACTACCTATTTCCTCCATACATCAAACCCACTAGACCTTCATCAACTTCAAGATCGTCGTTCGGTTCCTTGGCATTGTTTATTTTACAGGTATACTAAACATGGTGCCGGCCACGGTGCATGTCGGCTTTGACACGTGGCCGCTGACCCGAATACTATCGCTGTATCGATCGAGCCCAGGTCACGCCGGCCGCATTTTGAAAAAGGCGAAATGCTAAATGCCCATGCAGTGTGCGCTGTCAGTACACGTTAAAGAACCCCAGCAGGTTGAAATTTCCTGAGCCCGTCATAGCGGCATGCCTCAAAACCATATCGTGGTATTGGAGCGTAAAACCGTAGAAATTGTTACTATAAAAATGGCATTGTCTGCTCGGCCTCAGGGCTAATAATAAACCTGTGAATCGTTCATGTATTATATACAGGGTGTTCGTTTTAGTTGCACCAACTTTTTTATATTGAAAAAAAAAATAATCGCGGCAATGTTTTGTGTACCGTTCGAGTGTACAAATTGGGGGCCTATAGATACAGAACAATTGCCGCACTTGTGTGCATAATTAGCAAAATTACGCTAATTAACTATTTAATTATCAGTCATTGATGCCTGCAGCAAATGTGTACTTTGAAGCCCGTCCTCGACACTGCCTATGCCAATGATCCTATGCATGTGTCAATTTTGGATAGAGGAGTGCATGTCGGAGTTACGCTAACAATTAGTTTCCCTTCGCATGCTCCTTGAAACCGAAACTGGCTCGAAAAAGCGTCGGTGACGTTGATGTCGCCGCCCCCACGGCTTTGGTCACTCGCCCACGGCACCCAACGCCGTAGACAGCAAGGAGATAACGCAGCCCGAGCAGCGGTGAACGCCGGCGAGTGAAGGAAGCCGGGGGTTGGGGACGGCGCATCAACGTCGCAGACGCTCTTTTTCCGGCCAGTTTCGGTTTTAAGGAGCCTGCCAACGGGAGCTAATTGTTCGCGTAGCTCCAAGATGCTCCGAGCTCCGAGATGAAAATTTGATCATTTGCATAGGTAGCGTCGAGGACGGGCTCCAAAGTACTCATTTGCTGTGGCCCCAATTACTGACAATTAAAAAGCCCCGCCGCGGTGGTCTAGTGGCTGTGGTACTCGGCTGCTGATCCGAGGGTCGCGGGATGCCCTACGGAAATGTCCAACAATAATGGTCGTGACTCTTACGTAGGGGAGTTTACGGGTGTCACTGGTGTCTCGCCGGCTTCGGTAGACGAAGAGAGGGCCCGATGTTGTGCACGACTCTTTTCGTCACTTCGGCTGCTCCACGCCCGACGACTACACGAGACCCGCGACACCGCTGACTGCTCTCTTGCTGGTCAAGACGTCAACTGCCGTGGCAGCCAAATCGGGCCAGAATCATGTTCTCCCTTCCGCCTGACGGCATCTTAAGTTGGACAAAGCGCGCCGCCCCGCTACGGGGGGCCCCGGCCCGGCGGCTGCGTTTCTTCGGCGGTGCCGGCGGCGTCCAGAGGCGTCGGCGATAAAACGGCCCGCAAGTCCAAGCTTTTCCTCGGGAGGCAATTAGCGGCTTTTTCCCTTTTTCCAAAGGACGCCGAACCTCGCTCCGCACGTTCCCACGCCGTCTCTTATCTCGTTGGACACGAGGGCGGCCGAGAACACCTGGCGGCTGTGACACATGTTGAAGAGCTCTTCAACAACCTTTGCAGTGTAGACAGGTGACAGGTCTTGCTGGAACAGGAAGCCCCGTCAGGAAAAGGCCCGTCCAACGCGTAAGGTATCATGACGTAATCGAGGATGTCGCAATACTTGCCGATGTCAGCGGTCCCTCAATGCGGTGCAAAACGCCAAAATGTGCCACGATCGGCGCTACTGTACAACCTTGCAGCGCGCTCGGCCACGCGCTCGGCCATGCGCTCGCGTTGTGTAGCTCATACTGAGCGCGGTAGTACCAATCTTGTCTCGTTTATCTTTTAAGACTCCCCTATGTGCTCTCTTTTTGACCCTCAGGGCAAACAAACAAACAAACAAATGGTACCCGCATTGAAGGTAAGTGCTCACGTCGTGGCATTGCGGAAAGTCCCTGAGGCATTGCGCAAAGTCCCTTCAGCGGCTTGTGGCATGCGATACAGGGGCTAGGATGGTACTCAACAGGACGTTCTCCTTTGACGTTAGGCATTGACGTTCTAATATGCGGAAACCCCGCAGGATGCCCATAAGGCCAAAGAAGATCATCTCGCGCTCATAAACCTGGACGAGGAGCGCTTCAGGCGGAAATCTCTGGGCTGTAGCTGCTGCTCTCTCCCCGCAAAACATTTGCTAATGGAGGACATGCAATTGGTGCACTCAACCCGGGCGCGCCAATTAGCTGCTACGGCTCCTCCTTTGCCTATATAGTGATCAGGGTGGACAGCAAATTCACTCTTAGCAGCTTTAGAGCCTGTGTTGAGCCTGTGTTGGAAGCTACAACATTCTGCTTTACAAGGCGTGTTTTTCATAATGCCCGATGGAGGGTATTCAGGATCACCCTCCATCCAAATTGTGCTTTGCAAGGCGTGCTTTTAGAGAATACCTGCTGGAGGATATGGAGCCTCCATAATAGTGGGCGAAAAGCCTGGCGCACTTGCCCTCGGCGAAGGAAAAACTTCTTGCAGTCCAGGCTGTACTGGTCCTGACGGCATCTCTCGGTTCTCAGCAGCATACGCAGGAGGCGGCACAGTGAATCCGATGGCCCCCGGCTGCAGTGGCCCTTGAGATGCGCTGGAACCGGGAGGACGAGCGTACGCCATTGCAAATGCCGGCGTGTGTGACTGGGGTTGTTGAAGAATAAAGATGGTTACACGGCCGCATGAGGGCTATTTCGTTTTCATGGCTTTTTGCTGCTGCATATGAAAAGAGTGAACGTGTCATCGAACATTTGGTCCTCATGGTGTAAAAACTGTGTTTTAATGTTTCGCGACATGGCGAGTGATCGAAAGCAATAGAACGGCCAGAAGTTGTAAAGAAACTCCTCAGATGTCCAAATATTGTCGTTACAACATACTGTAGCCGCAAAATATGTGGGCCAATCACAGCTACGCAGTAAGCGCAGTCTCGCGAGGTTATGGTGCTGAGACTAACACGGCTGTAACAGCTGAGACTGTAACGCGGTTGCAACGGCTGTAACAAACCAACAGGTTTGTTACAGCCGTTGTATACGAATGTATTTCTTTCCTTGAGACATAAGACACGAGCAAAACGGCGTCCAGCAAAAGTGCGCCTGTCAAGCCTCAACTATTTTGACACTGTCTGTGCTGTGACATTAAGCTATGTACCCGTAGGTTGTATGCAGGCATGCGCTGCCAACATTCTCCCTTTCCGTCATTGAAGGGTAAGTCAGGCGGATATACAAACGTTGCCGAGGAAAGGACTTTCTGGCTCTGTCGCAGTGAAGCGATGTCTGCGTAAATATTTACCGCCTGCAGTGGTCTTCATGCGCAATGATAATGTTACGTACAAGTAATTGCGCGTACGTCACAGTGCTCAATAGATACATGATGGTCAATGAGAAATGCGCTTGTCAGTGAAGGGAGACACCAGCGAAGAAAGCCACGACATCCCTACCTAATCTAATGATGAGCAGATGAAGACTTGTAGATATGGGGGCTGATAACCGACAACCACTGTGCGCGCGTCTACTTCATGTAAAGGTCTTCTAACATCGGGTCACTGCGCTTATGTGCGGTAATCCCATTCATGTGCAATAGGGTCGCTGGCTCCAACAGGCCGTACTTTAGGGCTATATTTAAGAGCTCTGTGGACAATACTTGAGACAAAAATAGCCATCATACTGCTGTCGACTTACACCAAAGCAATGTGGAAAACCTTGAATTTCCTCCCTTTAGTACGGATGTCTCGGGCTTGTTGGTTCGTTCCGTTAATAGAAGCCGTATCACTAACGTGACAGGGATAAAGACAACAACGCGGCATGCACTACCTCCTGTCCTGTGCCTTGTGTTAACAGCGGAAATCTGCAAGGGCCCGCTATGTACGACGCCACACAAAACGGGCCCAAGCCCCTGACCCACTAACCATACTCTTGCACTCAGCCGACTGCTACATGGTTGGGACCATGCGAAGTGCAGTACGGAAAGCTATAACGAAACAAATGAAATAAAGGAAAGTCCGGTGCTACCGGATTGTTCTTATGCGAATGACAGTACAGAAACGCATCTAGAAAGGAAGAAGGGAAGGCAGAAAAAGACAAGGAAAATCTCAGGATACACAGTAGAAAAAGCCTTCGGCCCACTGCTACATGACAGAGATGGCCATATTGACGGTGCTGCGTGATAGTTATGGGGAAGAAAAATAAAGTGTCTGGTTGAGTAGAAGGGAAAAGCGGACCCGTTCTCGCGCTCTACTCACTTCCAAGATATGAACGCGCACGCAAGATGTGAATACCAAGTACGCGGCAATGTTTCGGGTGTCACAATCTGGGGTTGTTTACTGTTCCTTCAGATAAAAGTTGTTTCGTTGTTGGAGAGAGTGCCCACATCGGTAGGCTGCCGAGGTAAGCGGGAATAAAAAGCAACGCTCATGTACTTAGCGTCGCTAACTTGGAGAGCTAAGGAGCTACATCATTTCTAGAAGTCTCTCTTTCGAGCTGCTATTACATGCACAAGGGGGCATAACCATATTAAGGAACACCAATACCGTTCTTCGTTTGTCCTCGCTTGCTGCTTAATATTGTCTTCAAATGCAGAATTGACCAATACCTAACAGATCTCCAGTCCCTGATTGGCAAATTATGCCTGTGACAGCAGGATTGACCAATCAGCAAATACTAACAAGGAGTGCTGTTCCGCAATGCGTTGCACGGCATAAGCCCCCGGAATATATCAGTCAATTTTGAGAACCGCCGCACATGCGTTAAGTTGGTAGCGGAAAAATAGCCTTCAACCGATCCTAAAGAATTCACGGATCATGTTCCCGGCGTTGAAGCAATGAATGATTCGACAGTTTATAAACCAGGGAAAACAATAACACAAGTTGTAAATCCGGAAGCGCATAGTTATGCCGCTTCACAGTACACTGACACGCTACGTGAAGCCACTGCGTAAATTGGCTAAAGAGGGACGAAAAGAACGACGTCAAGCAAGGTGCTGTGCTTAAAGACGCATCATTAATTCGTCCAAATTTTGTCGTTCCAACGCAAATTTGCGAATTACATATTTCCAATGCTCTCGCAGCTCTAAGTTTACCGAATATCTCAGTAGGCTAAAATATGATGCACAAAATTTGTCCGCTGGAGGATCTCGAGCCTTTAACCTTTACTAAGCTGCTATATCTGCACCTTCTGCAGAGGTGTAATTTCGTGAACTTTATGCTCCGATTTTTAAACTTAAGGGTACTGCTACGCCCTTGCTCTAAAAGCAGCAGTGCACTGTCTTGTTCGTGAAATTATATTGTAACTGTTGCATTCGTCCAGACCGGTCGTTTCTGACACATCTGTGACTATGCGTTTTGCGTGTGCAGACATATTTACTGAGCCGAATTTCTTCCTTCGAAAAACATGTAACAATTGTCCCTTTCCTGCCACCAAATGAAACTCCCGTAGACGCCACAAAATCCAGCAGCTGCAATGATAAGCCATCATTCCATATCATGGACCTTACAATAACGCCATACGCCATGTGCGTCTCCTTTAGTAAAAATTATCTACCATGCAAGACGTTAGTTCGGTCGTACACGGCTACATAACTGCAACTATCATGCTCATTTGACACTATTATCAATACTCGCACCAGATCTGAAAGCAGACTTAAGCTGATGCCTGTACAAGATATATCGGGGTCATCGAATGTATGCAACATCCGCTATTAGATTTTGCAAGCAGTGTGAATGTTACTTTTCAAGAGGCGTCTATGTAAAATATATGGTCATCTCAAAACGCAAGACACGGTGTCTAAAGTCCTACGCATCAGCCTTAATCTACATTGTCCACAGGCGACGATTTGTTCTGCGTATAATACGCAAATGGGGCACGCGCGATAATGCACGTTGTCTGATGACGGCGCAGAATGCATACGTTTCAGAAATTCCGTAAAATCGCACGATGAACAGGAAAAACACAGGCAGTGTCTGCTTGATGATGATGATGAGCCTTCAAATATTTCGCAAACTCACTTCGGGGGATTGGCCAAGGCCTGATATGCCTAACTTTTCGTTGGCATACTGTGCGAATACCGCAACATGATGAATAAAAAAATAGCAGACCCCATGTGCAGTGGGAATCAAGGAAATGCGAAGCACACATCAGCAACGTAAAATTGATCTGCATTGTTGTCTCGCTGTACCAATTTTGGTACATACGAAGTTAATGAAACGTGCACAAGAGCAGCAAGACTGTGGCACGTAAAGCATGCCGCTCATGACACACATATCATAATTGTAATGTTATGACCTGTCATTTATGTTCGTCACGCAGTCGTGTTGTCCCATAGCAATTTTCGTATACATCCCATTAACGAAGCGTCCAGGAGAGCATCAAGACCGTGGCATGTATATCATACCGCTAATGACATGCGTGTCATGATTCTCATGTAATGCCGTGTCTTTATGTTCGTCATGCAGTCATGTAGTGGCATACCAATTTTCGTGTATGTTCCATTAGCGAAGCGCCCAGGAGCGCACCAAGACCTTGGCATGTAAATCACGCCGCTCATGACATACGTGTAATGATGTTGATCTTACGACCTGTCATTTATGTTCTTCATGCAGTCAGGTTGTGCCATACCAATTTTCGTATACATGCCGTTACCGAAACGGCGAGGAGAACACAAAGTAGTAGGCGGCTGGAGAGATGGACAGATAGATACGCTCAAAGTTGCCGAAATTCGCTAAGAAATGCTTAGCATTTAAAGAGCAGCTGCTTACCGCAGAATATTCTTCTTCCTCAGGCACCTCTCGAGCTCCTACCATAGGGAGGCGAGTCATTTGTATTCCATCTGAAAAATGGGCAAATTATTCCAATATCCTGAGTTTTCCTACAAAGGTCATTTAATGACCACAGGGTAGCTAGAGACTCACATAGCAATATGTGAGTAACCGTCTGTTGTACATTCCTCCCCGGGGTTGTGTGCCCCATGTGCTTTCGAAAATACTTCATTTTCGGGGCATGTGTGGTGTGGCGCTAAGCAGCAGTGAGGGTCGGGCACACAGGCGAAGAAAGAGGAAGGCTAGGAAAGCATGGCCAGGTGAAACTACTCCAGGTGAATCGCACATTCTGAGAACTTCGCGCACTTTGGTTCGAAATCATTTGCAAAAACTATGGTTAGTTTGGGTGCCGGGGCACAAATGATTGGTAATAAACGAAATGGCAGACACTTTGGATGATGATGATTGTGGTTCGGTTAGGAAAGGACGCTACTTTCTGCAACCCTTGTAAGGAGCACGGCTAAGCGTCCGTGGGGGTGGGGGAAAGGGAGTGAAAGAGATAGAGATAGAGAGAAAAATTACAGCATATCCACGGAGTGAATGATGATGAGTGGGCGAAGCTCGGGATGTTTATCGTAGATCGTGCCGAGTTCCGGATTAATTTAGTTAACGCGCATGCTACGAATCCTCACGGTTCAACTATGCACAATGCACAAGTGAAATCTCCCACCGGCACTTCATTGCAAGTCAAGATCTAGTGCCTATATATATATATATATATATATATATATATATATATATATATATATATATATATATATATATATATATATATATAGTTCAGAAAGAAGATATCCGTGAGCCCGAATAAATATTTTCAAAAGAAGAGATTCACACGATTAACAAAAAGAATATAAGTTTACTGACGTTGCGGCCGGTGGACCGGCCTTCATCAGAGTCATGACTCTGATGAAGGCCGGTCCACCGGCCGCACGTCAGTAAACTTATATTCTTTTTGTTAATCGTGTGAATCTCTTCTTTTGAATATATATATATATTATATATAATATATATATATATATATATATATATATATA
>CM023484.1:118324949-118375988 GCA_013339685.2 Hyalomma asiaticum
TGTTCTTCATGCAGTCAGGTTGTGCCATACCAATTTTCGTATACATGCCGTTACCGAAACGGCGAGGAGAACACAAAGTAGTAGGCGGCTGGAGAGATGGACAGATAGATACGCTCAAAGTTGCCGAAATTCGCTAAGAAATGCTTAGCATTTAAAGAGCAGCTGCTTACCGCAGAATATTCTTCTTCCTCAGGCACCTCTCGAGCTCCTACCATAGGGAGGCGAGTCATTTGTATTCCATCTGAAAAATGGGCAAATTATTCCAATATCCTGAGTTTTCCTACAAAGGTCATTTAATGACCACAGGGTAGCTAGAGACTCACATAGCAATATGTGAGTAACCGTCTGTTGTACATTCCTCCCCGGGGTTGTGTGCCCCATGTGCTTTCGAAAATACTTCATTTTCGGGGCATGTGTGGTGTGGCGCTAAGCAGCAGTGAGGGTCGGGCACACAGGCGAAGAAAGAGGAAGGCTAGGAAAGCATGGCCAGGTGAAACTACTCCAGGTGAATCGCACATTCTGAGAACTTCGCGCACTTTGGTTCGAAATCATTTGCAAAAACTATGGTTAGTTTGGGTGCCGGGGCACAAATGATTGGTAATAAACGAAATGGCAGACACTTTGGATGATGATGATTGTGGTTCGGTTAGGAAAGGACGCTACTTTCTGCAACCCTTGTAAGGAGCACGGCTAAGCGTCCGTGGGGGTGGGGGAAAGGGAGTGAAAGAGATAGAGATAGAGAGAAAAATTACAGCATATCCACGGAGTGAATGATGATGAGTGGGCGAAGCTCGGGATGTTTATCGTAGATCGTGCCGAGTTCCGGATTAATTTAGTTAACGCGCATGCTACGAATCCTCACGGTTCAACTATGCACAATGCACAAGTGAAATCTCCCACCGGCACTTCATTGCAAGTCAAGATCTAGTGCCTATATATATATATATATATATATATATATATATATATATATATATATATATATATATATATATATAGTTCAGAAAGAAGATATCCGTGAGCCCGAATAAATATTTTCAAAAGAAGAGATTCACACGATTAACAAAAAGAATATAAGTTTACTGACGTTGCGGCCGGTGGACCGGCCTTCATCAGAGTCATGACTCTGATGAAGGCCGGTCCACCGGCCGCAACGTCAGTAAACTTATATTCTTTTTGTTAATCGTGTGAATCTCTTCTTTTGAATATATATATATATATATATATATATATATATATATATATATATATATATATATATATATATATATATATATATATATATCGGTTGCCGGTGAACGCTTCTCCAACGCGAGCAGTCGGTATTTCTCAATCAAGAAACTCGCTAGGAGACGCTGCCTGCGCCAACGTTGTCTCTCGCGTTTGCCGGGGCAGTGTCGAGTTTGCCGGGGAGCGCGTGGCTCCCGGCGCTCGCGGCGAGGGCGCGAGCCGTCTCGTTTTGCTTTTAGAAAACATCTGGCGTCTTTCGTTGGTTTATTTCATCAATCAACGGCGTTTTGAACAAAATTTTTATTGTTTAATCACGCACAGGAGAAATCTCACCAGGCACTACCTTGGAGGTAAACAATGGCTGCTAATGGGAATGAGAGACAGAAGTCGGCTTTTAGCTAACACTTACACTTCTACTTCTACTAACGTTTCCTACTGGAACATGCCAATGGCTGCTAATGGGGAATGAGAGACAGAAGAATTCGGCTTTTAGTTAACGCGCACGCTGCGAATTTTTTATTGTTCAACAACGCACAGGAGAAATCTCCCACCGGCACCACCTTGGAGGTCAGAGCGTAAGACTGGTTACGCACTACGACGAGGGACGAACGGGTGCCGCCTTAAGGACCTTCGCCCCTAAAAGCCGTAGTGGAGGGCTCCGGAAATTTAGACCACCTGGGGTTCTTTAACGTGCACTGACAACGCACAGTACACGGGCCCCTGGCATTTTTGCCTCCATCGAAAATGCGACCGCCGCGGCCGTGATCGAACCCGCGTTTTTTGGGTGGCAGCCGAGTACCGTAACCACTACACCACCGCGGCGGACACACTTTGGCTAAGGATTCCATTTGTCATGAGTAAAGGGGCCCACAGCACACGCCACAGGGAGAAGAAAGAGAGATGGCGTGGAAAGTAACCAAGAGGCGCCAGAATGCACGCGCCGGTGACACGTTGGTGTTCGTGGTTGGTTGGCGACGGGCTTCGTGGCACGCGACCCGCGCCGCGATCGGAAGTGGAAAAGCGCTGAGCTGGGAATTGTCCGAGTGGCGACCGCCGAGGAAGGACGCATCGGCAGCTACGCTCTGCCGACGGGACGAGGTCTTAGGCTCGGGAGACGGAACGCTGGTACTCCATCGTGTGGCCGTGGACCTCGATTAAGTTCGGGCGAGGCTCTTTGGAGGTCCTGCAGCGGACGCTTCCTGACGCACCGTCAACAATCACCCTTCACGGGTCGGCCAGCAGCAATTCGCCGGGTCATGCAGCTACGTCGAGCGAAGGGTCATACTTGTACTTAGGCTTCCGGGTAGGCCAAGCTCGGGGAGACTGGCCACATCATCGCTTGAGACCGGGCGTCGGCTACGGCAGCAGGCGGTACCTTCCGGCCGAAGTAAGAAAGGCCGGCGACAAACTGGCAGTCAACAAGACTAGGTCCAGACCGGCAACGGACTTCGCCGGGAAGAAAACAGCTCCGACCACGTAAGAGCGTTCCATGTGCTATTCGCGACAGCGTCGGCGAAGCCAACGTGGCCAGACTTACGACTCAGCGCTGCGCCGAATTGACCGGTTAAAAAGTATTGTTAGAGCAATAAGTCAGTCTCAATTAGTAGGCATTTATCACTGTTAGCTCTTTTCTGCTTTTAGATATTTTTGTTCATTTTTTGGCTTGCCGTGTGTGTGTTCATAAAGATTTGGTTTGCCGTGCTCACAAAGCTACCATCGTCAAACGTCTCTCTCCCTCTCCAACGCTCAGTATTCGCCATCCGAGACCGCGTACGTGACACCCTTGGAGGTCTGTTACAGGGCCGTCGTTCAAGCTCCCCGGCGCGAAGTCGGCGAAGGGAACGACGGCAGTTTCGGTCGTTCCGTACGCAAGCAGACACAGTGAAAGGATCGGAGTCGTGGGTTGCAAAACAAAATACCAAAGTTTAATCTAGATTGCTAGGTAGCACGAAGAATACAAGGCAAAAAACTACCCTTCATTCCGACTAAATATTAACAGCGATGACAGAGCCTTACAAACAGTAAGTAGCATGCGAAAATAATAAACCACTAAGAAAAATAACTAACAAACACTAAGTAGGGCAAAGTCAACAATACAGGAATGTAATCTACAAAAGTTGATGAAAGTTCAAGAAGAAAGTTCAGGTGTAGAAACGAGTGATGCCATACGTGATGATGACCGGCAGCGTTGAAGGGTCCACGACGGTCTGGTGCGAGAATCCTTTGTTCTTGCACAGCGTTGAGGTCGACGGAGTTGCAGCGCTGATGTCTCCGGGGAGCTAGTGCTTGATGGGAAACTCGAACAGGTTGAATAACTCGAGCCGAAGTCTCGATGCCTACGTTGCAGACGGTAAGTGCGCATCTCAACTAGGCGAAGCGGCAAAGGTTAGGTGGCCAGCGGGTACAAAGCCACGCTAACAACTTCTAGAAGAGATACAATGATCGGCTTCTACGCCATGTCAGGTAAACGACTAGAACCCCGTGCCCCTTATTATTCCTCGCCTAAATACGCTCATGTTTCCCCTGATTCGCTCTCTGCGGAATCGGGGCGTGTTTAAAGACACAATTGGTCCGGCATTCAATTTCTTGCTCCGCCCAAAATATCTCTCTCGCAATTAATGCACTGGAAAGACCGATGGCCAAACCCTTTCTCGTGGTCGCCGAGTCGGCATCTTCATTGAACTCGCCTGACTGACAGGTCATTAGCGTCCGAGACGCGGGGGTCCCTGCTTCGCCCGTCATAACAATGCTGTGCATTAGTCGTCCGCCTCTGACACGGAGGCCGCCGACCACACAATAGCGTACGTCCGCACGCGGCCGGTGCCCGCGAACGGTGCCCCGCTGCCTGCTGATCCGAAGTACCTCGCCTGGTGTTTCCAGAATCACGCCGGGGGCTCGCGTGGGAACGCACGAAGTCGGAGTTTCATCTTAACAACCAGTACCTGCGGCTTAGTAAGTCGCGGGCAGGGAGATGTCTCTTACACCGTCTGCATGTCTCTTACACCTATCACGCAGAAGAGCGGACCACGATCCCAGAGGACTGGCGTCATGCATTGGTTGTCCAACCACTGCCCCGAAACATGGCTAGGGGGACATACGAAGGCAGGCGCACTGCGCGGGTTGCGGCCCTGCAGGGACGTTATGGTTCCCGTCCTGGAGTCTTCTACACGGATGCGTCTGGCCCTCACCGCGGGGGATGGTACACGGCAGCCGCAGTCCACCAAGACGTACCCGTTCAAGGGCTCACTTTTCGAGCACCAAACATAACTCACGCGGAGGAAGTCGCCATAGCTCTCGCCGCAGCGGACCCCGCATCTCGGATCATTATTACCGATTCGCGGAGTGCGTGTCAAAATCTAATAAAAGGTCGCATCACTAATCGTGCTGCTCAAATCCTCAAGCGCTGTTATTATCTGGACCGCCCCTCTACACGCGCCGTTATCTGGACTCCGGCCCACGCAGGGCTAGGTGGTAACGAGGCTGCCGATGCCTCGGCCCGCGCGCTTCATCCCCGGGACCCGCCTTGCCCTCCATCGCCTGATGATCCAGAGCCTAAACCGGCAACATCATTTCGTGAAATCACAGCTATGTATAAATCGAACAGGCTCCGATTTCCGCCTCCGGCACCAGGCCTGACTAAAGCTGACGAGCGCTGGCTTTTACGGCTCTACACCAACACAGTATTGTGCCCGGCGATACTCAAGCACTTCAATTCGGTCTTCTCTGGGGAATGCCCGCACTGTGATTATCCGCTTGCGGATCTTTTCCACATGGTGTGGGCATGTCCATCTAACCCGGCGGTCCCCCCAATCACCTCCCCTTCACCCCCTACCCGAGAGAGCTGGGAGGCTGCCCTGCTCGGCTGCTCCACCTTGGAGGGCCAAAAGGCCCTCGTGGCCAGGGCGCGTGCCGCCGCGGCAGCCACAGGTGTCCCGGACTAGGGACCCCTCCTAGAGGTTGTACAGGGTCGGCCCTTAAGGCCGCCCCTATCTCTCTCTGTAAATACTACCATCAATAAATGTTTTTCACCACCACCCACCTCAGAAAGCGATCTCACCTCGTTATCGAAAAGGGCCGAGAGCTTCTGACGTCTTTGGAGCGGTCGAAGCGCTTCTAACATTGCACGTGCGGGGATACGGTACACCTACAGCTATAGTCCACCACGAGGCAATGTCATTCCGTGACAACGTCCTGATCCTTCTCTTGTTCTAAATACGGCGTTTCTTACTGCAGTCACATTCAGAAGGTACGCCTTATTGATGTCGACACCCTCTCTTGCATCCTCACCTAATTTCCAGAACTTACAACACCCTTGCAGAAGGCCATTTTGGCGGACAACGAAGATGGAAGCAGTATTGACGAGGTTGTGATGTAGACTCCTGACGTTGAAATTCTATGTGCACCGAGCTGGTCTGGCGGTCTCTCCTTTATGCGCTTTTTGCAACGAGCAGAGACAATCGAACACTTTTCCTAGAATGTAGGCGCTTTAGCTTCCTTAAAAAAGCACTACCGAAATTGCATTGCGAAATCTGGGCATCCCGTTATCAAGCACAGTACTTCTTTCATTCGGGTCTTCCGTGCTGGGACACACGAATAGGTGTATATGCCTTGCTCTACAGTTCATCACGGATTCGAATCGATTTGCGCGTTGAGTTCATATATCCTAATTACTTTTTCCATTTTTCATTATGGCATTGATTGATTGTCATTTCCTTTTATTAAGTTATTTCGTGTAAAAAATTACGTTTGTAATAATCAAATTCACATCAAAGAAAGAATAAACTTTTCAGGTATTATAACTGTATAAATTAAACTCAAATCCGCCTGATTCTCGGCTAATGCCCCCAAGTGGGTCGATGCCAAATGTGAACGATCATTACTGCTCATGGATCGGGTGTTGTCTCTCTTCCCTGCTTTTGCAATGACGCAATCGCGAAACGCAGAGCCATCCTGGGACCCATTCTGCCTCCGTCCCTCATAAAAGTGGAGGGTGTCCTCGAGCCAGCAGCCAATAATATCAGGGGCGGCGTCAACCGTCCACGGTGGCTCCACGGCCAGACTGCAACGTGGAGATTGCACAGGCCTTGTCCATGCTGGCACAACTGCTGAGCAAGCACAGCTTGCAAAGCGCCCTGCACCAGGTGTGCTAGAATGACAGCTTTCCTGGAAATTGGCATTCCAGAATTTCATGGGTTTAAATACGACACAGCCGCTGGGACCTACACGGTCAACTCCGTCGCCCAAACCCACTCCTGGCCAGAGTCAGTGAAGAACTCCACCCCGGAAAGGCGTGGCCAAAGAGGTGCTCAAGCCTGGCATCGCTTCCAAGGCAGCAAATATGCGCCGTGGTTATCTTGGAGGGCGACCTTTAAGCGCATATTTACACCACTTCCAAGCACTTACGACACTCAGTTTATGGAGATGCGTTCTCGCCGGCAGGCTGCAGGTGAACACATCGTAGCACATATCTGTGGCAAGCTATACCTCTTGCAAGCTTCCGATATAGCCCGGACATCTCCGGCAGCCAGACGGTATGACCTTGACAGAATCCGTGAACCGATGCATGCTGCGATGCTTGCTGTTCCGCCAGTTCAGGGTGATATCCAGACTTTCGTCCGACGGCCGACGGAGTTGCAGGATACTGCCAGTGGCGACAGGATGCCGGCATCCCACATAGGCCGGTGCTTCACGGGGAAGATACTACTCGTGCGAGCGTCTCGGACGAGAAATTAACTTCCAGCAATGCCATCGGCTGCCCTGTTTTTCTCTCTGACTTGGGCGTTGTCCATCCTTTGGCCACAAAGTCCAAAGCGAAGAACATCATCGCTCGCTTTTGTTGCCGCGAGAAGAAAGGCGAGTTTGTTCGTAGGGCTCGTAAAGCCCGTGTACGTACTGGCCAAATTGACTTTTCCAGTTCCACTGATGCAGCAGTGTTTGTCAATGATCACCATACTGTCCAGAACAAAAGTTTGTTCTCAAAAGCACCAGCACTTAAGAAGGAGAGGAGCTGGCAACTTTAACGGCGGATAACTGCCAGATTGACTTGTCAGACTAGTAGCAGCAAAGTTGTTCATTTTAAAGTCAGAGAACGACCTTCGGATTTTCAACAAAGTCCAAGGGCTCCTTCTCTTTTCTTCCTTCCTTCTTTTCTTCTTCTTCACAATCATGTCCTTTTCTGCTGACTAAATTATTTGATTACTTTCGTACTTTCTGACAAACATCGCTCTTTTCTTCATTTCAATGCAAGTAGCACGCGCAAAGATCATGATAACATTAATCATTTCATTTACTCGTTGAGGCCCGTGTGCTGTGCGATGTCAGTGCACGTTAAAGAACCCCAGGTGGTCGAAATTTCCGGAGACCTCCACTACGGCGTCTCTCATAATCAGAACTGGTTTTGGGACGTTAAACCCCACAAATCAATCAATCATTTCATTTACTCTTTAGACACCCTGTTTCATTTATATGTACATCAGAAACCTGGCTTTCCGATGTCGATGCTGCTCTATATGGTTTTACGTCGTACAAATCTGAGTACTGTCACCGTGCCTCTGACGCCCATGGTGGCTCAGCCATTTTCATTTCTCCTGGCATTAATTATAGTCGCAGCATGGATCTTTCCATTGCCGTTCCATATTGTGAATCAGTTTGGGTAGAAATTGAGCAACCTCATTTTAAACATATTCAAAAATGTAATATTTACTAGTACCTACCGATCACCTTCTTCCTCACTTCTTCAGTTCTTATCGGCTCTTGAGACCATCCTGAACAATTTATCACTAGAGAACAAAAACATATTGTTTGTAGGCGATATGGACATTAACATATTATACTCTCGTTCGAATAGTACCATTGTCAATAATGATTGCCTTGTAGGGTACGGGTCAACGTGCCTCATTGACTCACACACTAGATCCAACAAACGTGGCACTAACACTCTTTTAGATCATGCTTTTTCTAACTTGAGTCCTCTAGTTGTTTTGTGGAGTTTTACGTCCCAAAACCAGTTCTGATTATGAGAGACGCCGTAGTGGAGGGCTCCGGAAATTTCGACCACCTGGGGTTCTTAAACGTGCACTGAAATCGCACAGAACACGGGCCTCAACATTACGCCTCCATCGAAATGCAGCCGCCGCGGCCGGGATTCGATCCCGCGACCCTCGGATCAGCGGCCGAGTACCTTAGCCACTAGACCACCGTGGCGGGGCTTGAGTCCTCTAGTGTCCGGAGTAGTTGATGTAGACATTACCGATCATTATCCTATCTTCGTCACCTTTGATAGCCTTGTAACTCGAATCAACACAGCTTTTACTGCAAGGCGCTTTGATCAAGAAAGTTTCATCTGTGCTATTTCAAACTATGACTGGTCCAAAGTTAGTCCACAAAGTGATCCACAATCGGCGGTTGATACATATTCCTCTTTATTCTCAGAAGCTGTTTCTGCTAGAACTCATACTATTGCTTATAATAAGAGATACCAAATGCCTCAAAACCCCTAAACGACCTCTGCCTTATTAACCAGTCTCGGAAAAAAGGATAATCTTCCTAGGAAAGTGAAGAGACCTTTTAATAATGCTTTGGCACTTCGCACTTCGCTATAAAAGCTATTGCAATACTATTTTAACTCTTCGTTAAAAGTCCTCAAGAAACGCTATTATAATTAAGAAATTACAAAGAATAAAAATAATCCTAAAAGCAGTGGAAACTGTTCAATGAATGCTTAAATTGGCTTAAAAATCACTCGCCCGTAACGAAAATTAGTCACCATAACGCTACTTATTGTCACTCTGAAGACATTGTTAATGCTTTTTCTGAATATTTCTGTTTGTCCTCCAGCTGTTCAAACAATGTTCCTTCGCCTGTTTTGCCGCGCTTACCTCACTCATTTTTAGTCTTTGCTTCTTCCTCTGACCAAATAGTATCAGCTATTTGTAATCTTAAAGATTCTTCTCCCGGTCTGGTAGACATCTGCGCACATTATTTATAGATAGTTGCGCGTTTCATTTCTCAGCCCGTAACCCATATAATTAATCTAATTTTTTCTAAAGGTTCCTTTCCTGACTCATTAAAACGTGCAAAGTGATACCAATTTTTAAGAAAGGCGATAGAGATGCCGTAAAAAATCATAGGCCTATATCTATTCTTCCATCATTAAGTAAACTAATTGAAGATCTGTTTGTAAAGGGTCTTAATGCTTATCTTTCGAAATTTAATGTTATAAAGCCTTCCCAGTTTGGTTTTCGTCGCGGACGCTCCACCAAGCATGCTCTGACTTCTTTGACTGACTTCATCAAACATTCCATTGACAGTGGTAACTTCTCGGGTTCAGTATTTTTGGATTTAACCAAACCCTTCGACACGCTGAATCACTCCATTCTTTTCAATAAACTAGATTCTTGTGGTATTACCGGACCGCCTTTAAACTTCCTGAAGAGTTACCCGTTTAACCGACAAAACGTGGTCTTTACTGGTGGCTCCTCCTCAAACACTCAGATTTATAATCAAGGTGTTTCACAGGGGCCCATTCTTGGTCCCCTCCTATTTATTATTTTTATACATGATCTCCCTGATGTCGTAGGTTGCGCATATTGCGTTACATGCTGGCGACACCACAGTATCGACACGTGTGGTTGTTTTCGTTTGTTTAAAAGAGAACGCCGTTATGACCTTCCCATAAATCGCGCGCTTGCTGTGATTGTTTGCTGGAGCGCAGTTATGACTTTCTGTTACGCGCAACTAAGGTCGCGTTTATCTTGCATGTCACTTCGGGAACCGTGTTGATCATTATTGAACCTTGGCATGCCTGCCGCGTACACTTGAGTGACTTCTGGAATTCCAGAGGCAATGCAAGAACGCGTTATGACGCGTGTATAAAAGCCGACGCATTGCGCCGCTTGTCAGTCTTTCCGTCGACCGACGACTGTTCACGCCGCTATTGCTATGAATTGTGATTGGCTTTGTTTTGCTGGGCACAAGTCCGCCCCCAATAAACTGTTCGCTTGACATCACCTTGAATCCTACGTGCTGCGTCTCGAGTGCTGCGTGTGTCATGACCACGTGACATTTGGTGGAGGTGTTTCTAGGTCCATGTACTGTACGCCCCCGTCCAGCCGTGAGCTGAGAATTCCACACAAATGTCGCACGAACTCTATGGAATCGCCTAATTCTGCTTCTAGTGCAGTACACGCCTTTGCACACTCTCCCCCGTCCTCAGAAAGAGAGGAGAAGAGCAGCACATACGAACAAAAAAAAAAGAAGGGGGCGGGGGGGAGGTTGCGTGCAGGGGTATTTGGGTGACAGGTGTTAGCGTAACTAATATAAATGGCAAGAGCGAAAGGTTCCAAAGAATCCGCTCCTTGTACATATCTTGCAAATGCATTGTGTGCCCAGCTCTAGAAAGCCGGATGAAAAAAGGAACACACGCTCGGAACAGAAGTTGCTCCTATGGCATGTGTCCACCCCCTCCACCCCACACCACCTGCGCCGCACCAACAATGCATATCACTGAAAGCTTGTGGCTAAAAAAGCAACTACACTGCTTTTTGGGGGGACACATGCCTTAGGAGCAACTTCTGTTCCGAGCATGTGTCCCTTTTTTCATCCTGCTTTCTAGCGCTGCGCACACAATGCATTTGCAAGACATGTACAAGGAGCAGATTCTTTGGAAGATTTCGCTCTTGCCATTTATATTAGTCACGCTAACACCTGTCATCCAAATACCCCTGCACCCCCCCCTTCTTTTTTTGTTCGTATGTGCTGCTCTTCTTCTCCTCTTTTTCTGAGGACGGGGGAGAGTGTGCAAAGGCGTACATAAACGAACGCTGGAGAAGGCAGTTGCCGCTCTGACGATGACAAGTCTGCTTGTCGAAACGTTGGCTCCCACGACATTCCCTGTTCTAAATCGCACTTTGCGATTTGTTAATCGATTCAGGCATCCATCTTCCCCTGAGCTTCTCTTCTAGTTAAGAAATAACGAAAGGGGAGGGGTCAAGGGCTCGTTCTTTATTTGTTAGAAACAACTTAATGAGCAAACAGGCAATGAAGCCTAGGAAAGCATAGGGGAAGTTACTTGTGGCATTGTAATTGTGGAAAAAGTGGAAAGGAATTAAACTGGACGAAAAGACAAACCTGCCTTCGGTGGGACCCGAACCCACGACCTTCGGATGTCGCGTCCGATGCTCTACCAACTGAGCTACAAAGGCGGTCGTCCCCCCGTCCACTTTACTGTGTATTTATGTACGTATTATCCTGGGAGTGTTAGGTACACAATAAAGTGGACCGGGGGACGACCGCCTTTGTAGCTCAGTTGGTAGAGCATCGGACGCGACATCCGAAGGTCGTGGGTTCGGGTCCCACCGAAGGCAGGTTTGTCTTTTCGTCCACTTTAATTCCTTTCCACTTTCTCCACAATTACAATACCACAAGTAACTTCCCCTATGCTTTCCTAGGCTTCATTGCCTGTTTGCTCTTCTAGTTAAGTGGTGGTGTCCTCATTGCCGTGAATGAATGTTTTGAATGTTCACCTTTGAAAATCCCATATAAATTAGAAATAGTGTGGTGTCGCATAACGATTCGCTTTCGAAACATGGTTTTTGGCATTTGCTACCGCCCGCCTAATTTCAGCGGCTCTTTCTGCGAGGAAATTCATGATTGTCTCAGTTATATTTCGGCACAATTTACCGGTATTCCAGTTTTCCTTCTCGGTGATTTTAATTTTCCATCGATCCAATTGTCTCATCCATGCCCGTTTGCTGAGCCTGCTTCAAGTGAAACGGGTTCTTTCCTAACCACTTGTTTGGATTTCAATCTAGCACAACTGGTCAGTCTTCCTACTCGTGTCACTTCTACCACATCATCCCTCCTAGATCTGATACTAACGTCATCACCTGATATCACATCAGGAATAACTCACTTGCCCGGACTCAGTGACCATGACGTGCTACATTTTACAATCACTGTACCGCAGACTAAAAGGAGCAGTTGCTTTAAACTTATAAAAGATTATAGTAAGGCTAATTTTGACGCCATCAACATCGAGCTTTCTTCCTTCCTTGACAGCCTTTGTCGTTCATACTCTGACGCTTCGGTCGAAGAATTGTGGGTGTGTTTTAAAAACAAAGCATCGCATCTAATAAAAAATCATATCCCTGTAAGGAAGGTATATCAGTCATCCAACGCGCCTTGGTACACAAGGCACCTTAACCGGCTCTCTAACAAAAAAAGTAGGCTATTTCGTGCTGCAACGAAATCGGCATCTGCTGATAAATGGTCCACTTATGCCGCCGCAGCAAAAGCATACTGCAGTGCTTTGAGGGAAACTAAGTTTAATTTTTATAATAATACACTTCCGTCATTACTCCAATCCAACCCAAAACGCTTTTGGAACGTTGTCAAAAGCCGGGACAATCAAACTATAGCTCTTACTGATGAATCAGGTGAGACAATCCCAAACAGCGGTTACGCCTCTATACTTAACATCGTTCTTTCCCGTTCATTTTGCACCACTCAACCTGGCATCTGTCCTCTATTCACTGCGCCTAGCTACCTTCCAATGGAACCAATTTCACTCGACTCTTCTGGGGTACGCTCCGTCATTAACATTCTAAAAAGATCCTCCTCGTGCGGTATCGATGGCATTACGTCCAAATTTCTGCAGGCTACTGCCGAATATAGTTCCATTTTACTGAACCTTATTTTCACGAAATCACTCGACAACAGTTCTTTACCTAAAGACCGGAAAACAGGCAAGGTGATTCCACTTCATAAATCCGGTGACACACACAACCCTCATAACTATAGACCTACTTCCTTGACATCAGTACCGTGCAAAATATTTGAACACGTCATTTTCTCTCACCTAGTCAATTTTTTGGAATCCAATAAGTTTTTTCATAATAGTCAGCATGGGTTCCGTAAGTCCTTCTCTTGCGAAACGCAATTATTAACATTTTTCAATGATCTTCACCATATCTAGACCCCGGCTTTATAGTAGACTGTATATTTTTAGATTTCGCGAAGGCTTTCGACAGAGTCAGTCACCCCTTACTACTATTAAAACTCAGCCAGTTAAACATTGATTCCTTGGTTTTAATTGGATTCGAGAGCTTCTATCTAACCGAACGCAATATGTGAGCTCTAATGACAATGACTCTCCTGAGGTACTTTTGGCTCAGGCGTACCTCAGGGCTCTGTTTTAGCACCATTACTTTTTTTAATATACATCAATGATCTTCCTAATCAAATCGCAAGTTCCATTTGTTTATTCGCCGACGACTGCGTTTTATATCGCAAGATTGAAAGTTGTAATGATACCGTAACACTCCAGCATGATATAAATAACATTTCAGCATGGTGTAAGCTCTGGTTAATGGATCTTAACACGTCTACATGCAAAAGTATGAGGATTTCCCGTAATCAATCAGCATGCGCTACTTATTTACCTAATGATTCTTCGCTTGATCATGTGCTGTATTATAAATATCTCGGTGTACACATTACGCACAATATTTCATGGAAACGACACATTGAACACATTACGTCGAAAGCTAACCGCATGCTTGGTTATTTGAAATGATACTTTTCTCTAGCTCCCCCGAAACTAAAACAACAGCTCTACATTACTTATGTTAGATCGAACCTTGAATACGCTTGCTCAATATGGGACCCTGGTCATGCCACTCTAACAAACTTAATAGAAAACCTACAAATCAGAGCTGTCCGGTTTCATCCTTAACAATTACCATCGAACGGCTAGCGTTACTGATATGAAACAAACACTTGGCATTCCTCTCCTTTCTTCTCGCAGGAAATTATCTCGTCTTTGCCTCCTTCAAAAGATTTACTATCACAATGACGAGCTGAAGTCCCGATACATTGCACCACCATCTTGTGTCTCCCCACGTGTCGATCATCCTTTCAAAGTTCATGTACCGTCACAGCGCACAGTCACCTATTCATATTCACTCTTACCAAGAACATGCCACGAGTGGAATCGCCTGCCTGCGTCACTAGTCGCTATCAGAGACAGATCGTTTCCGCAAAGCACTAACAAACACACTATAAACCTGCATCAATTTGTCTCGCTACCGCATTTGCTATTTGTTGTTTGGATACCACTTATTTCTATCCCAGGCCTTTCTTTTCTCCACATTTCATTATGTTGCTTTGTTACTTTTTGCTGGTGCTCTTGTCATTCCTGTAAATCGATAGATTTTTTCCTGCCTCTACCTGTATAATTATTTCTTGCATTGCTATTTACGCACGAAAGTACATCAATCTATTCTGGTCTAGTATACATTGACATTCACTGTTACCGGTACTGTCATTTTGATCTTGCGTGCTTTTTTTTTTGCCAGCTGATGTATAAGCATATCCTGTTTGTTACCATTTGTGTTGTTTTGCTTATAGTGCCATACTTGCTTTCAATGTAATATTGTTTTTCCTCTACCTTTCTTTGTATTACACTTAATTATTGTGTACTGTATTGATTTACGTTAGCCCCTCCCCTCTACAATGCTTCTTGTAAGCCCTGAGGGTATCAATAAATATATAAATAAATAATTGATCATTTTGAATACACCATGGAGTCTCCGAATATGAAGCCTTACGTACTATTAAGATCTCTTACATTGAGCAGTGCAACTGTAGGAGCTTCATTATTTAAGTTTAAGAAGAGCACCAAAACTTGAAAAGCACTTCGAAGATTGCAATGTTATGTGTTAGAGAGCAATAGCATGCCATGCTTTACTTAATAAATTGAAGTATCTCATTGTATTACTGATTTTTTTGTTTTATGTTACAGACCGGCATCAAAACTTAAGGAATTAAAAGAATATCGCTATGTACACAACACTGAAAGTCAGCAGAATATCACATAATTTTAGTAAAGTTTACCCTGTGAAAACACTCTCCAGATTTCACCGGCTTCAAAAAGCTTATCCACAAGCACTTAATCGAAGTGAATCCAAGGACATGGCTTGAGGCGGAGGAGCGTTACAATTATAACGATGACAGAATGTGAACAACCTAAAGTGATACACATACAAAGGCCTGAAATCAATGGCTGTAAGACTGCAGGGTATCAGTTTAAAGCGGATTTTTAAATGGTTTAGATGGTATTATTCGAACATCATTTTTTAACCAAAAAGCAACTCGATTTATGTTTTACTCTGGGCACCGGTACTGTGGAAGGAGGGAAATGCACCATTTCGTTATCTGCGAGACACAGTATTAAGTGACTGCGCACTACAGTCTTGTCAAAAGCAGCAGTACATGGATCGTTTCCTGATGTGATAGTCAACGCACTAGCAATACAAGAAACACCGCAGTCGTAAGTGTTCTCTTGGCACTGTACTGGTTTAACATGAATAGTAAGAGCATTTGAAGAAAGATCCATTATATATAATACTTGAGTTGCCACACTTGGTGGAATTTTCTGCTCCAATGAATCAGAAAGAAAAGCAGTGTTGTTGGGGGCTCCATAGTGAGTCATTGTGATCCAATGGAGAGGACTACGTAGAATATGAATAAATTCGTCTTGCTTCTTGAATTTCAAGCTCTCCCCAAGAAGAACATCTTGAAAATTGCAAACTGCCAGGAAGCTGGCGAGAAATAACATATTGCCGTGCATTTATAATTGCATCTGAAAGCCGTCCTGTGCCTTGCAAGGCCTTTAATTCAGAGGAAGTTATTCTATACAGATTGGAATTGTCCGAACCACAAATAGCGTCTGCAACTGTCGCAGGGATTTCTTGCACTGTTTTACCAACAACAAACGTAGAAGCCTGTTGTTTAAATTTAGAGTTTCCAGAAACATCCAAACACTGTCTCGTTTCTCCCAGTTTTATATGATGTGCACTTCTCTTACGTGGTCGGCCGCGTGTAGATTTAACTAGAGTTATGCTAAGCATTACCTCCCGCTGCACGACATTACTAGGCATGACCCGTGGGTCTGATGTCTGTGCAAGAACTTTACATACTTTCTTCTCTTGGGAAGCTATAATAAAGGTAGTTCTATCATCAGGACCTTTTGATTTCACTTTTCCAGCTTGGTTTTTCCATTCCGAGTTATCTACGGTGGGGCCATTCCTTACATTCTTATCATCTACAGAGCCGGCCATTATGTAATTGTTCAGGAGTACATTTAATGAATTGCTTAGTTCCTGGTAAATTTCTGCATCCTTGTCTTCACCACTTGCTTCTTCATTAGGTTGTTCATTACTCTGTAGCAATTTAGAAAATCGTGAACGACATTTCTCATTTCTAGGTAAAGTCAAAAGATTATGAAAGAAACCCTCATCTTGCTCAGTTTTTCATGAAGTTCATGAAGTGCTAGTATGTTAGCAGCTCGCTTCGGAAGTTCTAACAGATGTTTGCATGCATATTTATACCTGGCTTCAGTGGTATCAAGCTTTGGCTGCGCCTTTTTTACCCTGCCTGTTAAAATGCTTTGTTTGCCGGTGCTGTCACGTCACTCTGCAGAAAATCGGATCTTAGCCAGCGCTTTGACACACAAGTTTGATCAAAAAGTTTCATCTTATTTTACCACCGAGCTGCAAGAATATGTCTGCAGGGCGGCTTGTAGTGCATATGAAATGTGCATTTGCACGTTCAAGTCCGACCTCATAAAACCTACCCTCAGTGATAACGGTGCATTTATCCATTAGACTCTAAACATGCCACTGGATTCTCATATAAAAACCATATTCATTACGTATCAATTTTCTGGCATATTCGATGCATTTAGCTGACAATTCCGTGCAAAACTTATCAGTTTTACTTGTGCTAATGCAAACTTTCATTTCGTTATACTGTGAATAGCTGACTGCAAGAGCATTGTGGGTTGCGTACACTGTGCTTCCACCAGGTGCAGGTCACGTGCTAGAGAGTTCTTTAACTTTTTATCATGGCTTTCCATCCTATTGTTAGTATTACTTCCTAAATACATGCGTTAGCACGTATAAGCATGAACGCACATGCTCTTTCGACTGTGCCGGTTTATATAATAGTACTGGAAGATTCGTAATATTAGGCGCTTCTTCCAAATCGCGCAAGCACTCGTTGTATATGTCCAAAGCATGTGCAAAAACCAGATTTGTAATTATGTCTTTCACAAACTTTTTATCTAGGCTGTTTGAATTATGCCGCATAACCTTGGTGTATGCCGCATAACTTCCACCATCGACTGCGACTGCACCATCGACTTTCATTTTTCCATCCCTCATACCTAGCCTTAAACTCCTTATATGTACTGAACTTGCTACCCACGGAAAGACTTCCCCCACCTTTACAAATATGCCCACACAACGATTTTGTTGCTGCCACCTGCTCCTCCACGCGGCCTTCGCCACGAGGTGAGGAAGCGCTGGAGTCGGCTGAACTGCTTCCCTTGCACAGCACCTCACCTTCTCAGTGGGGGCACACCTTGGGTGTTTGGCCGCAGGCGTCAGGTGGTCCGCAGTCAGAAGGCGGGCGCTGCTAAACAGCAGCAGGGGGCAGTGGCACGGCAGCACGGCCAGTCTTTCTGGCGTTGTGGTGCGTCACCATTCCACCAAGTGCAGGAGTGCCTGCAGGATCCCTTTCCACGGCGTACCTTCTTATTTAGTTTAATCTGCGCTTTCTCAGACACTGATGCCACCTGCTCCTCGATCTGGCCTTCACCACGAGGTGGCGAAGCGCTGGTGTCCGCTGAGCTGCTGCCCTTGTGCAGCACCTCACCTTCTATGTAGGGGATCACCTTGGGCGTTTGGCCGCAGGCATCAGGTGGCCCGCAGTCAGAAGGCGGGCGCTGCTCAACAGCAGTAGGGGGCAGTGGCATGGCAGCACGGCCAGTCTTTCTGGCGTTGTGGTGCGTCACCATTCCTCCAAGTGGAGGAGTGCCTGCAGGATCCTTTCCACGGCGTACCTTCTTATTTAGTTTAATCTGCGCTTTCTCAGACACTGATTCCCCCTGCTCCTCGATCTGGCCTTCACCACTAGGTGGCGAAGCGCTGGTGTTGGTTGACCTGCTGCCCTTGTGCAGCACCTCACCTTCTATGTAGGGGCTCACCTTGGGCGTTTGGCCGCAGGCATCAGGTGGCCCGCAGTCTGAAGGCGGGCGCTGCTCAACAGCAGTAGGGGGCAGTGGCACGGCAGCACGGCCAGTCTCTCTGGCGTTGTGGTGCGTCACCATTCCGCCAAGTGCAGGAGTGCCTGCAGGATCCTTTCCACGGCGTACCTTCTTATTTAGTTTAATCTGCGCTTTCTCAGACACTGATGCCACCTGCTCCTCGATCTGGCCTTCACCACGAGGTGGCGAGGCGCTGGTGTCGGCTGTAAAGTCCCTGAAAATAACTAAAGTAGCGCCATTCGTGTCAGTGTGGAGACACCTCCTCTCTCGTTTGCGTCGTAGATGTGTAGATGAAGCTACCCTTACGGAAATATCATATATGGGCCAGATATGTTTTATATATGGCCAGATATGGACATATAAGCGCTCATATCAGGCTATATACTGCCATATAAGGGTCAATATAAGGTCATATACAGCCGGATATAAACGTATATGACGTTTTATATGCCATGTAAGGCAGCTATATACTGCCATATATGGCTTTGTATTGCGCCTTATATGACATACACGGTAGCAGCATACTTCCATATACGGCGTCCGTGGGCCGTATATGGCTTTATATACTCGATATAAAGAGTATGCATCAAAAGTCACATAATGCAAGTTAACAGTCATATACATAGGTGTATTATATTATTTATGTGTCGACATCCAATAAGGGGCAGTTCCTCAGAATATATATATATATATATATATATATATATATATATATATTGCCACCAATATATATATATTGGCAACAATATATATATATATATGTTGGCAATATATATATATATTGCCAACAGTTTCGACCGCGGGACCGGTCTTTTTCGAAGCATGGAGAGAAGTGAAGTGATTGCTGACAAACTGGTCGGAAGAAGAAAAGGGATATATATATATATATATATATATATATATATAGAGAGAGAGAGAGAGAGAGAGAGATTCGCACGATTAACAACAACAATATAAGTTTACTGACGTTGCGGCCGGTGGACCGGCCTTCATCAGAGGCCGGTCCACCTGACTCTAATACACACAAATAATCGATGGAACCACATATCTCGTCCCATCCAGCAATTAGTAATTACAAAAGAAATGACTGAAAAAAGTAAACACTAAGGGTAAATGGTAAAAGAGAGTAAGGGAGGGTTGGTGGTGAGTTCTGCTTTCTCATGGCATCGTAATTTCAATTAATACGCGATTTACCTACAGCGCGAGCTAATTATTATCTGCATAAAAACTATGTGTCAAGCTGAACTATTATTGTTTCGTCGATGTCGCAGTTGCAAAAGCAAAAGCAACTGTATATACGTGCGCATTATAGTGGTGCATTAATGCAAAACTTGTGCCAGTTTTACCGCAATAAGCGCCTAGATTGCATGTTCAATGTAAGTTATAGCTAAAGGAATGATTGCTGGAATGTGTCAGCAACGTTCTTTACATTTATTTTTATTTTCTTTACCTCGTCCTGTCCGAGTGCGGCGCGAAAGAGGGCGATCGCTTCTACTCTTTCTACAGCTTGCCCACCATTGCTCAAAAGAATGCAAAAAACGAGCCAAAAAATAAATGACAAAGAAGAGCCCCGTCTGTCCATCCACCCCCCCCCCCCCTCCAGTCCTTTTCTTCCGCAAAGAGCCACGCTTTTTTTGCTCGGAACAGTGCGCAGGACCTCTGGAGACGGCCCCTCACTTTTTCCACGTGCACGTGGAACAGATTTCATGCATCAGGTGAAGCGCTGCCAAAGCTAGCGCTCGTGTTTACGCTGTGTACTTTCGCGACCAAAAAGTAGTCCATTGCTTGTGGTAAGCAAGAAAATATACATGTCTCACTGGCAGCCTTAAATCATAACACATTTCTCATCAGTTTGACAAAAGGCGCTCGTATTTTCGGGGAAACAATCGAAATATGCGAGTTTCTGCTTTACGTTTGCCGTTTCCTCTCGCAACGATACACCTCTCTCTTTCTTTTTCTTACGGACTACATTTGCGTAGCCGTCACAAGTGGAGCCATTTTCTCCACGAAGGCTTTGTTGTGTGCGGGCTGCCTGGCTGTACTTTCCGAAAAAGGTGGTGCTGTGGTACTGAGTGCAGTGAGTGGCATGTTTCGATCGCGTCGCAGATAAGTGGACAACCTTCGATGTTCTAAAATGACCTGCGTCGGGAGTGACGGAAGAGCACATTCCTAACGCAATGGTGCTACAAGTGCAAGTTTGGTGGCAGTACAAAGGCTTCTTTCATGGCTGGCTGATTGCTACAAGGTAAGCTTTGTTGCTTGTTACTAAAATTCTAATACAGTGTGTCCGTTCAGAAGCACGTGAATTGGACGATTTTATAGCTGTTAGGTGCTTTGTTTTCGCCATCGGACATCGGATAAACGGCTAATGTCACAAAGCTGGCGTGTTTATTTCTATATTTTTAGTTGCGCCTTAGCCATTGCTTCTGCTTCCGACCCTTTAGCGGCGTTGTAAAAAGATGCCAAATGCAGTATTTTCTTCTTGTGGCGAGATCGAAGGTCACACACTATCATTTTCTGATTTTTCCTTACGAATGCCTTAGAAAAGTTGCTGTTGAAATTCTGTTCGTTTTACGGGTGCCCTTCCCCCGCCTTTTCACCAGTGAAATTCTCGATATTGTAGCTTATTCGCGGAATCTGGCACCAGTGCGGCTGTTGAGACAGCTGCTGGTGGGTGTGCCACGAAGCCGTGAGGCTGGAAGTGCATGCTGCTTCAGAAGCAACTGAAAGTGCCATATTGAGCATAAAAATGGCGTGGCCGCATTTTAGATATTCTCTGCATTTATTTTATTTATTTACCAAACAGAGCACTCCACACGCTATTTCGGAGAGGTTACAATACACTCAGTCGTCCCTATACATCAAAGGTCAGTTGCTTTATTGCAATAATGTATAAACATGTTTGCTGGTTCAGCTATCCATGACAGTGCTTTCTGTGCATATATTTGATGCCATTTCGGAGAACCGGCCTCACCTGATTGACAAGCTAATCACGTCGTTGAGAAAAACAGTGCTTTTTTCCCTACGTGACAGCTGTAGCTTACTTGCCATGATTTGTTTTGGCAAAACAGGGACAAGCATCTCCCTTCCCTTCGCCTCAAAGTGCAAGGAAGTAAACTGAAATAATAATTGAGCAACTGCTTGTAAGGTGCTTTGCATATTGACCAGCACATTGCGTAGTCATGCACGGTCATGCAGGATGGTTTAACGATACGGGCGTGTTCCGATGTTTTATGATTGTTGTTCTTGGCGCCTAAGTGAATGCATGCATGTATACATATAAAATATTGTGTCATTGCGTCATCAGCTGCACATATTTTGGAGCTATTTATCGCCCCTGATAATGTAAGCTTTGCTTTCATGCTGCAATTGTGTTTTGCCATTTACAGCTCGCACGAAAGACTTCCCTACGAGGTGCCAGTTCGAGTGCAGTGGAAAACTTAATTTTAATATTATCCCTGGGCGCAAAGCTCAGCGACTTGAGCAGCAAAAAGGCAAAAGACAACTCCGAAGAATGAAAAAAAAGGTTGGAAAATAAAATACACACGTGAAAGGTACATCTTGCATTTGTGTTCTGTTTTCGTTTATATATGTATTCGGCTCTCACACATGGCCTACAGTGTCAAGCAGATATGGCCATATAAGGCGCCATATATGGATATATTACAAATTGCGAAGATATGGCCATATAAGGGCCCATATACGGATATATTAAAAATTGGGCAGATATGGCCATATAAGGCGTCATATATGGATATATCAAAAATTGGGCAGATATGGCCATATACGGCGCCATATATGGATGTATTAAAAATTGGGCAGATATGGCCATATACGGGCCCGTATACGGATATATTCAAAATTGGGCAGATATGGCCATATAAGGGCCGTATATGCCATATATGGCCATATCTGCCCAATTTTTAATATAACCGTATATGGATTTTTTCATATCAGTCCATATATGGCATTTTCGTAAGGGTAGTTGAGAAGGCACTTGGCCGCCGTCGTACGTTCAGCTAAACGCAAGAGGGCGTTGCGGCTGTAAGCGACCCTTTGGGGGAAGGTTGAGAGAAATAATTAGGAAAGTGCTGGTAAATACGACAATAGAAGGTAATTAGGAGCAAGTGGAGTGTTTTTAGTGTAAAAATATGCAGTACATTTTCAGTAAGTACATGCATGTGCTCGACGCGTGTTTATGTGCGTGGTGTCGGCAACATGGCATGGGACAGGTCCACGGTTACGGCGCAGTTATGAGTTTTTGTGCAATATGTTAAATATACCGCGTCATAAAAGAAGTCTGTAGAAGAATGAAGTAAGCGAAGCGCTTGTACCGCTAAAATCCATCCCCGCAAGCGAGCAGCACACGACGCGAGAGCCCAGCATTCTCTTGCCGATGTGCTTGGGATTGACGCTGTCGATGGCAGCGCCGCCGCGCGCCATGCAAATTCGGCTTCAGCCGTGCTAAGAGATCGCAAAGCACGACGCACCACTAGCTTTTTGATGGTCGGGCGAACACCATCTTGGTTGTCCACCCCACGTGACCAGGGCGTGCAACGCGCGCGGCGTCTGCTCGACCTTGCGCGATCATGCTTGAATCTGCCGACAGCGCTGCATGTTTTGGGATGCCGCAAAAGCACGTACAACAACGGAAAGAAGGAGTTTTCGCTTCCGCGAGGAAAGCTAAATGCCAAACGTCGAGATGTGTGGCTCCAGCGCATGGGACAGCTATTCGCACACACGCCGAGGCAACGGCGGAGAAGCCGGAGACTAAATGCGGGACGATGGTAGCCGAAGACGGTTCCCGCGGCATGGAGCGCGTGCTCTCAGGGCGAAGCTGGCCCTCATAGCCCATCCTACGGCCCTACTAGCCGCCAAACACGCAGCTTACGCAGGGCTGTCAGAGCGCCCCGTGCAGGGGTGCGGCCGCGTGTTTGCATACAAATGCATACAAATCTCATCGTACATTACAGCTAGCAATAATTGCACACTGCATTTATCAGCGATCAGTCAAATACAAAGCAAGTCTACCGCTCGCGACATAGCGGCAACGAGGGCGAAGTCCGGCACGGCAACCGCCGACGACCGCTCCCGCAAGAAACGTGCTTTCAACGACGCGGCTGCCCAACGCGCGCGGCAGCCTCGCTGGCGTGGCCGCGATGGCCGCCGCGTGCTTTCGCTTTCGCCTCCGTAGTTAATTGTGGACACTCCAGGGGCGCTGCTGTAGCTAGATGAGGGAGAAGCGGAGGAGTGCACTTGGCGCTACTTTACTTGTAGGGGCTTTAGTCGGCTGAGCTGCTGCCCTTGTGCAGCACCTCAACCTTCTATGTAGGGGCTCACCTTGGGCGTTTGGCCGCAGGCATCAGGTGGCCCGCAGTCAGAAGGCGGGCGCTGCTCAACAGCAGCAGGGGGCAGTGGCACGGCCAGTCTTTCTGGCGTTGTGGTGCGTCACCATTCCACCAAGTGCAGGAGTGCCTGCAGGATCCTTTCCACGGCGTACCTTCTTATTTATTTTAATCTGCGCTTTCTCAGACACTGATGCCACCTGGTCCTCGACGTGGCCTTCACCACGAGGTGGAGAAGCGCTGGTGTTGGCTGAGCTGCTGCCCTTGTGCAGCACCTCACCTTCTTAGTAGGGGCTCACCTTGGGCGTTTGGCCGCAGGCATCAGGTGGCCCGCAGTCAGAAGGCGGGCGCTGCTCAACAGCAGCAGGGGGCAGTGGCACGGCAGCACGGCCAGTCTTTCTGGCGTTGTGGTGCGTCACCATACCACCAACAAGTCCAGGAGTGCCTGCAGGATCCTTTCCACAGCGTCCCTTCTCACTTAGTTTAATCTGCGCTTTCTCAGACACTGATGCCACCTGCTCCTCGACGTGGCCTTCACCACGAGGTGGAGAAGCGCTGGCGTCGGCTGAGCTGCTGCCCTTGTGCAGCACCTCACCTTCTATATAGGGGCTCACCTTGGGCGTTTGGCCGCAGGCATCAGGTGGCCCGCAGTCAGAAGGCGGGCGCTGCTCAACAGCAGCAGGGGGCAGTGGCACGGCAGCACGGCCAGTCTTTCTGGCGTTGTGGTGCGTCACCATTCCACCAAGTGCAGGAGTGCCTGCAGGATCCCTTTCCACGGCGTACCTTCTTATTTGCCATGCCAAACTCCCAATGCAAGTCCCTATCGGCAGGAAACAGGCGCTTCTAAAATGATTGCCATCTGATTATTCTAAATTTCTTCGTATTGTTACGTAAGTAACACAAGGGAAGACTATTTACACGTATATTTACAGTATAGTTGACCGCCGCTCGAGATGTGTGGCGAAAGTCGGTGAGAAAACGATTACGTCGTCCAGGTAGCATAAGCACGTTGACCATTTAAAACCTTGGACTTGGCAAGTCCTTTCGGTATTTCTCGAGGGGATCGCGCCGAACGAAATCAAGGATGTCCGATTAAACACGCGCAAGAACATCCTTGCTGTGGACATGATGAATGCAAGCGCCTTAGAAAAGCTTCGACGAATATCGGATTTGGCCGGCATCAAAGTCCGATCTATTATTCCAATGGATGGCGCCTGTGTGGCAGGTGTCATCTACGACATTGATTTGGCCATCGTCAACTCGGACCTTCGAATCCTTATAAAACCGGCGGACGCCGGGGTCGTCATCACTGGTATTTTTCGTCTAGGAAACACCCGCTGCGTGAAGCTAGTCTTCAAAGGGGACTCTCTGCCATCCCATGTAAAAGTTGGGCATTTCCGACATCCTGTTCGTCCTTTCATGCCCAAACCGCTTCAGTGCCATAACTGCATGAAGCTTGGCCATGTGAAGGGTGTCTGCACAAGCAGCACAGTGTGCCCCCGATGCGCTGAGCCGCACACGGCCGATGCTTGCCGTGCGGAAACTCTCAAGTGCGGCAACTGTGATGGCCCTCATGATGCAGCCTCTAAAGACTGTCCACGAATCAAGAAGGAAATGGCTGTTATAAAACAAATGGTGAGAGACAGCTCAACCCACAAAGAAGCTGCTGAAAGGGTACGGCGTCGGCGCAACCGTCGACGAAAGCGATCTCGACAGAGTGCCAATCACACGTTACCTGAGCACAGCACGTCACCGTCGAGCACGACGAAAACTGCAAGTACGAACAGAAACGTGACACAGGGATCTAATGAGGCGGAAGTCTGGCCTGCGCTTCCGCGCATACAGCCTGCGAAGGAACCTGCCCAGCCTTCCCGCCCAGCACCGACATCTAAGCCTATTTCAGCTGATGATGCGCCGAGGGTTGATCGCCAGATCGTTCCGATGCTGCGATCCCTAGTGGCTATCATAACAGAGCTATTGAGAAGCCTGGGAACCCCAACCGCTCGAAGCGGTCTGCAGGTATTGGACGCGCTGAGCCCAATCCTAGCAACCCTCGGATAGAACCATGGCCGCAAATCACCAATCATTCCGTGAAGAGGTCAGACAGACGTCTATAATCCAGTGGAACGCGAGAGGACTTAAATCTCGAATCTCTGATTTCCGTCAGTACGTTTTCTCCAACCGTTTTCCAATCATCGTTATCTGCGAGCCAAAGCTATCATGTCCATTCAGGATATCCGGTTACGAATCAACGATGTCTTCAACACATAACGAAAGCAGCAAGGTCCTGGTATACATTAGTCGTGAGCTTACCTACATCATTCGGACAGTACCACCTCACGATGACAACCAATATGTTTGCATCACCGTAAAAAGAAGAACCTCACCTTTTCTTTAGTGTGCGTGTACTTATCACCCGCGGCCCGATTTGACAGAAAAAGACTGGACAACATTCTGGCAGGGGCACCTGGTCCATGGATCATTACAGGTGACTTCAACGCCCACCACCCTATTTGGGGAAGCTCCAATGTTAACGCGACAGGAAGGCGGCTGGCTTCGTTCGTGTCCGATCATGACCTGTGCTTGCTTAACGATGGGAGCCCTACGTTTCTGCGAGGCGCAACGTACAGCAGCTGTTTAGACTTGACATTCGTGTCACGTCGTTTCGCCTCACGCGTTAATTGGTTTCTAGACATCGAGACCCACGGGAGTGATCATATCCCCAGTTACGTCAACATCAAAGGCCTCTCTGGATGTCATCGATCTAACTGAATCCGGAGAATTGATTGGACTGCGTTCAAGACGAACGTCGAAGACGCTTGTAGCAGCGGCCTCCCGTCAGGTCTAGAGCAAGCTATAAAGGAAGCAGTACAGACGGCGATGCGCACACTGACATGCTCCCCGAAGCGCTCGGAAACGGACGTAGAGTTGGAACGACTATGTACGATTCGTCGACGTGCCGAGCGAAGGTATAGACGGACAAAGTCCGTACACGATCTAAGGACAGCAAGGCGCATACAAAAGAAGATACAGCGTCGCATAGATAAACTTGAGTCTCAACGGTGGGTAAGGTTCTGTGAGTCTCTGGACCCCCGGAAACCTTTATCGCAAATATGGAGAACAGTGCGAGGTCTGCGTACGCTTCCTGAGCAGCGGTTTCCGTTCAAAGCTTTAGCGCTTTACCAAGGTCGACGGGATATCGAGGTAGCCGAAGATTTTTGTATGAAGATTGTCGGCAATGCAGCTTGCACAGGAGTACCTGCTACACAGAACACTCCACAGTCACTGGACTCACGCATGGACCTGCCCTTTACCACTGAGGAGCTGGATGCGGCCCTTGTGTTGTGCAATCGTTCGTCATCACCTGGCCCAGATGGCATCTCCTACAGGATCTTATGCAACCTGGGTGAGCAGGCGCGGAAAGCCTTGTTGGAAACATTCAACGACTCATGGCGAGACGGACATGTCCCCCAAGAATGGAAAACGAGCCGATTGGTTCCGCTCCTAAAACCTGGAAAATCACCTTTAGAGCTCTCGTCATACCGCCCAATAGCACTAGCTAGCTGTGTAGGGAAGCTGATGGAGCGCATGATCCTCGCCAGACTGGAGTGGTTCCTAGAGCGCTACGAGGTCTATCCAAGTGTCATGGCCGGTTTTCGACGCGTTCGTTGCTCTATCGACAACGTTGTTGACCTCGTAACGTACGTCCAGCACCAGAAATTGAGCAGGCGATTAACCGCGGCACTATTTTTGGACATAAAAGGAGCTTACGACAACGTTTCTCACGAGGCCATACTCGACGCCCCTGAGTCCGTTGGTCTTGGTGGCCGAGCGTACCGCTGGATTCGTGCCTACCTACAGATGAGATCCTTCTCTGTGCAAACCGACGATGGGCCGACATCTCTGCACTACACACACCGTGGAGTTCCTCAAGGGGGCGTCTTGAGTCCCACATTATTCAATTTGGTTATGATTGGTCTCGTGGAACGCATACCAGGTTGTGTACAGATATCGATTTATGCTGACGACATCTGTGTTTGGACGTCAGGCGTAACACGTCCTCAGATACGTGCGAGGCTCCAAAAAGCCGCGACTTCGATATCGGCATACCTCAATGAACAAGGTCTTGAAATTTCGCCTGCAAAATCGGCGCTGGTCGCTTTCACGCGAAAGCCAATGACAGCATATGCCATATCTATTAAGGGACAAAATATTTGTTACGCTAGGACGCACAGGTTCCTGGGAGTAACCATCGATCGGGACCTCTGCTGGAGTCCCCATGTGGCCGGTCTCAAGAAGCGCCTAACGGCCACCTCACAAGTTTTCCACTTCCTCGGAGGGAAAACGTGGGGTACGTCAGTGAACGCCATGTTACACCTATACCGGATGCTCTTTCTCGGGTACTTGAGATACAGCTTACCGGTGCTGACTGACACCTGTAAAAGTAACCTACGCACACTCGAGAGCGCGCAGGGCCAGGCACTCAAAATCTGCCTCGGATTGCCACGCTGCACCTCAACAGCGGAAACTATAGCGATTGCCAAAGACCTTCCTGCCACCACTCACATCACTTTGGAGGTGCTTCGGACACACATTCGACACCTTGCTCGTGCTCCTGCCCACCACCTCGCCTCGCTTCCAGAAGACCGACCCGGTGCCTCTTTTTGTAAGAGGCTATCGGCATACCGCGAGTGCCTCCCAAAAAATTATACTCCTGCTGAGAGACTTCCGACGCCTCCTTGGTGTTTGGCCCGTCCAAAGGTCCGGCTGACAGTGCCAGGGATTCGGACGAAAGCGGAACTCTCACCGCCGGCCTTAAAGCAGCTGTCTTTGCTAATGCTACATAAGGACTACAGGAATCATCTTCAGGTTTACACTGATGGCTCAACAACAGCAGGCAGATCTGCAGGAGCTGTGACCTTCCCTGCCAAAGCAGTAGATGTACTGTTCAAGACGTCTCATGGCACAACATCGACTGCCGTGGAGCTTGAGGCACTACGCACCGCACTTTGCGTGATCGATGGGGAGCCACCACAGAAATGGGCCATCTTTAGATTCCAAGTCAGCCCTTCAGTGCCTTTTATCGGTCTTACGTAGCGGGCCGCAAGACCAATTAGTGCTTCAAACACGACAGCTCTATCACCAATTAACCGACAAAGGCCATGACATCACACCAGGCCACTCTGGAATAATCGGGAACGAGCACGCAGATCATGCTGCGAAACGTGCCCACGAAATTGGAGCGCTGCAAGCCATCCCACTGTCAAGAACGGATGCAGCAAGAAAACTACGCTCGCTTGCGCGTGATATGACGATAGCGCAGTGGAACACTCCTAGCCTTCTACATACCCGTCTACACCACCTCGACCCATCACTGCAACTTCGAGTTCCGCATGGGCTTACCCGCTGTGAAACGACCGTACTTTGCCGACTGTGGCTCACCGACTGTGGTCAACCGACTGTGGTCAACCGCTGTCCGAGCAAACCATATTGCAATGCCGGAACGATAGTGTCTCGCAGCGGAAAGCCACGAAGGCTGTGCTCAAGTTTTTGCGCGCAACGGGCCTCATGAACCGTCTCTGACACATGCCGTGCTTGTGTGTGTGCGCGAGTTGACCTCTCTCTTTCTCGCTTTCTTCTTTTCTTCCATTCCTTTCCTGTCTCCCTTCACCCCTTCCCCAGTGCAGGGTAGCAAACTGGATATCTTCCTTCCGGTTAACCTCCTGCCTTCCGCCCATCATCTCTCTCACTCTCTTAAAACCTTGGAGGAGTGTGCCCATCATTATTTCAAATGTTGCTGGTGCGTTGCAGAGGCCGAAAGACCTCTGCACCTTGAATTGGTAAAGGCCGTCAGGGTTAACGAAAGCGGTTTTTTTCGCGGTCCATGTCATCTAGTGCCATTTGCCAGTAGCCAGATCTGAGGTCCACAGATGAAACGAATGTGGCACCATGGAGGCCGTCGAGAGCATCGTCAATGCGATGGAGAGGGTACACGTCCTTCTTGGTGATTTTGTTGAGGTGGCGATAATCAATGCAAAAACGCCAGGAGCCTTTTTTTTTTTTTGGCTAATACGACAGGAGATGCCCACGGACTAGATGATGGTTCGATGATATCCTTCGCAAGCATTTTGACCACTTCTTTCTGAATCACTTCTCGCTCAGCTGCGGATACACGGTAAGGCCGACGGTGGATGAGCGAAGAGTAAAAGGTAGATGAACAGTTTTATTTGTAGCTTTGCGACATATGTATACAGAAAAGTTCCCCTGACAGATCAGCTACCACTTGCTTACCGAAGTTTTACATTTGCAAATACGGTGCGCCTCATTTTTCTGTTGTTGAAATTAATATTATGACACAGTGCTATTGTTCTTCTGTATCGTTGCCTTTTTTTATTCCAGGGCGCTCCAGCCCGCCTCCTGTTGGTCAGCTCACTTCTGCCTCGGGAAATCAACTTCAGCCTGGCAGGGGTGTGGGCGAAACTTACATTTATGCAGAAGAAAAACTTTGGCGCTGACAACAGAGTGGTTCTATCTTCTGTATTTTACATAACGTTGCGTCTCTATCAGTACCCTGGTGCTTCAGCTACAAATAGTGCTAGCTCGTATATTTCGAAGGTCTCTGATCTTTCGGTTAAAAATATCTTGAAACCAATGCAGTGAGCCGTTTGGAGATTCAGCTATAGTACTAGCCAAGTGAGAGAAGTGCAGTACGGAATTTTTAAAATGGGAATAGCAAGAAATTTAGTTTCTCTCTTATATTTTATGCCTTTGTACTTTTAATATACTATCATACATATAGGTATATATTACTTGATTGTTTTAGTTTTGCCGCTGCAACACAGCATTTGAGATGTTTAGTAGTTTTATTAGGTCTACAAATGCTTCTAACTCACTCTTGCTCGTATTTGGTCTGAACTACTCTGATATGCTTACAGACAGAAGCAACTCAGACCCCACCATAGAAGAAACGTTTGATCTTGTCAAAAGGCTGCACGCAACACAGCTTGGTAAGAAGCACATAAAATTTTAAATACCTAAAGAAAGAGAGACTGATACTGGTCGTTGTGTAAATTAATATCTTTTGAATATTAGTGAAATAATTGAACTTTCAAATATTTTTTTCAAGGTTTCTGCTACTCAAATTGATTCGCACCGGATATTTACTATTCGAACTATTTAAAGTTCTGGAAAATAGAGTGGTCTCACGCTTGAAAAATCCGATTGCAGTGCTTCTACATGATGCGCTTAAACCCAGTTCTCTTCGTGAACTTGGGACTAAAAGAAATGGTTAACGGCCGCCACTGCGACCTGACACTTAAGGTGGGGCAGCTCAAGCAGTGTTTACAGACTAGAAACATAGTTGGCCAAGATGACTACTACCTCCTCTTTGAAAATTTTCATGTTGAACCTTTTTCAAGATTCGAAAAGGAGGTCTTAAAGACCATTCGTGACATTCTTGTCAATGTCTGGAGCATTCGGAAGAACAATTGCTGCGCAAATAATGTGGGGATGCAGCTGCCCAAAGACTGCCCGTCATTCCCTCTCAGCCCCCGAGATGAACTTGTAGAATTTGACAAGTATTTGTCTGATCAAGCACAGATAAAGGCAGTGGTAAGCCAATGTATAAAAGAAAATTGGTTTCATTGTCAGCTGCATGATTATGTTATCATTTATGTGCATTATGAACATATGGTTAAGAAAAACAACTTGACACTAACACTTGTGCCACACGAGAGTGTGGTAAAAGTCTTGTCACCTTGTCACCTCACCCAACCTTGTCACACTTAACATTATGAACATGTATATTTTTATGCATTATGGAGGCAGTGCATGTTATTTCAGAAATTGGCGCAGTTTGAATGTTTCGGTGAATAAGTACACAGAGTTGGCAAGCCATGCCATACTGGCTGCGGTGCGTTTCTTCTGAATTTGCATCACACGATACTTTGAATATCCTGTGAATCAAACTTGAAAGGAATGTAGTAAGTGCGGCAGTATTAAAACTAAATTGCTCAGTGAGATTTCAATGTAAATGAGCTATCAGCTCAATAAATAATTGGTTGTCCTCTTTGCTCAATGGTACAATCTCTGTATTTCCTTTTCTTAGAGGGAGTGAATGCCACATGTCCAAACTTATTTACGATTTGCACAAACACCATTTTTATTGTGCGAAAGAAAAAATTCTGTAAACTTACAAAATTATACTGTTTACCGGAGTTGAGCGAGGCCTAAATGCCTAATAGGTTTTGCGACATTTTATCACAATTTTCCACCGTGAAGGCATCACTTTTGTCAGGCCATTCAAGTATCCATCAAAATATTTAATGCATATTTCAGGCGATGAAATAGTGTTCGTTTGCTTTATCGCTGCTAGATTATTCTTCCATAGGCATCACAACCTCGGGAGATAATACATACAGTAAGTTCTTTTAAGCATGATGCAACTTTGTTGAACTTATTTATGTATGGCTTTTTTGTTACAGACTGCCTACGAAAGGGGGAATTGACTCGAAAGATGCTGTGCGAAGGGTGCTCAGGCGCATTGTATCAAAGGCTGTTGCTGTGAAGTGCAGTTGGGCTCGCTCTCCCGGAAACAAGCTTCGTTTAAGAGCCTATCAAATGTTCTGTTGCTTCTGCTTGGTAAGCATAATTGAAATAAATAGCACTTTTGTCTGCTGCTGCGGCTTTGGCTGGCAACATCTTCGTAATGAGCATCTTCAGTGTTATGTAGAATTCCCTATGCTGTGACAGCGTGGTTTCAGTTGTTTAGAAAATGCTTCATCGTGGCCTTGTGCTGTATTAGTTCCAAGTTTCAAGATTATTAAAAGAATCGCAAAACACAACACATATATCAAGGTGCAACATTTTCAGAAGGAGGCCCAGAAGTAAAAACTGTGGGAGGGCCTCCTATCAGAAATGGACAAAAGAAAAGTAATTAGTAAGCACAGGGAATAATGAATACACGTTCACAAATATAATAGAAAAAATAAACCTCAATATTTGCAACATTCTGGGGTTCCATTAATGCAGAAACCTCCTTTGTTTGATGTGATAAGCGTACCTCCTCAAGCGAGGATGAAATTGTGATCCTTTTGCACGACCATGCTTTAGCTTGCAATGCCAAGGAATATTTTGACACTATGATTTGCTGAAGTGATAACATGATAGCAGCAGTTGAAAGGGCCAGAGTGGACGGACAACTCATCTCGCCTTCCACGGCGCGTGTGGGGATCTGCAGTTCTGGTTCGTGAAGTGCAGTGAAGCTGCCACACAGTCCGATTTTCCCTGTGTGAGTGCAGCACGTCGCGTGCTCACGCTGTCGCTGGAGGAGTGCTTCCTGTGCCGTGTTCGCTTGCTTATATGAACGATCACGCTCATCTCGTGATTGTTCGCGTCTCCTGTTAGTGCGGCGAGTATCTTGGGTCAATGCAATCTTGCCAAGCGGCTTTCGTTTCTGTAAGCAACGTGCATTCCGCATCCCTGCGGCGCACTTAGGTGCTGCACAAGGAGGCGGCACCGTGCGGCAGTGTGGTTGTCGCTGCATGTCACGCGTTGCCCAGTAGAAACACATTTTGTGATTGTGACATGGCTTTACCGTACCGGCGTGTTCTCCGGTGACCTTCATCACGCTGTGGCGCTTATCTGTCTGGGCATTGCTCACTGGAGCTGAAATCGGTCTGAATGACAGGTGCTATCAGTGTCACGGTAATCTTCGAAACTCTCTCTCTCTCTGATGTTGAGTGAGACAGTTGTAGTAGAAGGCAGATTTTGGTTCATTCCCTTTTGTTCTGAATTGACAGTTTACTTGAGTACACCATTATGCCATGGAAATTCAGATTGCATGCTCCAAAAAGCTGTAAAATAAAATTATATCTGCTCCAAGCTTCTCCAACTAATTTTTTTCTCTATCAAACTGCTCCAAAATCGCAGTTTTTTTTCTGTGCCAAACTGCTTCACACTGCAGTTTCTCCTGTGCAATATTGCTCCAAACTGAATTTCTTCTGCTCCGAACTGCTCGAAAGTATGATTTCGTGAGCTCCAAAAATTCCTTCAAAATGATTTTGGGCGGTCCCGCCCCTGGACCTGTGAGCGCGTGATAGTTTTTCAATGCTGGATCGTGTAAAAATAACCAAACATGCCATGCCTATCATGCATTTCAAGACATACGGTTCTTTTTGCAGTGGAGGCCAGAAGTGCTGTGCACCCAGGGCCGGTACCCCCTCAAGGAGAGCCATTTGCAGTTGTAAATGGACAGGTGAGGCCAGTTTCTAACATATGCCTTCTAGGCACTATTTGTGCTGCACTTTCTCACCTCATCCTGTTTTCTCCTCTCCCATATGTGGGTGAAGCAGCAGCCATACAGTCAGACGGGCGAGTGACCTTGAGCATGTATAAGCCCGAAATTAAAAGCTTTATTCTAGGTAGAATACATTGCAGTGGCTACAGTTTGAAAGCGGTGGAGTCGAATCTACAAAGAAAAGGAGTGCATGGGTGGCACGTGCAACACTTAAGTGGCAACAACGTGGTTCTTGCTTAGTTTCTCTTTGATATTACACCATAGTTAATCTCAATTGCCATTCAACATAGTGTCTGTATGTACAGCTTTGCACGGCATTCCACATAATTGAGGTACTTTGAATAATTGATTAGTTACCTTACCCAAAAGCATTTCTTTACTGTGTTCATTTTATTGGCTCGACAGGTCGTCTAATCTGAACATGTCAATATTTAGACGTTGAAGCAGGTATAAAGATTCCTGTTAAATGCCTCAATTCTAGGACATGCACAGCTGCTTATGGGACTGTATAGTACGTCTGTATCTTAAAAAACATGTTTCGGTTTAACCTCCATAGTGCTATTGATCACTCCGACTTGCATTGAAATTGTGCATTCTATCTATGTTTAATCATTTCTGTGAAGTTTTTTTTAATGAATTTCATGCATGTCTTCTCCAGGTCGAGCTAGGCATGGACCTGACCATGCCTGCCATCAAATGACAGTCGATTATGAAGGCCACACCAGATTCCAAATTCACGACTGATGTGGCCCGCCACCTGTGGCCTGCCCCTGAGGCGGCTCAAAGGAGCTTACGGGACAAGCCTGCCGCACTGTAAAAAATGCTGTCGAGAAAATCCAGGCAACACCGCAGAAGATGCATGTTGTAGAAGGTGAGGGAACTCTGCTACTTTCAGAAATGTCAGTCACTAAATGAAATAGCCTAGGTGAGTTTACAGCTCATGTTACGTATGTGGATAGGAATGCTGGAGAAATAAGTGACTTGTGTGCTGCTGTTGTATGTACATTCCTTATGTGTACATTTTTTGTAACAACCTGCATACAATGCAATATGTAGTCGCTGCTTTTACGAGAACGTCAGAAGAATGTTTAGACAAATGAAGCACCTTACTTAAGTGGCATGACACGGACAGCTGTCACCTGAGCTTGTTCTGCATAAGGCTTTCAAAAACATTCAGACGTGCCCACTTAGTCAAAAAAGCAAAGTGCTGGACACTCACTGCTTACCTGTGGTGTTCACCTTGGGATAGAATTAACAATGCTAGAAGTCCCATTTTTATTCCATTTGCTTTAGTTCTATGAATATTAAAGGCACCATGTAATACATATTGAATGAAGCAAGAAGATCTGGACCGTCATTTGTGGAGGTCTTTGTGGGAGATCTTCCTGTTCGGGTTGAGAAAACTTTCGTGAAGCCATAATCCGCAATTCCCTCTAACAATATGCGCCTACCATAGCGTGTCGTGAAGTATTCTTGTACTACCCCATGCTACATTTGTTCTCTTTCGTTTGTTTGCTCCCGAATTGCTTTTATTGTACTGTGTTGTCGTACTGTTTTGAAATAAATGAAACAACATGAAATTTTCCGCGTTACAAAGAAAGCTCACAAAATAAGCAAAGACATGCGATAGAACGCTTGTGCACTACTGTCGTGCTGCTTTCATGTGTGCAATCCGTGACCAAGATTGTCTGCAGTGCAACTGCTTGGATGCATTAACTCCTTGGCAGCGCTCAGCTAGCTAGCCTAACACTGGGCCGAGTCTCTGTGGTAACACTCATACTGCAGGCGACTGCACCGACTGCTCTGTTGGAAGGAGCAAGATATTAGTGTTCACGTGCCATTTTTCGCACTTCAAGCACTTTTGAAAGGACTGTGTGATATGTATCGTATGGGAAAGAATTCATGTGGTGTTTTCAGAAAGTGTTCTACAACTATCCAAATACCTCACTTTCGGTATTCATCCAATAATTAACAGGTCCAGTAATTAGATGCCACCAATGATTTTAAAGCCAAATAAGTAGGCGAATAAATTCGCTATGGAGGTGTCTTTTATTTTTAATGTCTTGGCTCAAGTGGGTTATGCGGGACACCCTGCGTATAGGCACTGATGTATGTCTACATGTATGTATCGCTTTTGATTTTGCTTTCTTTGGTGTACATAGTATAGTACATATCTGCCACGTGTTCCCTTTCAATTAAAGATGTCCTTGTTCTAGATCTCCTACTGCACCCCATCCGCCTTGTTATGGAGGTGCGCCAGGAGCAGCACCAAGGGTTCAATACGCTCATGGCGCAGCTGGAAGGCCGCGTGGCCCCACGAGACCAACAAGCGCAGCCAGCTGCGCCATTGCCTGACCTACCTGCGCTGCTTGCCGCGACTGTTGCGGAACTTGAGGCCGCTGTAGCAGCCCTCTAAAATAAAGATGTGGTCAGTACTTTAGTAAAAACAGCCTTGTTCATCTTTTACAGTGCCAGTGCCTTGGCGCAGTATCGTTTATTTTTAAATTTTTAATTTGTTATAATGTATTCCACGGGTATTAAGTTATATTGATGCTGGATAACTTTTCCTCGTGGCCTGCTCCATAATTTCTCTAAGTCCTATTTCAATACATATTATGCACAAGCTCAGCCGGCCATGGTTTGTGCATGCTAAGACTCATAAAGGATAAAGAACGGTACAAAATACGAGCCGTGCAATGTTTTAAACACGCCATTACATTGTGCATGTGCCGTTACCGAATGAGGCTGTTGTTAAAACAAGAAAAATTTGGTTGGAGCAAGCGCAACTGCTCCTACATGCGATTAATCTTGATCGAGAATCACCGTATTCCTTATGCAAGGTGTGAGTTTACAGATTTGCTTACTGCTCAATCTGCATGAGAAGTTAGGCTAGTACACACTTACGAAAGACAAATTTACATTGGTCGCTTGTACTACTCGCTGCATCATAAAAATGTCACATGTGATGTAGTCACACCAAGGTTCTCTGTATCACTTGCTTCATCTTCCACTATAAAAAGCACTCATAATAGCATGTGGTATGCTGTACAAGTTGCAGCACCATTTATGGTAAATATGTGCTCAATTTTCTGGTAAGCCAATACGATGGTTCATTGTAGATGTGGATTTCACTATATACTGCAATGTTACAAGTTTTGTACACCTGCATGAAGCCTCACTGTGCCATTTCTGGCCGTCAGTCGAGGCACTTTTTTCCTTTCTCATTAGCCTCGACATGTTTATGTTCATGCTGTTAATTTTTGTTCCCAGGTTGTCGAGCTGGAGGCCGGCACTGATTTATTTGTCGAAAAAATAACACTTAGCTTGCAACGCTTCAGCAAAACAACAACCGGCGTCGCCCGTGCACTCCTACCAGCAGTATTTACACCCCACGCCCGGGTGACATCCTCCGTTAAAGGCAACAGAGCAAAGGGTGCCCAAGCCAGGAGCACAAAGGCCGACATTGCACCCAGGTGCACTTAGTGGAATTTTGTGAGTTATGCGAGAAGCTAACTTGTTAAAAACTGCATATGTAGTTTACAAACTCATCAGTACAATATATCTATATCGATGTTTATCTGCATGTCACCTTCAGATTTTCAAATTTTATCTTTTACAGCCTATACGGAAAACTTCGCTACACGGCGCCAAATTGAGTACAGTGCACGAAGCCCAGTGAGCTGCGAAGCGAAAGGGCAAGAAATAAAATAGACAGCTGAAGGCCTACGTCGTATCCGTAAGGTGAAAAGGCGACAAATAAAATGAATGGTTAAAGGCTTACCTTGTACTCGTGTTCAGTATGTATATCTAAGTTTAATTAATTTAATTATGTAATTCTAAGTGCATGGAATTATGATCACCTATATATGACTACATAAAAATATGCCAGTTTTGGCCATATATGGACTGATATATGGGTATATTTAAAAAATGGGCAGTTATGGCCATAAAAGGAGTCATTTATAGGTTTATTAGGTAATTAGGCAGATATGGCCAATAAACTATATGGCTATATTAAAACTGGGCAGATACGGCTATATCAGGAGACATGTATAGGTGAGATGAATTACGGTCACTGACCAAGTCGGATGAGTTGATCGACGTTTCGGAACCGCATACGGGTTCCTTGTAAAATAGCTGTTTTCAAGACGCATCTGGACTTCAACCTCACGTGTAAACGGGAAGACTTGATGCCAAGGAGTCTGCGTTTGAGAAGACCAGTCGCTACATCATGGGGCCACCAGATTGTTCGTCAGGCTGATCGGAAGCTGTTACAAGCACGTGTTCTCGAGTGCCGGGACAAGGTGCGGAGGCTTGAAACGCAAACGTTTTTTGCGCGCCGGCAGCTTGAGCATATATTACCGGATAACTTTCCAGGGGTACAGCTGCATGCAAACTTTACCGCGACTACGAGGGAAGGCCTTCATAGGGCTTCACAAGACAGGAAACTGCAAGCACTCCGACCGGATGTGTCACAAGACGCACGAGACGTCATCAACCTTTCCTCTTACACTCCATCCGAGAAGGAAGCTGAGGTATTATCTCGTGGGTTGAATTTTAACACGGATACCCAACCAAGACCAAGGGATGTGATCTGTGCGGTAGAACGTGCGGTCAGCCAGCTTCCCTCAGGCGTACGTGAAGAAGCCCGCACCCGTGCCATTGGCGTGCTTTCGGGATTACGGAAGTACCGCACAAAGACGCTCTCGTCGGTAGCCGAGCAGCAAGCTATTCGGAGCCTACGGAGCAACAGAAGCATCGCCATTCTACCCTCCGACAAAGGAAATGCTACGGTCTTGCTGAACAAGAACGACTACCACGAGAAAATGTTGGCCCTCCTTGGTGACCGTCATACTTATGCTGCTATAACCTACGACCCCACAAATCGGCTACAGACTAAGCTGCAAAAACTACTGGCCAGTTTGTTCAAGTTGGTTCCTCCGCACCACACCGGTCTCTATCACCGTCTGCTCTGCACGAATGGTTCAGCCCCTGCAATGTATGGCCTGCCAAAAGTCCACAAGCCTGGCGTTCCACTTCGGCCTATTGTCGACTTCACCAGGTCACCGCTCTACCGACTATCGGGCTACTTTCACCAAGTGTTGAGTCCTCTAGCCGGTAAGACCTCGACACACATAGAAAATTTGTCTGTTTTTGTTGCCAAGTTAAAAGGTGTCAGACTGAGTGAAGACGACGCCATGGTCTCGTTCGACGTCACGTCACTTTTTACAAGTGTCCCGGTAGACTTGGCAGTAGCCACGTGTGAAGAAGCCTTGAAAGCAGACAGTGGTCTTCCTGGTCGCACCCCCTTCGACATCCCCGAACTCAGCGAGCTGCTGCAGTTTTGTCTCAGCAACACGTATTTTTCCTACGATGGCAAGATTTATCAGCAGACACATGGTACGGTGATGGGCGCGTCAATATCTGTCACCACGGCCAATCTAGTGATGGAAGCCTTGGAAGGAAAGCTCCTGGCAACGTTCACTCCAGCCCCCAAGGTGTTTTACCGATACGTCAATGACTGCTTCTGCATTTTGAAGAAGCAAGACATCCAGCGCTTCTTGGACTGCCTGAACGCCCAGAACGTGAACATACAGTTCACCGTTGTACACGAGGAGGGCAACATGCTGCCTTTTTTGGACGTTCAGGTGCGCCGGGATGGGAGCGCCCTCGCCTTCTCAGTATACAGGAAGCCCACGCACACAGGCCGCTATCTCAGTTTTAATTCGCATCACCCCATCGGCCACAAGACGTCCGTAGTGTCATCCTTGGTGACACGCGCCGTACGGGTCTGCTCAGACGAGGATGCGTTGAAGAAAGAGCTACGGACGATCCAGCAGGAGCTAAACCGCAATGGTTATCCTCTTCATTTCATCTCTAAAACTGAGAAGCGGATACTTCAATCCAGCTCACAGAGCAACGTGACAACCTGTGTACGTGTGGCCATACCTTACGTTGAAGGTATCAGCGAGGCACTTTCGCGCGTATTTTTAAAATACGATTTGCGCATCGCTCACGTCCCGACCAGCAAGCTCCGGCACCAACACATCAATGTAAAAGACAGGCTGCCAAGTGAATCGTTTCCGGGTGTTGTGTACAAGATACCGTGCGCTGATTGCAGTGGAGTGTATATTGGCGAAACAGGAAAGTTTTCTCGACGCCTCAAAGAGCACCAACGTGACGTGACTAAAGAGAATCACACGACAAACGCCATCGCTGAGCACGTGCATACACACAATCATACCATTGACTGGGATAATGCCGCCGTCGTCGCCAAGGAAAAGAACGTGTCATCGCGCCGGCTTCTGGAATCACTAATCATTCAGTCGACGCCAGCTACAATGAACAGGACACCAGGTACTATGCCTGCCGTTTACGCATGCTTGTTACGTCATGCTTTGCGTATATAATTGACAACGACTTCTTGTCCTGCTCAGTGAACAAGGAACCCGTATGCGGTTCCGAAACGTCGATCAACTCGTCCGACTTGGTCAGTGACCGTAATTCATCTCATCCAATGCCTGACCAGACGAATTTTCGTCGAACTCTTGACTACATATATAGGTGTTTGACGAGCCGTGGGCGTCAAACAGAAATGCGGCAGCTTTTCCGTCTTTTTCGAGCATACGAGAAATCCAGCGAGAGAGGGACACCAGAGAACGAGGAGCAGACGGAGATGCGGAATGTGTGTCGATAACAATTTTTTCTTCACGCATGCGCACATTGGCCAGAACTCTCTTTTATGGAAACGAACTTCATACAGTATTCTGTTGTCCCATTTCATGAAGGATACTTTTTCCTTTTTGGTGAAATCACTTAAGGTGAACATGCCCTAATTTCTTTTCCTGCACGCATGCGCACATTGGGCAGAACTCTCCTTCATGGAAACGTTCTTACAGCATGCTGTTGTCACATTTTATGGAGGATATGTTTCATTTTTCGCGAAATCACTTAATGTGAACATGCCCTAATTTTTCTGCATGCATGTGAACATTCGGCAGAGCTATCTTTTACGAGAACGACGTTCTTACAGAATTCTGTTGTCCCATTTTATGGAGGATATTTTTCGTTTTTGGCGAAATCACTTAAGGTGAACATGCCCTAATTTCCTTTCCTGCACGCATGCGCACATTCGGTAGGAATGTCTTTATTGGAACGAAGTTTTTACTGCATTCTGTTGTCACATTTCATGGAGGATATTTTTTTCGTTTTTGGCCAAATCACTTAAGGTGAACATGCCCTAATTTCCTTTCCTGCACGCATGCGCACATTTGGTAGAAATGTCTTTTATGGGAACGAAGTTCTTACAGAACTCTGTTGTTCCATTTCATGGAGCATATTTTTCATTTTTGGCGAAATCACTTGAGGTTATCATGCCCTAATTTCTTTTTCTGCACGCATGCGCACATTCGGCGGAACTCTCTATTATGGAAACGAAGTTCCTACAGCATTCTGTTGTCACATTTCATGGAGGGTACTTTTTCGTTTTTGGCGAAAACACTCAATGTGAACATGCCCTAATTTTTCTGCATGCATGTAAACATTCGGCAGAACCGTCTTTTATGAGAACGATGTTCTTAAAAAATTCTGTTGTCCCATTTTATGGAGGATATTTTTCATTTTTGGCGAAATCACTTCCGGTGAACATGCCCTAATTTTTTTTCTGCACGCATGCGCACATTGGGCAGAACTCTCTTTCATGGAAACGAAGTTCCTACGGCATTTGGCTGTCCCATTTCATGGAGGACACTTTTTCGTTTTTGGCGAAATCACTTAAGGTGAACATGCCATAATTTCCTTTCCTGCACGCATGCGCACATTCGGTAGAAATGTCTTTATTCGAACGAAGTTCTTACAGCATTCTGTTGTCACATTTCATGGAGGATACCTTTTCGTTTTTGGTGAATCACTTAAGGTGAACATGCCCTAATTTCCTTCCTGCACGCATGCGCAAGTTCGGTAGAAATGTCTTTTATGGGAACGAAGTTCCTACAGCATTCTGTTGTCACATTTCATTTATGGAGGATATTTTTCATTTTTGGCGAAATCACTTCCGGTGAACATGCCCTAATTTTTTTTCTGCACGCATGCGCACATTGGGCAGAACTCTCTTTCATGGAAACGAAGTTCCTACGGCATTTGGCTGTCCCATTTCATGGAGGACACTTTTTCGTTTTTGGCGAAATCACTTAAGGTGAACATGCCATAATTTCCTTTCCTGCACGCATGCGCACATTCGGTAGAAATGTCTTTTATTCGAACGAAGTTCTTACAGCATTCTGTTGTCACATTTCATGGAGGATACCTTTTCGTTTTTGGTGAAATCACTTAAGGTGAACATGCCCTAATTTCCTTTCCTGCACGCATGCGCAAGTTCGGTAGAAATGTCTTTAATGGGAACGAAGTTCCTACAGCATTCTGTTGTCACATTTCATGGAGGATATATTTTCGTTTTTGGCGAAATCACTTAAGGTGAACATGCCCTAATTTTTCTGCACGCATGTAAACATTCGGCAGAACTGTCTTTTATGAGAACGAAGTTCTTACAGAATTCTGTTGTCCCATTTTATGGAAGATATTTTTCATTTTTGGCGAAATCACTTACGGTGAACATGCCCTAATTTTTTTTTTTCTGCACGCATGCGCACATTGGGCAGAACTCTCTTTCATGGAAACGAAGTTCCTACAACATTCTGCTGTCCCATTTCATGGAGGATAGTTTTTCGTTTTTGGCGAAATCAGTTAAAGTAAACGCGCGCTAATTTCTTTGGTGTACGCATACGCGCCTTGGGCATAACTCTATTGTATGAAAACGAAGTGCGGGTTTTGGGGCTGGTCAAGCGGTCATCTGCTGCTATTCCTCCATTTGCCCTGTGCAACTCCGTATTGGCTTTGCGGGTAAATAAAGCACACATAAAGCATTCAAAAAACACAAGTTCCTGCAGTATTCTGCTGTTCGTTTTCATGGGGGATATTTTCCGTTTTTGGCGAAATCAATTAAGGTGACCATGCCCTAATTTTGTTTGCTGTGCGCATCCGTACTGTGGACACAACTATCGCTTATAGAAAAGAAGTTCCTAGAGTATTCTGTTGTCATGTTGCCTGGAGGATTCTTTTTTTCCTTTTTGGCGGGATCACTTAAAGTGCACATGCCTTTCGTTTGTTGTTCACGTGCTCCACTTTGGCACAAATATCGTCTATGGGAAGGGATTTCCTACAGTCTTCTGCTAGCACTTGTCATAGAGCATATTTTTTTCTTTTTTTGGCGCAATCACTTAAGGTAAACATGCCCTTATTACATTTGTTGTACGCCGACGCACTTAGGGTAGACTCTTTCATGTAGAAAATTGTTCCTACACTACTCTGGTTGTCCCTTTTCCTGGATGATTCCTTTTTGCTTTTGCCGAAGTCACTTCAGGTCAACGTGCGCTAACTTCGCTTCATTTAGGCAAGCGCACATTGGGCACAACTCTTTTTATGGAACTGTTTATCACACTTTTCTTGACGGCGCATTGCCTTCAGAACATATGGTATCTCTACTGAGTCAAGAGCCTCTTTGTAGCCTGTGAAAGCCGTATATAGAGGAGTTAGTTGTATTTAACAGATTTCTCAGTTACTTAATTGATCACAATGAAGGAGGCCTATTGTGGAGTAGCCTTTTCTGTACTCTGCTTGCTGTCTTTGTAAATTAATCGCAGGCGTGGTTCTTTTTCCGTTTGAGGCAAACTTTGTTAATGTTTTTTTGCATAGTGCTGAGAGAAGACTGGTCGGCCTGTAGTTCTTCAAGTCTTTTCTTCTTGAGTAGTGATGGGATATTTGCGTTTCTACGACTTCCGGGTACATGTCAACTTTAGAGTAATTGCGTGCATTGTGTCGCGAGCTTTCCAGTTGGGCAGTTTCGTCCATCCTTGATCAGGCCCGCTGTTCTGCCGCGTTCTTTAGCTGATTTCCCGCGGGACATGCCCTTAACATTCTTCCTAAGCTCGTCCGTAGTGACGCATGGAACTTCGGTGTCCCGCGGCGCAATCTTGTAAGCGTTCCAAATTTGGACGGGGGCGGTCCGTCCATTACGTCAGAAAATGGGCGGCGCGCAGTGTTTGTGAGAACGAGGGGGAGCAAACAGCCAATGAGCGGAGGGGCAGCCTGCGTCACACTTTTGTCGTCTGCTGGGGGACCGTATAATAGATTGAGAAGTGTTTCTAACGCGTTAAAAAATTTTTGATTATAACAAGTGTCTAGCAAAATTTGAATGCGTTGCTTTTTATCGGTATAGTTTGGAATGCGGGATGATAGAAACAAATTATTGCTGTTAATGCTTCGAAAAAGCGCTAGATGGTGTCTCAGTTCTGCGAGATTTTTTAGTGGTGGCGCTGGCCACCACTTATTTTCAAGCAATGCCTATAGCATGTCTCCACATGTATTAAAATTCAAACAGCGGGACTTTTTGAATGGTTGTTCATTCGAGCCGTTGCCCATGGGTAAACGCGCTATGGTGCAGAGCCAGCGGGAGATAGTGCTCGCTTTCATGGAGCAGTATCCCGAGCTGGCCCAAAAGGACAGCGAGCTGCAGCATGGCTTGACCCTTGCGTACAGGCGACGGCTGTGGCAGCTGACCGACTGAACGCCCAGGACCCTGTTACTAAACTACTGCACAGTGGCAGGACTGGTGGCAAAAATAAGTGCACGAAGCCCGCCACAATGCCGTTCTCGAAGCTCAAAGGTGAGCGACCTAATGGTATGGGCAACTCGTCCTTCGACATTGGCATATGCGTTTCCAGATGCACTGAGGGAGGCCGCGCACCGGGCTTCCGCGGGCGAATCCTGCGAGTGACGGGAACCTCACGGGTTGGCGGCCTCCAGGTCGGTACGCTCTACCAAGAGGTAAGCACATCGCCGGAAAATTTTGGGTGTCTGAACGGTGCCCCAAAGTTTGTCATTATCTGTAAGAGGTACCGTTAGCGCAACGCGACACGGTTGGTGAACAGTAAAATAGCATGGGAGAGAGAGATAATGGAAAAGCGGGTAGGTTAATCCAGTACAATCTGTTTGGCTATCATTTTGGGAAAATGGGGATTTTTGCGAGGGGTCTCTATACTATTTTCGTGCATATGCTACAATGATTCTAGAGATTCCAACTATTTACGGACGGCAACACGAATCCCAACCCTTCCAGATAAAACCGACAGTCTTCTAGATATGAAAACCAGTCCAAGTAAATCGTTAGCATGGTACTGATTGAAAATACCATCGAAGTCCCTTTGCCATGTTTCCTGTTTGTCCACCTGGATGTTGAATGTCATGTTTTTTTTCCTGATGCGAATACTGCACCGTGTGATTATTCCTAACTGTATCTAGTCTTCTTTTTCTTCACTTTGCTTTATGTATGGCGATGAGCACATGCAGCGTTTATTAGTATGTTTAGCGTTGCGAGTGTTGTAGCTCATATTTATGTTACAAATGATGCTTTATTGTTATTACATGCATTACATTATGTATGTTCTTCATTTATTTCTCATTATTATTTGTATTTACATAGTGCTTTGATTGCCTGTGTGCCTCACTGCAATAGGAGCAAAGGCCTATTGCGAGGCTTCTAGCCTTTTGGCTTTGCTCCATTTTGTGTTCTTGTACAGAAATAACGAAATAAAGAATGGGAATCGGTCATCACAAAAATAAAATGGCCACAGGCGAGTGCACAAAGACAAATAATTAAGGGATCATTAAGTGCTCACTAAATGTAGAATTCCGAATATGTGTACTACGAAAGCTCATTGCACAGCCAGCGCAACGAATAGCCACATAGCCAAGGGGTATGCTTACGATATTTTCCAACAGGCTGGCGTTCCCTTGGCAGCACAAGAGGTTGAGACCGAAGAGGCTGTGGGCCCAAGCACAGTGACACATAAGCATCAGCGCAACGCCTGTTTTAAATTTTGTTTAATGCGTGTGCAGGTCCATAAAGTATTATTGCATTTGCTCTTTTCCTCTAACTACAGTGGTACAGGATCAACCTTGCGAAGCAGCGGGCACGCAGGGGGTGGCCATTGTACCTGGTAAATTACTGATAAGCAAGCTATTTGATAAAATGAACTCTCGTGTATTTCATTGAACTGACTATAGAAAATGTGTATTCTTTCAGTGTTTCGACGCTCTGTGCGGCCACGACATAGATCGCGGTCACGACGAGTTGACACTCTGTTGGCCATGTCCTCGCAGTGCACCCACAGCATTGCTCACAGCGAAGAGATGCACCGGGTTGGTATAACCGTCGGTGTCACTTCACATCAAGGATATAAATATTTTTCATGCTCTGTTATCGTAACTGAATTACAAATAAAAAAACAAACCAACTCAGAACGTAAATAAGAAATGTGCTATATTTTCAGGGAGGGTACCATGGCTGGGCAAAGAGCAAAAGCCGGGCGAAAAATTGGTTAGCCCTGAAAAGGGCTGTTTGGAGGTAAGAGATGCATTTGAACAGATGTCTGAAGAGTAGTTTCAGCAGGTTTTTGTCTGTCCAAACGAAGACCGCATAGCTTGTACACGACGCTTGACACCACCAATGGATGCAGTCGGGCCAGTGGCTCCTCATGAGAGAGGAAATTGTTGTGCATGTTGTGATTCTTGACAACAGTTGCTAGCAGTTGCCAGCCAGTTGCGAGGAATCAGACTCACGCGACTCCACCATGATTCTTCATTTCAGATTCTTCGAAGAATCGTCCAGTTGATGAGCAGCATCGTTGTCTTGGCGCACAAAGAGGCAGCAGCCAGAGAGGGGGCGGCGGCTCAGGAGGGCATCACGAGTGAGCTGCACTCCTTGGCGCAGATCATGACGCTGCAGCAAGAAAGAAACTAATTAGTTTCAGTTTTGCCTTTCATTTATTGTTCCTTGTCTTTTGTTAGTTCACTTCGTTTAGTTTATTTTATAATTTCATTTTAATTTTATGAATTTATTGATTGTTCAATTTCAGTTTGATTGTTTCATTGTATGAGGACTATCAGCAATACAAGAGGATGTTCCAACTGAAGGTGTCCCCCAGTTTGTGTAGTCTTTTTTTTTTCATTTATGGTAACCCTGCTACAAGACCAGCTTGTTGTTTCATTTTTATTTGCATAATTCTCAGGCAACTAGTCTATCACACTGCAATCATTACAAATAGTTGCACTTTCTGTATACGGATTTCTTTACTGTGGTATTTGTAGTTTTTCTATGTTTTGTAGGTCACTCCACATTATGAAACATTACCATGTAGTATAGGCACGTTTTAGTAGCATGATGGTTTCATTTCTACTAAGTGAAAGCTGGTCTTTTTTTAGGAGCTTCACACTTTCATATACCAAGCTAGTTGCTCTTCAGGTGCCGTACTTTCACAAATTAAAATGGTCATCATCACTGTACCACGCCAGTGTTTGTTTCGTATAGTCTGTGTTCTAAGTGGGTTATTCCTGGAATAAATTTCAAGTGTGGTACGTTCAGGGTGTTTTTCGATTGCAGAGCGAATTATTCATGTTGTATGTAATTTATGTTTCAACACAGCAGCAAAGTGCACTCCACGTTTCGCAAATAGTGTTTTTAAGCACTGCACTGCAGTTGCAGCAGAGAAAGAAATGCTTCTAGTCAGCGATTCATTACAATTACAAGGGAATGCACACACTTGTCAAGCTCATACTTTCTTGCAAAGTCACTCAAGTGGGACTGCAAGTTTTAGGTGCCGTGGTGAAAATGAATGGTGTGATGTTGACGCTACAATGTTATCGCGTGGTTTGCTACATGTAGTGAGACGTTCAAGGTTCATCATACACTTATCATAGTGTGTGGCAAAGTTGATTTTTGTATTTTTGTGTTTTACCGTTAACTTACGTCTACTCATTTGGCCACGATGTGATGACTAATCTTATTGCAGTGCTGAGCTTTAAAGTTTTACTTCGCATTTTCGAACTGCTTTTATGATGCTGTGTTTGCTCGCCTCATCTGCATGTTCATGCGAGGTGGCTAGCAAGCATATTGCCTGGTTCCCACCAGTTTATACTGCGCGTCTGAGTTAAAAGGACGCAGCAGTTGCAATCATTCTGTTCTGTATATGAGAATTGTTCAAACATTTTACTGATGGTGACTGTGAGTGGACAGTTTCAATCATACATACTGCTTCCATGAAGTCTGTCATACTGGGTGAAGGGATGTCTACATTCCACATTTCATGTGACATTTGAAGAAAAAGCTGTACTTTCATGTTTCCATCATGTTTCATGCTGAACTAGGAAAGGAGTACTTTGTGCCAATTCCTCAGTAATGTAACCACAGGCTTCAGCAATACAAACCAATGTTCAGTGCATTGTCCTGAGCAGTAGGTAACAACCGCTGTGTCTACATGTACAGCAAGTGCCATGTCACAGGATCTACACAACATATGCCAGCTGCTGTGGCATCGTATTTGTAATGTTTCACTAGGAAAGAGGTGTTTGATGATGTGCACATTACACACAAGTACCTAGGGAGCAGCAGCAAATCCTCATAGAAAAAGCGGCATGGCACAGTGCCTCAAAACTGCTTAATCATTAATAATACAAAGGAACAGCAGCCTTCGAGACTCTTGTTGGCAGGGCAGTACACTTGTTTCTGAGCCCATGGCTCCGCCATTCTCTTTTAAAGGAATTCCTTGTGTAAGTTTCATTCATTTTTGTTTCAGTTATCATAACCTGTCAGATGTTTCGCTTTGGAAACATGGACAACCTATATGTAGGTACACTTGATATGTATATGTATTTTTGCACTCTACGTACTGAGCTGCTATTGCCTAACTGTGCTACAATGCATATAAGTTATGTATGCTTTATGAAAACTCGCCATTCCTGTGTACTTAAAAAAAAGGTTCACAACAGCACTGCGCTGCTGCCTTCCTCTGAGGAGCACGTCTCACTGTTCCAGCGCCTGTTCGTCCCCTGACTGCTCAGCTGGTGGCACTCCCGTGCAAAGCCCTTCCAATGTCCAGTCGCCCGAGTCCTAGGCAATGCTGTGGAGAGCAGTGCACGCATAAATGATCTGCACTGCTCGGGGCTGTAGAGCATGGTTCGAACGCGCTGCAAGCAGCGAAACTTGTTCTTCAGCACTCCAATATGTCGCTCCACAAAACTGCGCATGGACCTGTGCTTCCCCACTGGCCTTTGGAGGTACTGGCGTCAGGATCCCCAAGCGCTGGCATAAGCAACCATGGCTCGAGGGAGTATCCCGAGTTTTCTGTTAAAAGAAAATGATAGCCCAGAGTTCATACAGGTTTCAAAAATGTAAATTCACACCTGCAAATATGAATAATAAAAAATAGAGTACCACATATGGTCAAAAGCACTTCCTCCCGTTTATATACAGAAAAAAAAATAACATGTATGATGGGACAATGTTACAGCTACACTGTTTCAAGCAAAGGCGTGTACAGCCTTCTGCATTAAAGGGGGTGGTTTAAATTGCGACCGCCCCCCGGTGCGCACGCCTACGGTTCCCACGCAAATATATATATATATATATATATATATATATATATATATATATATATATATATATATATATATATATATATATATAGCCAACTGAAAACTTGGGGTCAGCTATTGCGCACGCAATAGTTGTGAGTACCTTCGTGTTCAAAATACTTCATGGTGTCTTCCTGGTTGTGTATCGATTTCTACTACGACTGCATCCCACATTCCTTAATATCTCCAAAATTCACTACCCGATTACGTATGTAGGCCAGAACAAAAACAATTTTGGGACGGCAACTGCACATGCACTAAAACACATGTTAATCATCGTTACCGTGTACTTGTCAGATTTCAACAAGCTCGTAAAAAGTTACCCGCATGTCCTCTTTCAATCGCTACGCACGCCAGATTGGGCAGTAAACTGAACAATTGCTACGATGAGTGAGTACAAATGGCGACTGAGGTTTGAAGTGAAACATTCCAACGGTACTTACAACCATGACGTTGAGGGTGTAATAACCCTTCCTCGACAAGATGCTTGCTGTGTCCCCTATGCCGAGTCCTTGCGGCTTCCGAATAGCAACCAACGTGCCGTTGACGCACGCTAGCACGCCTGGGATGTTGCCGAGTAGCGCAAACGCCGCCTTCGCCTCATCCTTGGCAGTGTTACGTCCGAGACATTGGAGACTGAGCGGCGCCAGTAAAAGCTCGTTTGCCGCTACGACGGACGTCTCGAAAGCCGGTAACGAGCCGGGCTCCGGTGATGACTTCCACGTTACCACAGCAGGGGGTGTCAGTTATCTTCACCAAAAAGAGGTCCCGCTGCCGTCGTACGATGCGACTGAGAGAAGGATTGCCTCGGCGACCTTCGAAGTTGAAGGGGCGGTGCACAACCCTCTTCCCCTTCGGACCTTCAACCACCGATTGGAGGAGAAGCATCAACTGGGCCCTCCCAAGAAGGCGTCGAGGACGACGCGACCTATTTAATCCACGGGAGAACCCCGGGATCAGAGGATTCGAGAAGGGATTCGATAGAGGATTCGATTGAGATTCGGCCATCACCTTCAAACCATGTAAATAAATGTAAATATTCTCATCCCCAAAGCAACTCCTCGTACTCTTCCTTCCTGCCCCGTGGACTCCTGGCCTGAAGGCGACACGAGTCCACGACAAATGGTGGCAGCGATAAACGACGACAAGCGGTGGCAGCGGTGAGGTCGCAACAACTGGTGGCAGCGGTGGGATCGCAACAACTGGCTGGCAAGCGGTGGGATCAACCACGACCACGGATGGCGACCGACGAGATGAACTGGAGGCTCCATGGAGGAAGGATCAGCCGAAAGCCCTAGGAACTGGAAGACGGCGCGATCCACGTAGCGTACCACGACTGCACGGCGTTGGGTGAGTGCCTGGCTTTGTGCTTGAGAGTCATCGAGTCTTTTAGCCTAGGACCGTTAAAAGCTCGATCGTACAACTGCCTAGAATTGTGGTAGTGCGTATCTCAGCAGAAAGCAGCTTTCAGGGGGACGTAAACAAGCTGCTGAAGGCAACCCGTATAGCTTTGTGGAAAAGTGCAGTATTATTGG
>CM023484.1:118376088-118559967 GCA_013339685.2 Hyalomma asiaticum
CTACCATAGCGTGTCGTGAAGTATTCTTGTACTACCCCATGCTACATTTGTTCTCTTTCGTTTGTTTGCTCCCGAATTGCTTTTATTGTACTGTGTTGTCGTACTGTTTTGAAATAAATGAAACAACATGAAATTTTCTGCGTTACAAAGAAAGCTCACAAAATAAGCAAAGACATGCGATAGAACGCTTGTGCACTACTGTCGTGCTGCTTTCATGTGTGCAATCCGTGCCCAAGATTGTCTGCAGTGCAACTGCTTGGATGCATTAACTCCTTGGCAGCGCTCAGCTAGCTAGCCTAACACTGGGCCGAGTCTCTGTGGTAACACTCATACTGCAGGCGACTGCACCGACTGCTCTGTTGGAAGGAGCAAGATATTAGTGTTCACGTGCCATTTTTCGCACTTCAAGCACTTTTGAAAGGACTGTGTGATATGTATCGTATGGGAAAGAATTCATGTGGTGTTTTCAGAAAGTGTTCTACAACTATCCAAATACCTCACTTTCGGTATTCATCCAATAATTAACAGGTCCAGTAATTAGATGCCACCAATGATTTTAAAGCCAAATAAGTAGGCGAATAAATTCGCTATGGAGGTGTCTTTTATTTTTAATGTCTTGGCTCAAGTGGGTTATGCGGGACACCCTGCGTATAGGCACTGATGTATGTCTACATGTATGTATCGCTTTTGATTTTGCTTTCTTTGGTGTACATAGTATAGTACATATCTGCCACGTGTTCCCTTTCAATTAAAGATGTCCTTGTTCTAGATCTCCTACTGCACCCCATCCGCCTTGTTATGGAGGTGCGCCAGGAGCAGCACCAAGGGTTCAATACGCTCATGGCGCAGCTGGAAGGCCGCGTGGCCCCACGAGACCAACAAGCGCAGCGCATTGCCTGACAAGCGCATTGCCTGACCTACCTGCGCTGCTTGCCGCGACTGTTGCGGAACTTGAGGCCGCTGTAGCAGCCCTCTAAAATAAAGATGTGGTCAGTACTTTAGTAAAAACAGCCTTGTTCATCTTTTACAGTGCCAGTGCCTTGGCGCAGTATCGTTTATTTTAAAATTTTTAATTTGTTATAATGTATTCCACGGGTATTAAGTTATATTGATGCTGGACAACTTTTCCTCGTGGCCTGCTCCATAATTTCTCTAAGTCCTATTTCAATACATATTATGCACAAGCTCGGCCGGCCATGGTTTGTGCATGCTAAGACTCATAAAGGATAAAGAACGGTACAAAATACGAGCCGTGCAATGGTTTAAACACGCCATTACATTGTGAATGTGCCGTTACCGAATGAGGCTGTTGTTAAAACAAGAAAAATTTGGTTGGAGCAAGCGCAACTGCTCCTACATGCGATTAATCTTGATCGAGAATCACCGTATTCCTTATGCAAGGTGTGAGTTTACAGATTTGCTTACTGCTCAATCTGCATGAGAAGTTAGGCTAGTACACACTTACGAAAGACAAATTTACATTGGTCGCTTGTACTACTCGCTGCATCATAAAAATGTCACATGTGATGTAGTCACACCAAGGTTCTCTGTATCACTTGCTTCATCTTCCACTATAAAAAGCACTCATAATAGCATGTGGTATGCTGTACAAGTTGCAGCACCATTTATGGTAAATATGTGCTCAATTTTCTGGTAAGCCAATACGATGGTTCATTGTAGATGTGGATTTCACTATATACTGCAATGTTACAAGTTTTGTACACCTGCATGAAGCCTCACTGTGCCATTTCTGGCCGTCAGTCGAGGCACTTTTTTCCTTTCTCATTAGCCTCGACATGTTTATGTTCATGCTGTTAATTTTTGTTCCCAGGTTGTCGAGCTGGAGGCCGGCACTGATTTATTTGTCGAAAAAATAACACTTAGCTTGCAACGCTTCAGCAAAACAACAACCGGCGTCGCCCGTGCACTCCTACCAGCAGTATTTACACCCCAGGCCCGGGTGACATCCTCCTTTAAAGGCAACAGAGCAAAGGGTGCCCAAGCCAGGAGCACAAAGGCCGACATTGCACCCAGGTGCACTTAGTGCAATTTTGTGTAAGTTATGCCAGAAGCTAGCTTGTTAAAACTGCATATGTAGTTTACAAACTCACCAGTACAATATATCTATATCGATGTTTATCTGCATGTCACCTTCAGATTTTCAAATTTTATCTTTACAGCCTATACGGAAAACTTCGCTACACGGCGCCAAATTGAGTACAGTGCACGATGAGCTGCGAAGCGAAAGGGCAAGAAATAAAATAGACAGCTGAAGGCCTACGTCGTATCCGTAAGGTGAAAAGGCGACAAATAAAATGAATGGTTAAAGGCTTACCTTGTACTCGTGTTCAGTATGTATATCTAAGTTTAATTAATTTAATTATGTAATTCTAAGTGCATGGAATTATGATCACCTATATATGACTACATAAAAATATGCCAGTTTTGGCCATATATGGACTGATATATGGGTATATTTAAAAAATGGGCAGTTATGGCCATAAAAGGAGTCATTTATAGGTTTATTAGGTAATTAGGCAGATATGGCCAATCAAGAAACTATATGGCTATATTAAAATTGGGCAGATACGGCTATATCAGGAGACATGTATAGGTGAGATGAATTACGGTCACTGACCAAGTCGGATGAGTTGATCGACGTTTCGGAACCGCATACGGGTTCCTTGTAAAATAGCTGTTTTCAAGACGCATCTGGACTTCAACCTCACGTGTAAACGGGAAGACTTGATGCCAAGGAGTCTGCGTTTGAGAAGACCAGTCGCTACATCATGGGGCCACCAGATTGTTCGTCAGGCTGATCGGAAGCTGTTACAAGCACGTGTTCTCGAGTGCCGGGACAAGGTGCGGAGGCTTGAAACGCAAACGTTTGTTGCGCGCCGGCAGCTTGAGCATATATTACCGGATAAATTTCCAGGGGTACAGCTGCATGCAAACTTTACCGCGACTACGAGGGAAGGCCTTCATAGGGCTTCACAAGACAGGAAACTGCAAGCACTCCGACCGGATGTGTCACAAGACGCACGAGACGTCATCAACCTTTCCTCTTACACTCCATCCGAGAAGGAAGCTGAGGTATTATCTCGTGGGTTGAATTTTAACACGGATACCCAACCAAGACCAAGGAATGTGATCTGTGCGGTAGAACGTGCGGTCAGCCAGCTTCCCTCAGGCGTACGTGAAGAAGCCCGCACCCGTGCCATTGGCGTGCTTTCGGGATTACGGAAGTACCGCACAAAGACGCTCTCGTCGGTAGCCGAGCAGCAAGCTATTCGGAGCCTACGGAGCAACAGAAGCATCGCCATTCTACCCTCCGACAAAGGAAATGCTACGGTCTTGCTGAACAAGAACGACTACCACGAGAAAATGTTGGCCCTCCTTGGTGACCGTCATACTTATGCTGCTATAACCTACGACCCCACAAATCGGCTACAGACTAAGCTGCAAAAACTACTGGCCAGTTTGTTCAAGTTGGTTCCTCCGCACCACACCGGTCTCTATCACCGTCTGCTCTGCACGAATGGTTCAGCCCCTGCAATGTATGGCCTGCCAAAAGTCCACAAGCCTGGCGTTCCACTTCGGCCTATTGTCGACTTCACCAGGTCACCGCTCTACCGACTATCGGGCTACTTTCACCAAGTGTTGAGTCCTCTAGCCGGTAAGACCTCGACACACATAGAAAATTTGTCTGTTTTTGTTGCCAAGTTAAAAGGTGTCAGACTGAGTGAAGACGACGCCATGGTCTCGTTCGACGTCACGTCACTTTTTACAAGTGTCCCGGTAGACTTGGCAGTAGCCACGTGTGAAGAAGCCTTGAAAGCAGACAGTGGTCTTCCTGGTCGCACCCCCTTCGACATCCCCGAACTCAGCGAGCTGCTGCAGTTTTGTCTCAGCAACACGTATTTTTCCTACGATGGCAAGATTTATCAGCAGACACATGGTACGGTGATGGGCGCGTCAATATCTGTCACCACGGCCAATCTAGTGATGGAAGCCTTGGAAGGAAAGCTCCTGGCAACGTTCACTCCAGCCCCCAAGGTGTTTTACCGATACGTCAATGACTGCTTCTGCATTTTGAAGAAGCAAGACATCCAGCGCTTCTTGGACTGCCTGAACGCCCAGAACGTGAACATACAGTTCACCGTTGAACACGAGGAGGGCAACATGCTGCCTTTTTTGGACGTTCAGGTGCGCCGGGATGGGAGCGCCCTCGCCTTCTTAGTATACAGGAAGCCCACGCACACAGGCCGCTATCTCAGTTTTAATTCGCATCACCCCATCGGCCACAAGACGTCCGTAGTGTCATCCTTGGTGACACGCGCCGTACGGGTCTGCTCAGACGAGGATGCGTTGAAGAAAGAGCTACGGACGATCCAGCAGGAGCTAAACCGCAATGGTTATCCTCTTGATTTCATCTCTAAAACTGAGAAGCGGATACTTCAATCCAGCTCACAGAGCAACGTGACAACCTGTGTACGTGTGGCCATACCTTACGTTGAAGGTATCAGCGAGGCACTTTCGCGCGTATTTTTTAAATACGATTTGCGCATCGCTCACGTCCCGACCAGCAAGCTCCGGCACCAACACATCAATGTAAAAGACAGGCTGCCAAGTGAATCGTTTCCGGGTGTTGTGTACAAGATACCGTGCGCTGATTGCCGTGGAGTGTATATTGGCGAAACAGGAAAGTTTTCTCGACGCCTCAAAGAGCACCAACGTGACGTGACTAAAGAGAATCACACGACAAACGCCATCGCTGAGCACGTGCATACACACAATCATACCATTGACTGGGATAATGCCGCCGTCGTCGCCAAGGAAAAGAACGTGTCATCGCGCCGGCTTCTGGAATCACTAATCATTCAGTCGACGCCAGCTACAATGAACAGGACACCAGGTACTATGCCTGCCGTTTACGCATGCTCGTTACGTCATGCTTTGCGTATATAATTGACAACGACTTCTTGTCCTGCTCAGTGAACAAGGAAGGAACCCGTATGCGGTTCCGAAACGTCGATCAACTCATCCGACTTGGTCAGTGACCGTAATTCATCTCATCCAATGCCTGACCAGACGAATTTTCGTCGAACTCTTGACTACATATATAGGTGTTTGACGAGCCGTGGGCGTCAAACAGAAATACGGCAGCTTTTCCGTCTTTTTCGAGCATACGAGAAATCCAGCGAGACAGGGACACCAGAGAACGAGGAGCAGACGGAGATGCGGAATGTGTGTCGCTAACAATTTTTTCTTCACGCATGCGCACATTGGCCAGAACTCTCTTTTATGGAAACGAACTTCATACAGTATTCTGTTGTCCCTTTCATGAAGGATACTTTTTCCTTTTTGGCGAAATCACTTAAGGTGAACATGCCCTAATTTCTTTTCCTGCACGCATGCGCACATTGGGCAGAACTCTCCTTCATGGAAACGTTCTTACAGCATGCTGTTGTCACATTTCATGGAGGATATGTTTCATTTTTCGCGAAATCACTTAATGTGAACATGCCCTAATTTTTCTGCGTGCATGTAAACATTCGGCAGAGCTATCTTTTACGAGAACGAAGTTCTTACAGAATTCTGTTGTCCCATTTTATGGAGGATATTTTTCGTTTTTGGCGAAATCACTTAAGGTGAACATGCCCTAATTTCCTTTCCTGCACGCATGCGCACATTCGGTAGGAATGTCTTTTATTGGAACGAAGTTTTTACTGCATTCTGTTGTCACAGTTCATGGAGGATATTTTTTTCGTTTTTGGCCAAATCACTTAAGGTGAACATGCCCTAATTTCCTTTCCTGCACGCATGCGCACATTTGGTAGAAATGTCTTTTATGGGAACGAAGTTCTTACAGAACTCTGTTGTTCCATTTCATAGAGGATATTTTTCATTTTTGGCGAAATCACTTGAGGTTATCATGCCCTAATTTCTTTTTCTGCACGCATGCGCACGTTCGGCGGAACTCTCTATTATGGAAACGAAGTTCCTACAGCATTCTGTTGTCACATTTCATGGAGGGTACTTTTTCGTTTTTGGCGAAAACACTCAATGTGAACATGCCCTAATTTTTCTGCATGCATGTAAACATTCGGCAGAACCGTCTTTTATGAGAACGATGTTCTTAAAGAATTCTGTTGTCCCATTTTATGGAGGATATTTTTCATTTTTGGCGAAATCACTTCCGGTGAACATGCCCTAATTTTTTTTCTGCACGCATGCGCACATTGGGCAGAACTCTCTTTCATGGAAACGAAGTTCTACGGCATTTGGCTGTCCCATTTCATGGAGGACACTTTTCGTTTTTTGGCGCAACATGCCCTAATTTTTTTTCTGCACGCATGCGCACATTGGGCAGAACTCTCTTTCATGGAAACGAAGTTCCTACGGCATTTGGCTGTCCCATTTCATGGAGGACACTTTTTCGTTTTTGGCGAAATCACTTAAGGTGAACATGCCATAATTTCCTTTCCTGCACGCATGCGCACATTCGGTAGAAATGTCTTTTATTCGAACGAAGTTCTTACAGCATTCTGTTGTCACATTTCATGGAGGATACCATTTCGTTTTTGGTGAAATCACTTAAGGTGAACATACCCTAATTTCCTTTCCTGCACGCATGCGCAAGTTCGGTAGAAATGTCTTTTATGGGAACGAAGTTCCTACAGCATTCTGTTGTCACATTTCATGGAGGATATATTTTCGTTTTTGGCGAAATCAGTTAAAGTAAACGCGCGCTAATTTCTTTGGTGTACGCATACGCGCCTTGGGCATAACTATATTGTATGAAAACGAAGTGCGGGTTTTGGGGCTGGTCAAGCGGTCATCTGCTGCTATTCCTCCATTTGCCCTGTGCAACTCCGTATTGGCTTTGCGGGTAAGTAAAGCACACATAAAGCATTCAAAAAACACAAGTTCCTGTAGTATTCTGCTGTTCGTTTGCATGGGGGATATTTTCCGTTTTTGGCGAAATCAATTAAGGTGACCATGCCCTAATTTTGTTTGCTGTGCGCATCCGTACTGTGGACACAACTATCGCTTATAGAAAAGAAGTTCCTAGAGTATTCTGTTGTCATGTTGCCTGGAGGATTCTTTTTTTCCTTTTTGGCGGAATCACTTAAAGTGCACATGCCTTTCGTTTGTTGTTCACGTGCTCCACTTTGGCACAAATATCGTCTATGGGAAGGGATTTCCTACAGTCTTCTGCTAGCACTTGTCATAGAGCAATTTTTTTTCTTTTTTTGGCGCAATCACTTAAGGTAAACATGCCCTTATTACATTTGTTGTACGCCGACGCACTTAGGGTAGACTCTTTTATGTAGAAAACTGTTCCTACACTACTCTGGTTGTCCCTTTTCCTGGATGATTCCTTTTTGCTTTTGCCGAAGTCACTTCAGGTCAACGTGCCCTAACTTCGCTTCTTTTAGGCAAGCGCACATTGGGCACAACTCTTTTTATGGAACTGTTTATCACACTTTTCTTGACGGCGCAATGGCTTCAGAACTTATGGTATCTCTACTGAGTCAAGAGCCTCTTTGTAGCCTATGAAAGCCGTATATAGAGGAGTTAGTTGTATTTAACAGATTTCTCAGTTACTTAATTGATCACAATGAAGGAGGCCTACTGTGGAGTAGCCTTTTCTGTACTCTGCTTGCTGTCTTTGTAAATTAATCGAAGGCGTGGTTCTTTTTCCGTTTGAGGCAAACTTTGTTAATGTTTTTTTGCATAGTGCTGAGAGAAGACTGGTCGGCCTGTAGTTCTTCAAGTCTTTTCTTCTTGAGTAGTGATGGGATATTTGCGTTTCTACGACTTCCGGGTACATGTCAACTTTAGAGTAATTGCGTGCATTGTGTCGGGAGCTTTCCAGTTGGGCAGTTTCGTCCATCCTTGATGAGGCCCGCTGTTCTGCCGCGTTCTTTAGCTGATTTCCCGCGGGACATGCCCTTAACATTCTTCCTAAGCTCGTCCGTAGTGACGCATGGAACTTCGGTGTCCCGATCGGCTTTTATTGCACTCACGGTGGGGAGACTTGTATTGGAGCTGTGTAGTTTAAAAAGTGCTGAGCCACCTCGGCGATACCATTGAAGTTACTAACGATATGGTCCTGCCTATCTTTCCCTGCATGCATCATGTTGTTTCCCGAAAGCGTTCCCAACTCATGAACGGAAACCTGCCACTACCATTTAAGCGGAAAATATATAACTGCTGTATTTTGCCAGTATTGACATACGGGGTCGAAACTTGGAAAATTACAGGGAAGCTCGACAGGACGGACCACACAGCGGGCGACGGAACGAAAAATGATAGGCGTTACATTAAGAGATAGGAAGACGGCCGCGTGGGTCAGGGAACAGACGAGTGTCGAAGACATATTACTCGATGTTAGAAAGCAGAAATGGTTATGGGCAGGCCAGGTGATGAGAATGCTAGAACGCCTTCACACACACTGCAATGCTGCAACCGCGAACAGTGATGTCACCACTGAGTAGGCCCTTGAGCTCACTTACAAGCGGCAACAGAATGTCATTTCCTCACTCTGGTTCGCTCTGTGCGGCAAACGCACCAACTAAAAATGGCACTTACCTCTTGAAGTTTACAATAAGGCACCGTATAGGCCGAAGCTGTAGATTGGAACTTTTGGCTAGTGGCAGCCCGTCAATATTGAAAGCGAGAGCAAAAGTTTGCGGCAACTCGCGACAGCCACTCAATGTGTGCAACAGCCCTCTTTGAAGCTCGAAGTGAACATATATGTCAGGCGCAAGGTCGGTAATGGGGTACTCAAGAGAAGGACCTCGCGGAGTTCGCAAGAGTGTGCGAGCGTCAACAGGGAGGGATGCGTGGTGCGGCTTGAGACGTTTCAAAAGTTCGCTTAACCCGTCTCTTGATACGGTGTTTAACTGCCCATTCTTTGAACGTTCCACAGAGGTCTCCGTCGCCATAATTCTTGCCATCGGAACTTGCAGCCCTGGCTTCGTACGACACCGAGATATCCGGTGAATGCCTTAAAATACTGTCGACATCGGCTACAGCACTCGTAGGTAGATCCAACATGACGCCAGCTGTTCTACTGCAAGCAGTCATTGACGGTAGCGACTGTACTCTCCTCCGGTTGGCTGAACGTGCTCGCATGGCGTTCACACATATCAGGACTTTCAAATGAACCGCAGGCACCGCTGTCATGGGAAGGCGTAGACCTTTCATCGCTGAAAGCTAATGCACCTGCGTGCTCGTCTAAAAGCCTGAACAACTGTTTGCCGACCAGCTCTCTGGTCTACACAAATACACTTTCTATCGCTCTCCATGGTACAAGCTTGCACACGGTTACAAGAAACCACGGGAGAAAGCACTGAACCGCGACAGATCACGAAATTGAAAAAGGCGCACTTACCAGACAGAACTTGACAAAGCAACGAAGGCCCGTATTCGTACACGTAAACTTACCTCATCACTGTCGCTTGTCTTCCTGTGCAACAAATAAGTCCAGTATCTACAAACAAGGCTTACGATAGCCTTGGGTACTGATCGCCGTTTGTCCCCTAAACGCGCCTTAATGTCACAGGGGCGACAACCAAAACAGTCGATAAGGACAAAGTCCGTTTATGCATACGGGCCGAAAAGTGCGGAAGAAATACTCACCAAAAAAAGCAATGCATATCCAAGCAGACACAAGCGTAACGAAAGTGTGCCGCCGCCGTGGAACCGTTCGTTGTTCCGAGTTCTAAAAAACGCGGAAAGGCTCTGCAGCAACAAGCAAGATTTGACAGTGGGTCGGATTGGCTTCGTCGGTCTTTTATTTTCATGGGCTCTTTAGAGCTTTGAACGTTACAGGTGGGTAAAAACTTGAATTTAATATTTATAAGAGCAATGCAATGTCTCAGAACCTCATTCTACTTAATCCTGAAAATTCTCGCCCAAGGGCTCACAGGACGACCATGATGTATATATATCCGCGTCTTATAAGCCTTTGATGCAAGAGACGTAGGAATATTTATCGCGCATCGGAATGATGTGAACTGCAGCTGACTGACACTAATTATTGTCCCTCGTTATGCGCGTAGCTACAGCAGGGCAATCATTTTGACCGTACCATGTGGATATGCATATTCGATCAATGTCTGAAGCTTTAATCTTGTTTTTGCACGCTGATATTTTGCTTCAAGAGCGTTTTCCAGTTACACCATAACCGAAACACTATCATAAATGCCTCTATAAGTAAGGCGTTCCAGGAGAAGTGTGTAATATTTGGCTTTAATGCTGTCGGAGGCCTCATGTTCATGGGATGTCCGTGGATATCCACGCGCTGACGTCTGTATGTTGTGATTAAGTGCAAGTGCGTCGGACGTCCATCCAACAAGCAAAATATCTGGACAAATCCCGGATGTCCGATGGACGTCCGTCGTGGACTATGGACGTCCGGATCTTTATCGGACGTCCGCTCGACGTAGCTGTGATGGGGTCCTTTGAAATTTAGATGGGAACGCACGTTGCGTCTGACGACGGCAACGTGTTCAGAAGGATGGCGAGGCTGAATTCTGGAAAGACATTATCAAAAAAAAAACATCGACAGTCAGAAACACACTTATCAATAAAAAAACATCAACGCTTGCGAACAGAGTGCAAGAAGAACCCAGATGAACACGCGACAAAGTCAGAGTTCGGAACGCTCTCACCGAGGCTGGTCGACTGGTGCGCGAGAAGTCCATGCAGGTGGAACGTTGGCGTGAGCCGGAGGTCGGCAAAGGAGCTTGTCGACGAATGGTGGTCAGCACTGATGCGGGCCAGGGACGGGGACGAGGAGGACGACGGGCACCGGAGTCACGAGAAGCGTTGCCGCTCGGGACTCGAAGGAACAAAGCGGCACTCGGGTCTACGCCCGACAGTGCTGCGGGTAAACGTGGGCTTCCTTAACTCCACGAAGGAGACGGTGAAGCTCAGGCCCCACAGAGCCGATAGACATGGCCAGGTGGTACAGTACTCGGGCCTACACCCGACGGTGCTGTTGGTGGCACGGGCGGCTCGTCAGGCATTCCGTGAACACATTCGGGAGCTCGGTGCCAAGCGGAGCCATACACCCCGACTCTTGGCGCCCGCCAGGCACTCGGGACTACGCCTAGACCGTGGTTCTGGCGGAGAGCTCCCCTGCGACGTCCGCGCTAGTGGAACGCCGCCTTGCTTCCCCCTAATATGGCGCCTCGCGAGCCCGCTCCACGTGCCGCTCTTGTCTTTTTTTCACGCCTCGTGCGACAGCTTGTCGTCGTCATTTCCCGTTTCACGTGCTGAGCCGGCGCTTCTTCGTGGCCGCTGTTTTCTCTGGCGCTGTCGCAGGGACACCAAATGCAACAAGCGCGCACTTCTCCCATGACAATAGCGTGCCTTCTGTTAAGGTTCCTTAACGCCTAGGGCATTGACTTGCGCAGGTCTAGGTCCCGAGCTCAAATCCTGATTGCGACAGCCACATTTCGACGGGAGAAAAATGCAGAGAACTGTGTAGTTAGGTTTACGTGGAAAAAAAGGAACGCGAGGGGTCGAACTTAGGAGCCCTCAACTACGGGATGTGCCTCATAGTAGTAACCCTAACATATCTTGCATTTGGCATGTAAAATGACATAAACTATTACAGGAACTCCTGCGATGCAAACATTGGTGGTAAAAGCAACCGGGTGTACGTGGTCGAGCTCAGAGAAAACGTAGTCATCAGCTTCGTAATTGTTGCTAACAAATCGGGTCGCCATCTTGCATTTCATTGTAGAGTGCGAATGCTAGAACGTGAAATCATCGAGGCCTATTTTATCATTCGAAAAGGAGACAAGTGTGTCAGCGTCCCATTTATTACATTGCTAGAAAAAGTATTTCAATTTCTGACAGGTTTCTTGTAATTTTTTACGATGTCCGCGAACACAGATATTTGTCCTTTCCCGTCAATAAACTCAGCTGAAAGCCAGCGCCTTTCCTGTTTGTGTGCCTTTATTCTCTTCGTCCATTCGCGCTGCAGTTAATCATTGAACCTTCTTGATGTCCTGACTTGTGAAGACAATTGGCAGGTGAAGCTGAAGTCCAGGCGGTTACATTTTCGATTTATTTGTGTGGTGTAACGTCCCAAGGCAGCTCTGATTATGAGAGACGCCGTAGTGGAGGTCTCCAGAAATTTCGACCACCTGGGGCTCTTTAACGTGCACTGACGTCACACAGCACACGGTCCTGGACATTTCGCCTCCATCGAAATGCAGCCGCCGCGGCCGGGATTCCATCCCACGACCTTGTGATCAGCAGCCGAGTGCCATAACCACTAGACCGCAGTGGCGGGGTGCTGTTACATCTTCAAGTTCAAGAACTTTCGCAAGAGAAACGCACTGTTCTCGGTAGTGCACTGTGTACCACCAAAGAGTTATTGTCCGGCTACAGCAACTTATAGGAATCAATAGTTGTACTAGCCGAGGCGTTCTAGAGAGACTTCTACAGGAGACTTGACATCCAGGATAGTAATGAACGACGAAGTATTGCAGAAGAGGTAGACGTCCAAGCAGTTATGAAAGAGGAAGTAAAGAAACCTTTAAAAAATGCAAGATGGCAAAGGAACTGGTGAGGATCAGATAACTTCAAATCTATAGAACGATGTTGGGTAGATTAAACTAGAAACCTCATTGCCAAACCTCATTGCCACTAGTGTACTGGAATAGTGGCAGAATGCAAAATCGATCCTAATCCATAAGAAAGGCGACGTGAGGGCGTTGAAAAATTACACACCGACAAGCTTACTGTCAATTGCCGACATTGTACTTACAGCAACACTCACTAATAGAATTTGTGTCACCATAGATTTCAGTCAACCGAACGAACAAGGAAGGTTCCGTAAAGGCTACTCAGCAACAGCCCGTACTCACACAAGATCACTCAAGTAGCAGAAGAGCGCGCGAAAAAAAAGTTACACCACCTCCCCGAAGGGGACCATGGGGTGATCCGGAGCGTCGCTCGGAGTTTCAACGGTGCATTTAACGGCGGTGTTTACAGGTTTGCAGAGTTTTCGGTGTTACCTTCGCGGTGAACCTTGCGTGTTATTACGTTGTTAACTTGGTTCGTTACCACGCATCGCGTGACCGTTGTCAGAGTGTGGGTTGATGCTGATGCGTACTTGCGTCAACCCACTCGCTGATGGAACTGTTGCTTCCATCACGCAACACCACCAACTTCTTTCATCGGACAAGGAGGAGATACTACTGAAGCTAAGTGCGTGCGTGCGCTCTCTCTACCCGCTTTATTTATTGCAGCAGCTGTTGGAGAGAGGGAAGGGAGAGGAGAGTCGCGCATGCGTAGTGCGAGTGCGGACGGACGGCGCGCGTGCGCTCTCTACCCGCTTTAGTTATTGCAGCAGCTGTCGGAGAGAGGGAAAGGAGAGGAGAGTCGCGCATGCGCAGTGTGAGTGCGGACGCCGGACGCGTGACATACCCGCGAGCAAGAGATGCTCCGCGTCTAAAAAAACTTTGTTTATGGGGTTGGTACTTAACGAGAAAGCATTCATCTCAGTCGAAACGTCAGTTGTATTGCAAGTATTGTGGAATCGGGGCGTAGATGAGCGTTACGCACGAATAAAAGGTGATATCTGCAATCGCTCCACGACCAGCATAGTCTGCTATAAAGAGAGCAGTAGAATACCTATAAGGATGGGTTCCAAACTGGAAGAGAAGCTCAGGGGAAGATGGATGCTTGAATCGATCAACAGATCGCAAAATACGATTTAGAACAGGGAACGTCACAGGAGCCGACGTTTTAACATAAACGAACGCCGGAGAAGGCAGTCGCCGCCCGGACGAAGACAAGTACACTTGTCGAAGGAATGGGTCTGAAACGAACGCTGTAGAAGGCAGTCGCCGCCCTGACGAAGACAAGTCCACTTGTCGAAACGTTGGCTCCTGCGACATTCCCTGTTCTAAATCGTATAAGGATGGGTGGAAGAAAAATAGATACAAGCTCTACAATGTTATTTACAGCACGTTTACCGCACGTTTCGGAGATTGGATTGGGTAAAGGTGACTTAAGAGTTAATGGAGAATGCCTCAGTAAGCATAGATCTATTGATCACCTTGCCTTCTTCATAGCTCGGGGGACGAAATGCAACTTGTGGTTACGAAGCAAAACAGTCAAAGAAGGCGGTGAGTATGAAAATTATTACACAGTAGGTCAAAGTGGCCGCCATAAGGGCATATCGGTTCTACTAAAGGTAGGTGGCGAGGTTCAGTAAATGGTAAGCGAAGATACCTGCTGAGGCGAGGTAGTGACCAGTGATTTCAGCCATGAGAGTGCGATAATTAGAATGAGAATAGGGTAATGTTAACGGGCAAGACATTCTCGAATAATGAATGAGAGCTTACAATTGCCCTTGAAGGGGACGGTCTACAACAACTGTACCTTGTTTGGGGACTAACTAAAAGGCTTCAACTAAAATTGAGGACGACGCAGCGACAGTGCAACGGAAAATGTCAGGTACAGCGTGAGGGACAACAAGGGAGCGGGGTGGGTCAGGGGAAGTAGCGCGTCTTAAGGACATATTAATACAAATAAACAAGAAATGGGCGTGTGCAAGGCATGCACTGAGAAGGCAAGGCAACCGTTGGCCATGAAGAATAATAGAGCGGATCGTTAGATAAGAAAAGCGTAGCGCAGGAGCGGGATTATTAGGGATCAGTAGGAGAGCCCTTTGCTCTGCAGTGGGTGCAGACACGCTAATGACAGTGATGATGATTACAAATATTACGATACAAATTACGGACTACATTTACTCCTGGATGTGGAGCTAGTTGGTGAAAATTGTTCTCCCTGCTTAATTGTGACACATACCAATTTAAAATAGCTCTGACAGAACTGAAGTATTTGGTGAAGTGATACAAATAAATTGCCGTCAATAGAAATGATGGTTTTTTGAAACTATGAATAGTATAAAAAGCTATCGATAAACCATTGATAGTGGCGTCGATACGAGGGGCGTTCAATAATGATTTCCCCTGACTCACATCTATTCATTGTAGGGTGCTGAAACTGCCTATGTGTAATGACATAAGTCACTATAGGTCACGTGCCAATGTGCAACTCTGAACTAATAACAGTCTTTCTTTTACTGGTGCTGAAGTGGTTTAAGGTGTGGTAATGGACGCAGTGGAACAGAGAGCAGTCGCCAAGGTCCTGTACTTGAAAGGCCGCATTCCAAGGGAGACGTTCGATGGGATAAAAGAGGTTTACGGGGAGGATTCCCCATCATATGATGTAGTGAAGAACTGGCATCATCAATTCAAATGCGGTCAGACTTCGGTAGAAAAGGCTCCGATTGCAGGGCGGCTCCACTCCGCTATTGATGAGCACACCATCCAGCAAGCGGAGGCCGCCATTTTGGAAAATAGCCGCTTAACCGTTCAAGACCTTGCCCAAAATGTGAAGATTAGTGTGAGGCCCGTGGAAAAAAATCATACAAGACCACCTTCTTATGCGTAAGGTATCCACTCTCTGGGTTCTCCGCCTGCTCACACCTTTCCAAAAGCAGGAACGTGTCGAGTGCTCCCAGGCTCTCTTGAGCATGTGCCATCGAAACCAGGAGGACTTTCTCAACAGACTGATTGCACAGGATGAAAGCTGGGTCCATCGCTACGATCTGTAGACTAAAGTCCAGTCGATGCAGTGGAAGCACTTGGCCTCACCGCCTCCAAAGAAGGCACGCACCCAGCCGGCGGCGGGCAAGGTCATGCTCACAGTCTTTTTGGGACCAGCACGGAGTAGTCTTGATGGATTTGCTAGCAAAGGGTGCCACAATTACTGGGGCATACTACCCTTCACTGCTGCGCAAATTGCAAGAATCCATCAAAAAAGAGAGACGTGGCAAGCACCCCAAACTTGTCCGCCTTCTGCAAGACGATGCCCCAGTTCACAACTCACATGTTGCCCAGATGGAAGCACTCTGCTGCAGCTTTGACATTCTACCGCATTCCCCTTATTCACCCGACTTTACACAATCGGACTTCCATCTCTTTCGAACAGTGAAGTCATATTTCAAGGGCAAGCACTTTCCAGATGATGAGACCCCGACTTCTGAAGTCACTACATGGCTTTTGGAGCAACCTGTCGACTTCTACAAGCGAGGTGTTTACAGTTGCATAAAAAGATGGGAGAAGTGTGTGTCCCTGGGTGGCACCTATGTAGAGAAGGACTAATAAATCTGCAAAGTTTCGTTGCTCTCCGTCCACAGGAAGTGGGTCAGGGGAAATCTTTATTGAACGCCCCTCGTATCTGTAGTGCCATCAGCATTCTAATACTAACGGTAATATGGATAGTGCTGTGAACAGCTATGCCTTATATGGCCGGCAATATTGCGAAGACATTTGCGGTAGTCGCTATCAGCAATGGTCACTTTGTCTACGGGAAATATTTGGGCAAATGAAGGTAATATCTCTGTTGTAGTTTAGCGCAAATTTACAATGGACAAGCCGCGCAGAAAGCAGACGGCGGAAAGCACTGTGTGGCTTGACCTTTTCTTATATGGGCTGTAATATCTCAGACAGTTATGCAGAACAAACTAGCCCAACAATCAGTTGTTGGTGAAATTGTTTGCTTATACACTGAAAATGCAGTATTCGGGTACACGTTTTCCAGGAAGTTAATTCTTGATGTTTTTTTCTTTAAATCGCGAAATGCATGTACATTTGAGGCCGCGCAATTCTGCCACATGTAATGCCTTCCTTTCCGCTGCACCTAAACAGTTCAGTTCCGTTATCATGTATCAGCGAAGCATCCTCGTCACCGTTGAGAACTGGGCACGTTTGTATCAATTCATGGTGAAATCGCCTACGGAGTATTCTTTCGAGTTGTTACGCGCCATTGTCTATTGTTTCGGTTATGAAGTGACTGAACACAAGCACGTTAAGTTTCTTGTCCTTCAGCTTGCTTTTCCAATCTGATGTGGTGTGTCGAGCGATTGAGAATATGTTTTGCGAGCGCCGTTGTCGCTGCAATGCAGAAGTACTTCTACTCCAGAAAGCGGTGTAGTGGAGCATTAGCAAGAATACCGGAATGCTAAATAATTGCTCTTTCTTTCCTGTGGCCATAACTACAGCTGCTGGCGAACCATGAGCGCCGCGTTTAAGGCTGCGGTCTAGACGAAGCTTCGTTTACAACCACCTGCTGTTTCGATGGTCGAACTGAAGGACCACCTGGGCATTCCGAAAATCACCAGCTTAGTTCACAAATCAAATATGCACTGGCGTGGTTTGCGTTTGTTCGGACCGGAAAGGGTAGCAATTTAGATGTAGCCACGGGAGAGTTTCATTCTCGAAGAGATTCTCTTTTTTTCGACTTCTCGATTTCTTGTTTTTTATTGACTTCTTATTTTGGCGCACGTTCTATATGCCCTTCCTGGTTGTTTTGCAATACCGCAGGCCATATAAACGAAGGAAATGGCAGTGTTCTTATCTCGATACACGAGTTTTGTGGCCTCCTCCATGTGTTCCAGCACGTGTAGAGCACGCTAAGTGACTGTTATCTCGTGTCCTGTTGACGGGCGTGGTACCCCAGCTAAAACTGGTAGGTTAGCGTTTCCCCAGCGTCCAAGGTCAAGTTAGCATATTGAAGATGCTGTTTCGTCATGTCAGTGTCCACAGTTTGAGATGCAGCAGTGAAACCTTACCGGCACACTCTTGCTCTGTCTTGTGCAATCCTACAATCGATGTTACTATGAAAAGGGCATTCGAAATTGCTATCAGTAGTACTATCGGCAGCTTTCCTGCTATCGATAGCTCTGCATCACTACTTTGGGGACACTACATTAAGTCATATTCATAGGAAAGTCCTCACGACAGTACCTAAACTTTCTTAAGACACGAAACTACTAAATGGTCAAACTAACTAATAAGAAATAAGCAAAGTGTCGGAAAGTGTCTTTCAGTTAAGATGCAGGAACGTGCGGGAATGTAAATGTTTTAACGTGATAGCGTTAGAGAGCTCGTTTCCCAGAAATACCGCCGTCGGTGTCGGTGCGTGAGCGAAAAATCGGCCGTGAGCGAAAAATCGACCGTGAGCGAAAACTCGAGAAAGATGCAAATAAAATAATCCATACAAATCTTCTGTCCCACTGAGGATCGAACACGGGCCGTTTGCGTGGCAAGCAGGTGTCCTACCATAAAGCCACGATGTTACTTGGAACTGCCTCGGAAAAAAACGCCACATAAATGTCAGGCAGTGGATGGAATCTCCTTAACGCATTTTGTTCGGCAGGTGTCACGACGGAAATGAGCCCATTCGGCGATTTGTAGGCTCATTCGGCGATTTGTAGGAGGAATAAACTTTATTGAGCATATCAAGCAAACAGCGAGCATTAGATAATGTGCTGCCATCTGTGACACATTGTGAAAAACATGTCTCAACTACCATGGCCTCCGAGACGGCGAGCGCGCCCGCCATCTCGGAGGCCATGCGACTACAGCAGAGCCTATAGGGTTCCGCCGTTCTAGGACAGGGGACATATTGCCACGTGCATCTATCTGTGCTAGCGTTGGTGTTCCAGTGACAGTTTCTTTCGGCTGCATGGTTTGCACCGACGCGTCACTGTAGCGTTGGAGCCGCGTTTGTTAAAACTGTGGCTCATGTTCTGTTTCACCATGTCACGAGACGCTCGCGCTCGAAAGCGTTCCTTGTCGCGAATATATGTGCCGGACTGGTGAGAGCGCGCGGCCATTCTTACAGCCGACGCTCGACTGCGCATGCTGTTTTCGCCGTTGCCGTTGTCCGCCGCGGTGGTGTAGTGGTTAAGGTACTCGGATGCCACCCAAGAAAACGCGGGTTCGATCCTGGCCGCGGCGGTCGCATTTTCGATGGAGGCGAAAATGCCAGAGGCTCGTGTGCTGTGCGTTGTCAGTGCACGTTAAAGAACCCCAGGTCGTCTAAATTTCCGAGACCTCCCCTACGGCGTTCATATTGTATCTCTTTCACTCCCTTTCCCCTTCCCCTACGGACGCTTAGCCGTGCTCCCTACATGGGCTGCAGAACTTAGCGTCTTTCCGTTAACTAATCCACAATCATCATCATCATCCGCCGTAGTCTAGCCAGAGCTCGCTTTTGGGCACAGGTTCGCCCGAATAAAATTTGATTCTTTTCATAGTCGCTTCGTCTGGTCTGTTCAAGAAAGACCGTCACGTCAACGTGACAATATATCAAGCAAAGAGCAAACATTAGATAATGTGCTGTTTGCCGTTTCACCGACCATAAGGCGATGCTTGTTGCGGTTGGCCGGAAGAGGTCTCCAGAAGAACAAATCGAACAGCTGTCGGATAGTTATGCAAGAAGGACGACAGAATGTGACCATTTACGAATGAAAGTGCTATTAAATAGATCGGAAACCTCTACCATTACCATAGATATGTCCCGCGCGCGTGTGTGTGTAACAACACACACTAATAAGTATGCACTAAGTGGTTGAAGTGCACACTAGGGACCGGATTTCGCTATCGCGTTCAACTCTTAAAGGCGAAGCTTAAGGGTCCCCCAATTTTTTTGTTTTGTTTTTAAAGTGTCTTATCGAGGTGGTCGTTCGCACCTTGTCACAATCATGATTGACATAGAAGAGATTCCAGCGCAAAGTAAATTGGGTAATGACCTAGCTTCGCCATACGCGCAGGATACAATGCCTAGCAGGTCTTACCTTCCTCGTGTGGTCTTGAGGCAATGTCGTGGGGCTTATAGGGCACGAAAGGACAAGGACGAAGAAAAATGTCACACAGACGTCTTTCTAATACCCTAAGGTGCAGCCTGCTCTCTTAAGCGTGCTTGTGGCTCTGAAAGTTTATTTATTTATTTATTTATTTATTTATTTATTTATTTATTTATTTACTTACTTATTTATTTCTTTATTTATACAAACTGCAGCCCTCGCGGGCTGTTGCAGAAGTGGGTGTACATGGGAGAAATGCCATACAATAGACATGATGTGCGCACTTGAAACTAAACAAAAGGTCTTGCTATGCAATAGCCGCTAAAAATAACTTTAACGGAAGGGAGCGAGTGGAACCAGGCAAGGAATTTCAATTTGCAATTACGCAAGGAAAGAAGCTGTATGTAAAAAGAGCCTGTACGTGCAAAGTAAGAAGCCACATTTACGTAAGAATGAGTTCTTTTATTGAGTGAAGTTGAGGGAGTTAAATGACCATTTCAAGACAGTCGGGAAGATGAGTTGGTAATGCAGTCAAGAAACATAAGTGACTGTGTGTGTCGGCTGTCCGAGAGTGCCTTTCAGCCAAGACTTCTAAGTGCTGTCGTAGGCGAAAAAATCCCTATTGAACCTGAGGCATATAAAACGAATAGCTTGCTTAGATGACCTCAATTTCTTTACATTGCGTGTAACGATTGCAGACAGCAGGTGGATGCGTTAGAATCGGCGTAGTGAGTGATTTATACATCGCTAGCTTAGTATACCTAGGCGCTGCTGTTAACGTGCAGTGCAAATAGCCAAACTCATTCACTGCTTTCGTGGTTATTAAATCTATATGCTTAGAACAAGACATGCAGGATGTGAAAACAGGACTAACGTATCTCTGACACTCCTTATTAGATTGCCTTTTGTTTCGTAATTGAAAAGCGAATATGTTGATTTCTTAGTAAAGGGCATAACAACAATTTCAGGGATGCTCATTGTCATTTGCCAGGTAGTGCACCAAAGGTGAGGTCAGTAAATGGTTTTTGATAATGTAAATGATTGTTTAAACAAGAAATTTCCTGATCGTTTGAATGCCCCTTTCATATTAGGCTGCTCACACACCGTTTAGGTGCAATATCTTTTGAGCTGAATGAGCTCTGGTATTTTTTTCTTTTTGTTTTCAATGTAACTAAACGCTGAATGCATTTCTGAACGAGACTTTCGAAATACGTCACAAGCGCGTTGACATGACAAGTACAGCTGAATTTTTACGAATTAGTCATAGCCATCAGAGACAGCGTTACTTATTGAAATATCGTTGGCGAGGTTTATATCTGGGATATATAGAGAGACTATTGTTCTATGTAGGAGCAGAGAAATCGAAGGAGACAAGAACAGCCAAGTGGTCACAGTTGCCTTCAGTTACGTGACATTTGTACCCATTTGCAGCAATGGTCGGACTGATTAGTAATCTGGACGGCACCGAATAGGGGGGAAAGAGCAATTATCTATGGTAGTTACTTTCAGGCGTGCTAAAATGGGGCAGTGAATGCTTGGGGGAATCAAAATCACCGTCATCTAGCTGATAGGTTGTGGGGCCTGGTCCCGCTCGACGCCATGTTGTGCGCGGAATGCCCCCGCACCCTCCTCTCCCAGCTGGACGGAGCGGCGAGCATTGCGGGGGGGGGGGGGGGGGGGCCGCCCGCCCCGCCACATGTGGTCATAACTAGTTTTCCATTGGTCAGTGACTAATTTCGAACGTTTGCGCGTTTCGGGTTTTGACGATGCCCGGGAGAACTTGCTGGGTCTTGGAGAGGTGCGCACGTACTTTTGTGACCCTCCGGCCGACCAGGCCTTCGGTCGGATGGCGTGCCTCTGCGAGCTCCAGCGACCATGGCGGCGACCTGCGACCGACGCCCATTTCTGTATGTTCTTCTTCTATTTTCCTTTTCTGAGGGCTCGCGGTCGCGGATACGCTGGCCGGGGTTAGGTGCTTCTCTCTTGCATGGTCTTTTGTGTATTTTTGTGTGTTATTTGTGTTCGCGTGTTGTTCTTTGTTACTGTTCTTTGTTTGTGTTTGTTTGTGTGTGTTCGCGTGTTGTTAATCGTTGTTATTCTTTATATGTAATTAGATCTCGATTCGGCCTTGTATTATTTGTTTCATTTAAGCGTTCATTAAGTTACCATGCTCGGAGAGTTGCGCCTAATGTTCTCCTCCTTCGCCGCGTGCGACGGTTCGTGCTGCCCCGCCTCGAGTCGGGCCGCGGGCTGAAGCGCGCGGCAACGCGGCGATGCATGGCTGAGATAGCGAGCGCGCGGACGCGGCGACCTCATTCTCTGCTCGTCGAGTGCTCGAATCCACGACAGGGGGTTGCTAGCGGCGATGCCGCTGCTAGTAGTAGTTATTAGTAGAATAACCCCAACATTTTGGCGCCCAACTAAGTGGGGCCAGGGGCCTTGCCCTTGGTCGCTCAAACGACGAGCAGGTGTCGGCAGAGTGGGGAAGTTGCGTTCGGTTCCCAGCGTAAAATGCGCTTTGGTTGAGAGTGGCCGTCTCTGCCGTGTATCGCGCGCATCTCTTTCTTTGTCTATCCATCCTTTTTCTCTGTCGATGTATCGTGGTGTGAGGAGAGGCAAATGTCGCTTCTCAGACGGATTGGTAACCCGCTTCGAAGTTGTGTGAGGCGAAGCGTGGACGAGGAAAGGCGTGATGCAAGTTGCCACCCAGATGCAGCAGTTCGTTCTTGGTGGCGGAAACTCGTTGGATTTACCAAGGCTTCCATCATGCCATGGCCGGGAGATTGACTATCTTATCTCTCGTGCTACGTTCAAGTCGGTGAGTCCAACGGTTTTCTTTAGACTTCGCGTCGTGCGCGTCTTCCCTCACTAAATTCAGAACCAGTAAAGGAATAGTTGACGCACTATTTCTTGCCCGGGTCGCCCAAAGTCTCTTTAAAAGTTGACGGTGCGGTTCGGTGCACGTAGCCGACTTGCACCGAGGGAGGCAAAGGTGGCGGAAAGGCCGCTGAGGCGAACAAAGAAAGTAGAAGCAGAGTCTTCTTCCTTGAATAGCCCTTCGGGCACCTGTTTCTTCGCGCACGCAGAAGGGGAGAGCGTTCCAGCGTCCCCGCGGCGGGAGAGAAGGAGGCCATTGTGGCGATAATCAGCCGGCAGGTCGGGGGGCAAAGGATGAAAGAGAGGGTTCATCCTCACTGGGCTCTCCTCGGGAATCTGGTTTTTTTCTTGTTTGTTGTTCTTTTGCTTTTTTTCGTTGGCCCGAAGAGCGACGTAGTTGACGGCAGAGTGACCCATGTGTACATAATGTAAATAGTTTCCTTCGCGGTTTTGTTTTTCGCCTGCGGGAGGCGAGGCGCCTGAATGTGTTGGTACTGCACATGGCGCGCGCGCGGTATCGTCTTGTATTGCGACGAGCGTGGGTTTTGGGCCGGAAGCGGCTTGTGTAGCCGTGGCCCGAGAGAAGAAGGGGTTCCCTCTGCACGGTCTGTATGAGCTTGGCCACAGTATCATGCCACCTTTGCGGTTAGCGCTGCGTGTTTACGCGCGTCGGCAGTGGCAACCCCACCCCCCACCCCCCCCCGACAGCAGAGGAGAGCGATTGCGCGCCGCTGTAGTAATTCTGGCCAGTCGTCAGAGCGAATGACTTTTGCTAAAGTTACTGTGCTCTGCGATTTGGCACGGTGCAGTGTGAATGCTCAGCTGTCGCCGTCCCTTCCGCGTCTGTTCATTCCGTAGGCAACACGTTGTGGATCTCCCGTTTCGTTTGGTGTCACGGATGGGCAGTGTGCGTTCGTGGAAGGATTATCCGCTAGTGTAGGGTCATATGGCATCGCACTAGTGAAGACCACGCTTACGTTGGTTACTGCCCGACTGATTCCAGACGGAGAGATAACCTGACAGAGACTCTTTCTCTTTTTCTCTCTCTACCCGGCACGTGTGCCCCGACATGTTCGTGGACGCAAAGTGCAGTGTGTGCGAACGTGAACTAGCTACTCTCCGCCACATCATGTGGGGAGGGTGTAACAGTGCTACGGACAGTGGGAACGGGCAGTGCCAGGACGCCACGTATCCCGAAGAGGTGAGAGCGTGGATACGCTCCGAAGACCTGAAGACGCAACGAAGGGCCATCCAGCGGCTTGAGGAGGCTTTGGCGAAGCAACGGAGAAAAGGAGCCGACGACCCGTCTAACGGGCGCGGAGGCACCCGAGTACCTGTTTTCTAGTTGGAGCACAACATCCTCGAGGTCTAGGCTCTGAGATTATTGGACTCTAATAGCCGTAGTCTTAAGATAGGGAACATCCGCGCCCTGCGAGGCCGGGGACTTCCCACACGCCGGATGTGTAAATAAATGTTATTTCTCTCTCTGTACTAAGTGTTCCTTTCTGTTTACGTACCTTTTCTTTCTTTTTGAGTTTTTGGTTTTCGCTACCTGAGAATTGTAGCCTCGCGTTGTTTTATTGTTCGTTATTTCAATTGAGTTTGGTTTTTTGTGCAGCGCGATTGTTTTTGTTCTTTTGTTGTTGTTTTTGTTGTTTTCTGGGGCCACGCTGATGTGGCGGCCGAAGTCTGCGTGTCTGAGGAGAGGCGGCGTCGACGGCGAGGCTACGGACGGAGCCGTGGTCGCGGCACTTGGGGCGGCTAGGAAGTCGACAGGGTCGACGGCACGTGAGACCTGCCGCGGCCGGCGTCCAGAGTCCGGGTGAAGATGCCGTGGCGCGCGTCGGCTTCTTTGGACACTTGAGAGATTTGCCACGGTTGTATTGTCGCGTTTGTTTCCTTGTTTTTGTTTTGGTTTGGGGGTAGCCCGCGGATTTTAATGTGTGTCGGCACCGTCGGTATTGTTTTTTTAGGGGGGCTTTTAAGGAGGGAGGGATGTGGGGCCTGGTCCCGCTCGACGCCATGTTGTGCGCGGAATGCCCCCGCCCCCTCCTCTCCCAGCTGGACGGAGCGGCGAGCATTTCGGGGGGGGGGGGGGGGCCGCCCGCCCCGCCACATGTGGTCATAACTAGTTTTCCATTGGTCAGTGACTAATTTCGAACGTTTGCGCGTTTCGGGTTTTGACGATGCCCGGGAGAACTTGCTGGGTCTTGGAGAGGTGCGCACGTACTTTTGTGACCCTCCGGCCGACCAGGCCTTCGGTCGGATGGCGTGCCTCTGCGAGCTCCAGCGACCATGGCGGCGACCTGCGACCGACGCCCATGTCTGTATGTTCTTCTTCTATTTTCCTTTTTCTGAGGGCTCGCGGTCGCGGATACGCTGGCCGGGGTTAGGTGCTTCTCTCTTGCATGGTCTTTGTGTATTTTTGTGTGTTATTTGTGTTCGCGTGTTGTTCTTTGTTACTGTCCTTTGTTTGTGTTCGTGTGTGTTCGCGTGTTGTTAATCGTTGTTATTCTTTATATGTAATTAGATCTCAATTCGGCCATTATTTGTTTCATTTAAGCGTTCATTAAATTACCATGCTCGGAGAGTTGCGCCTAATTTTCTCCTCCTTCGCCGCGTGCGACGGTTCGTGCTGCCCCGCCTCGAGTCGGGCCGCGGGCTGAATCGCGCGGCAACGCGGCGATGCATGGCTGAGATAGCGAGCGCGCGGACGCGACGACCTCATTCTCTGCTCGTCGAGTGCTCGAATCCACGACAGGGGGTTGCTAGCGGCGATGCCACTGATAGTAGTAGTTATTAGTAGAATAACCCCAACAAGGTATAGTGGCTAAGAGTCGTTATATCAACGAACATCAAATAAACCTTGGTAAGTTCTACTTGTCAGCACTGCTTACCTTTGCAGTTGGTAGCCTGTCTCGCACTTTTAAGCTTGGGATTTTATTATGTCGCGAACGTTTTAAAAACACAAGTTTCAAGCAGGCTCTTTCAATGTCAGTAATTAGTAGTGGGTTACACTGATTACTAAGAAATCAGTAAGTGGAAGACGAGGAAGAAGAACAAGGATGAGTGAGACCTCTCAAGATGAGCCCGAACGGGTAAGTCTAGATCACTTATTTTGTTTCAAATGGATTATGGAACCTCCCAGTAACTTCATTCAATTTGTTAAATTGGTGTCTGGCATGGTGCAAAGACAAGCTCTTAGTGTCTAAAGGGTTTTCATGGGTTCCATTGGGTGCGTGCACGGTGGGTACGCTCACATTCTTCTGGGGCAGAAAAGCACATATCTTGCATAATACCTCCAAGAAAACGATACAGCGTTATCTCTGTTTTGCAAGACCTCAGAATATGCTCACGCCATTATATGTGTAGATGGGCATCTTGCATACAACCTCATAAGTGACTTTTTTTTTTCGTATAGTACCTCGCAGAGTATTCACGCGTGCGTCCGAGTTTTGCCTCACCGTTTCTAGGCGGTCCGGTGTGCTTTCTGGATTATGTAGTTCTAATTTGTGAAGACAATAACGTCGATGTCAGCAGTGCGAAGGGGGTGGGTACTGCGCCTGTTTTGACACGCGCATTCTCGTGTGTTCTGCGCTGTTCCGGAGAAAGAATGCCCTATAAACTGACTGATTCAAATGTGGCTAAGATAATTTCATTTACTGCGCCAGTTGGGAATCAAACGAATGTATTTTTTATAGGCAGCGCCCCCCTTTGCCCCTCCCCATCTCACCGCCTAAGAAATGCGAGGGCGATAATAATGAACACGTCTATAGAACACAGAAGAGTGCCCATGCGTTCAGAAGATGTGTTTTCCATAGCTGTTGTAAAATAACATCGTGTAGAACGAACAAAAACGTATCTATCACCAGTAGTGGCAGGATGTTTCTCACGGTCTCCACGATTGCGCGAGGCAATCACCGAGGCGTGGCAATGGGGGGTGAGGTCGATTGATGCCCGGCAGAGCCGGTAAGCAAACGCAGTGACTGAGACGGAGGCACGTCAACAGAACGAAACAAAAAATTTATAAGATCGATACGAGGAACAATACAAAACAATGAGAACACTTGTAAAGAGTTGAAGTTACAAATTAACAGGCAGCGAAACAATGGAACATATTTAAAGAAGTTACGGATGGGAGCCAAAACGCTCGCTTACACAGATTATGACGAGAGTCCAAGGATTGGCAGGCGGAAATAAGAGTTCATAGGTTGAAGGAACATACAGTTGACCAGGGAATGCGGCGACCCTCCATCCACGAAGACGACGGCCGAAGAGTGCGGCCCTCGAAGATGATCTCTTCCGGGGCTGCAGGTGCGTTGCTTCGGGATGCGGGGAGGCGGCCTATCGTTCCTCGGGAGACGCGCGGCGGACTCTTTCCCTCCGTTTCGCGGTCTGCCGCAGGCGGGCGGCAGGGCGCGTTATATAGCTTTCGGGAGAGGGTTGAACCGCGCTTGTGATCACCGGCTCACTCAGTGTCACAGCCCAAAGCACCACACACACACACAAAAGCACCGCAGGTAGTCCACACACAAAACGGATGAGCACGTAGGCATGTAGCTCTCACACTGCATGGCCGCCATCTTGGCGTCACAAAAAATAACGAACAACCAAAAGAAAGGCCAAGTTCTGGCCATGCATGGGGTGACCTTGAAGCGGCAAAAAATAAAACACAGCCAAAACAAGAGGCACGTACGCCAAAAACTTCTGTATTGCTAAGGGTCGTACCGAAGGCGAGAAGCAGCTACAGATATACAAAACGAAGCTCAAGGCTTTGGCTTTAGTAGAGGACACCTTGAGCTGTGAAAAGCAAAAGAGAGGCAAAACATGCGGCACGTAGGCCCCCGCTTGTGGGCTGCGAAGTTAGGCTAACTACAACGCGATTCAGCGAGCACGTATGCATGCTCGTGCACTGACCAAAATAAGATTCGGACTTGACAAACATTCGTAACAAAGCGGACGCAGCAACGTTATACAAAATATAAGAATAATCAGGCATGCCGCCAACTCTGTGACACGGCCCCCCACTTTCGGAATATTATAACATAATATTCTACACTCACAGAAGGCGGCGCGCAGGCCTGTACAAAAAATAAGGATACAGCATACACAGAACACAGCAGGTAGCTAAGGTCATTCGTTTCATTTCGAGGCATGACGAACATCGTATTTGAATGTCTATACACTGCGAAGAAATACCATGCTAAGTTTACAGCCGACTCAGGTAATCCGCTCCTACGTTTTCCCTGCCTCTGATATGTTCAACGCTGAACTGACATTCCTGGAGTATCAAGCTCCAACGCAATACGCGGCTATTTAGCTTCCTTGTTCTTTGGATGTAACTAAGCGGTTGGTGGTCCGTTTGCACTAGGAAGGGCACACCATACAAATAGGTAGAAGACTTTTGAACCCCCCAGACTAAGGCTAAGCACTCTCTCTCAATGGTTGCTAAGCTGCTTCTCTGAGGAGTAGCTTCCCGCTAGCGTACGCCACCGGATGGAGCGTGCCGAAATGACCTCCCGAAGTTGCTTTTTCTTCTCCAACTCCAGTTCATCCGAAAGCCTGTGAACGTCTCCCTCGTTTCAGGCTGTTCCAACGCTGCAACCGGAATCGCCCCATCGCCTTCCGTCTCCGTGACGCCGCAAATAGCAAGACAAACTTTTTCTGCTGGCTTATTCTCCCGCTCTTCGGGCGGTTTGAGCAAGTTGGCATGAGATACTTTTCTGCCCTTTGGACTTCGTCGTTGGCAGATATCGCAACAGGCGACAAACCTCTTCACGTCCGCAGTGATCCCTGGCCAGAAAAACTCCTCCAAAATTCGGTATCTTGTCTTTTGTGCTCCCAGATGTCCTGCCATTATTCCCTCGTGGGCCGCTATCAGTACTTCAGAGCGGTGGCGCTTTGGGACGACGAGCTGACGCACTACCTGCCCACTTTTCTCTGTGTACATTCGGTAGAGTAGCCCATTTTCACGCTTGAATTCAATTTTACTTTCCCCATTTCTGCAAGTCAGTTCCTTGCCAATCTGGGAAAAGCATGGCTTGAGCGTCTCGTCCTCTTCCTGTTCGTCTGCATAATCCTTCTCCTGTGGTTGGGATGCGAAGTCTGGGGTTTTGAGTGTTTGGAACTTCTGGGGTTGCTTCCTCGCCTGGGCGCGAGTCACAGCTCCCGCAACAGCTTCTCCCTTGGCGCGCTCATCGTCGACTGCCCGTTCGCCTGCCTCTTTCGGGTTATCCGGTGCTCTCGCGCCTTCAATATTCCCGATGATGAGGTCGTAGAGCGGGTCTGACATGCATAGCGCCGTAATCTCCCCAGAAAAATACGGTGTATCGATCTCAACCTGGGCCTCGGGCAGCATCTTCACGGTTCCATCTACCAGGTAAACTGGACTCTTCTCACCCGTGAGGTGGTCGTCGCGGATGAGCTCTCTTCTCACGATCGCCGTATTGCACCCGCTGTCGCGCAACACCGAGATAGTTCTGCCCTCTAACGTTCCAGTCACCACAGGCTGTCCGTTTACCAGAGACTTCAGGCGCGTCATCATTACCGCATTCACAACGGGGATTTTCCCTCCATTCTTGAGCTCGACGTAACCATCGTGAATGGCCTCCTGATTTGCGATTTTAGCCGGTGAGTACACACACGACGCCTGCGGCCTGTTGTTCAGCAATGATCGGCACGCCTTCGACGTGTGGCCCGTTCGTCCGCACCGGAAACACCTGACGCTGTTACTGTTGACGGAGTACGTCCGGCACTGCGAAGCCTGATGCCCGCCGCGGTTGCAAAGATAACAGAGGAGTGCTCTGCCGGGATCATTTCTTCTGTCATCACCTCGTGGCTTCACAGCATCGTCACGGCTTTCTTTTGTTTTGGAGAGGTTCACGCTGCCTTGAGCTTCTAAAAACTGGTCCGCTAGCTCCAGTGTCTCTTCTAGCGATTTCACTTTCCTCTCTCTTAGATACAGGGCCATGTTGGGGTGACATCCGTGCAAAAACTTCTCCTTAATTAGGAGCTCTCGAAGATCCTCGTAGTCAGCCTTCGTACCGGAGAGCTCGATCCAGCGGTCAAAATAGTGGCTGAGGCGTGCCGAAAACTGAACTGCGGTTTCCCCATCTGCCGGTTTGCCGGAGTTGAACTTATCCCGGAAACCGTCCGCCGTGAAACGAAATCTCTTCAAAAGTGCTTGCTTCACCTTCGCATAATCTGCTGCATCACCCGGTGGCAAACGCCCATAGACACTCAGTGCCTCTCCACTCAAGCAAGTAGCCAAAACTGTCGACCATTGGCCCTCGGGCCACTTCTGACTTTCTGCCAGGCTTTCGAACCGTCTTATATACGCGTCTAAATCATCCTTCCTCTCGTCGAAGGGCATAAGGAGTTTACTCGCATCCAGCCTTAAGTCGCTTCTCTCCCGACTCCCTTCCTTTTCTCTAGTCTCTTTCTCTAGTCGCTGACACTCTATTTTCAAACTCATAAGCTGCATCTGTCGTTCGTCAGCTTCCCTCGCGGCTACACGCTCCTCCTCCGCTGCTTGTCGCGCGAACTCTCGCTCCTCGCGCTGCTTATCTTCTACCCATTTCCTGAGCTCTGCATTCGTCAGGCCAAGCTGGCTACCCATGGATATTAACCGCTCCAAATCCATGTTTCACTTTTACGCACTTCAGATAACGTGAACAGAAGCTCAAACACTCTCAATCGGGTACTAAATCAACCGTGCAACTCAATCATGCAGCTCAACCGTGCACAATACTCTACACTATACCGCTCAACTTCTCTAAACACAGCAGAATTCCTTCTCAGTTCACCACGTTCCCTTCGCATCAATCAGTCCTACGTCGCGGACGCCAGTTTAATTGTCACGGTCTCCACGATTGCGCGGGGCAATCACCGAGGCGTGGCAATGGGGGGTGAGGTCGATTGATGCCCGGCAGAGCCGGTAAGCAAACGCAGTGACTGAGACGGAGGCACGTCAACAGAACGAAACAAAAAATTTATAAGATCGATACGAGGAACAATACAAAACAATGAGAACACTTGTAAAGAGTTGAAGTTACAAATTAACAGGCAGCGAAACAATGGAACATATTTAAAGAAGTTACGGATGGGAGCCAAAACGCTCGCTTACACAGATTATGACGAGAGTCCAAGGATTGGCAGGCGGAAATAAGAGTTCATAGGTTGAAGGAACATACAGTTGACCGGGGAATGCGGCGACCCTCCATCCACGAAGACGACGGCCGAAGAGTGCGGCCCTCGAAGATGATCTCTTCCGGGGCTGCAGGTGCGTTGCTTCGGGATGCGGGGAGGCGGCCTATCGTTCCTCGGGAGACGCGCGGCGGACTCTTTCCCTCCGTTTCGCGGTCTGCCGCAGGCGGGCGGCAGGGCGCGTTATATAGCTTTCGGGAGAGGGTTGAACCGCGCTTGTGATCACCGGCTCACTCAGTGTCACAGCCCAAAGCACCACACACACACACAAAAGCACCGCAGGTAGTCCACACACAAAACGGATGAGCACGTAGGCATGTAGCTCTCACACTGCATGGCCGCCATCTTGGCGTCACAAAAAATAACGAACAACCAAAAGAAAGGCCAAGTTCTGGCCAGGCATGGGGTGACCTTCAAGCGGCAAAAAATAAAACACAGCCAAAACAAGAGGCACGTACGCCAAAAACTTCTGTATTGCTAAGGGTCGTACCGAAGGCGAGAAGCAGCTACAGATATACAAAACGAAGCTCAAGGCTTTGGCTTTAGTAGAGGACACCTTGAGCTGTGAAAAGCAAAAGAGAGGCAAAACATGCGGCACGTAGGCCCCCGCTTGTGGGCTGCGAAGTTAGGCTAACTACAACGCGATTCAGCGAGCACGTATGCATGCTCGTGCACTGACCAAAATAAGATTCGGACTTGACAAACATTCGTAACAAAGCGGACGCAGCAACGTTATACAAAATATAAGAATAATCAGGCATGCCGCCAACTCTGTGACAATGTTACAATGTAAAATGATATCCATGCAGGTTGCCCTGCAAATAAACGCTTCGCAGTGGGAGAAAAGGCAACACCGCCGCAGGATTCTGCAACGCACACCTGCTTTTTGACCGTGAAAAAAGGCTAAATTCGGCCTTTTGACTCTAACGCATTCGAGAGGTACAGCTGCGGGATCAATGTATACTGGTAAATTTTATGGCCACAACACATTCCCACGTGATACAACAAAATGCTGGCCGAGTAGGGTTCTTGGATGTGCATCTCAGTAGGTGCTAAAATTTGTCAACACCGGTATTCGACACATGCATATAGCCCTTGAGGTACTAAACAAACTAGGCCTAACGCTAGTCACTTGTGTGGTATCACGTACGAAAACCGTGATACGGTGATAAGCTTGGACGGGTGGGCATTGGTGCATATCAAATGGAAGCTTTTTGATCATCATGAAAAAAATGGACAAAGAAAGACATCCGTGTTTGCGATGCGTCTTTTCTTTTTGCCGATTTCTTGACTGCGCTAAAAAAACAAAAAGGAAAAACACATTTCATGTGGTACGACAGATACGGTACTGGAGCGCACTTGGCGTTGAGGCTGGAGTGGTGTCTACACATGAAAGAAGTCTTCCTGTATCCCTTGGGCACATCGACGCCGATGAGAGCGCTGTCCACACATCCGACCACGCCGGGAATGACGTCGCGACGAAGAAAGCACTCCTTCACGGCCGCCTTTTTGATCGGTCGTTGTTGCCATGTAGCCCCAGTGGTTCGTGTCCCGCCGGCGTTCACAAAAACAAGCGAAACGCACCAGACGCACTCGCTCACCGTCGCGTGCTACACCCGAATCGTCTCCTCACATCCTATAGAACCTATAGAACTCGCTTCGTTTCGAGTTCCTACGCGACTTCACCGCTCAAGCACAGCACGGACGAAAATGCCGTCGAAATCCATCACCCGGCAGGTCAAACGCGCCGTCCGATACCCTCCGTCGACGTAGTCGAGGCTCGCCGGCGCCCGCTGCAACAGAAAAGCCGCCGCCGTTAAGCCCACCGCCGCCCCGAACCTAGCAGCCACCGCCATGTTCGATGCTTCTTTCCATTCCTTTCAAAACGCATCGCTCTCCGGCGATTCTAAAAAATGTTCCTTTCGGCCGAGCATAATGAGTGCGTAAACGTGATTTTGACGTCACGGATTCTCCGCCCCCGCTGGCGTTAGCGGCGCGAAATTTGTTTCGACCAATGGCAGGCGGCCAGGACGAGAAGAGGCATGAAAAAATAAATATAATCGTTGGGCGGTAAGCATCCCGCGATTCTGCGCTCTCGCGGACGTCAGGCGACGTCAGGCGACGTCGTGCGGCGCGAAATTTGTTTCGACGAATGGCAGGCGTCAAAAAGCATAAAGTGACGTCAAAAAGCATAGATTTTGGAATGGAATCGTTACGCGGTAGCACCCCAGGACAGACACACACACACACAGACAGACCAAAATATCTGCGTTGAAGTATCCCAAGAAAGACTATCGTGTTTAAAAGTATTATCCATTTTTGATGGGTTGCAGACACGCTTGTTTCCGTCAGTGTAAAGGACGACCCTCTCAGCGGTAGAAATTCCATTCAACATGACAGTTTGATTGAGCCAATGTGGCGAGAAAACGCATAAAAGAAATGGGGGTTTTGGACGTTACCTCATCACATTTTTTGGCGCGGGTTCGCAGATGAAATAAAGTTGAAACTTCGATCTTGATTTTCCCTGGCGAAATTCACGAGAGTGTAGTTCTCTACTTAACATATCTTAGTGTAAACCACTATGGAGCGTTAGTGTTGTCAACTTCTTCCCCTTGTGTCCGTGTTTTGCACGCCTGTTCTTTTCACTTGGACCCTTACCAACTCGCTCAGCTTTTGTCCTTTAGAACTTTAGTGTCCCTCAAGGCAGCTGCTCAGAAAGTGTATTTTGTTTGTCTACTAGTAGATGAGTAGAGCTGTAGTGGAAATTAACACGGAGGAGTGTATGAATAAACATCGGAGCAGAGCGACCGACCTCACGTGATGCCCCATTTTTGGGCCGCGATGCGCTTTGTGGGCCTCTTGGGTTCGCTGTCCTCGCTCACTTCCTGCTCGATTCGGAGCACATTTAGGCCGATGGTGAAAACAATAGCGCTGTCAAACAGATAAGCGATTCAGGCGCGGCACGGAATTTCCCAAACAAGCGTACGATAACGACTTCCTTGTCTGTTGCCGCGGAACTTTCGACTGTCGCTTTTGCTGCGCTTGCACTACTGTTTGGGGAATGCTACTGCGGTTGGTGTTTCTGCATCGTGCACACTGTGCAGGATGCAGAAACGGAATAGCCGCTTCTTGTCGCTGTATGTTATCTGTAGGGTATGGCGACCGGCAACAGCAAGCCAACACGATGCAATCAGCGCTATAGCCGGAGAAACTCACTGGTAGCGGCGCATGCCCAGTTGACACGCACCCAGCTTTAACATCGAAGACTGTTAAGCAAATTTTTCCTTGTTCGGCGAACCAAATAACTACCGTCATCATTACTTCAGGTCCCCGAGGGTGCGCGTACACTTCTGTGCTGATGATGATGATGATGGGCCTCTTTTATGGCGCTCACCCACTGACAGAAACGAACTGCGCGAAAAACACGGACGAGGAAGACACACGCACAAGCGCAGACTAGCAACTGAAGATTTATTGGAAAACCACATATATATAAAGAACATGATAAAATCACGTGAACCGATTAGAGATTGGCGGTTAAATAATCAATCTCCAGATGGTGCAACAGAACCGAAGGCCTAGCGACACACATATTGCCATACTTATGAATGTGAAACGCCTCAGCAATCTCTCGCGCTTTCCTATCTTTATGCCGGGACAACACTTTCGTTTTGCGCAACAGCGGATGACATTCACAATCTCTGCAATGTAAGCATAAATTAGATGAAGGGTGGGCCTTCAATGAAGCCCTGTGATCCATCAAACGGTTGTTCAGACATCTGCCGGTTTGTCCGATATAACACTTTCAGCAGGACAAGGGAATCAGATACACAACACCCTTCCCACATTCAGCCAAACCGTCCCGATCTCGGTGATTGACATCACATACACTCCACTTTTTTGCTTTACCTTCAGCTTTCCTATCAACCATTCCGCAAATTCGACCCAACTTGTTCCTTGATGAACTTGTTCGGTGATGTCAATCACCGAGATCGGGACGGTTTGGCTGAATGTGGGAAGGGTGTTGTGTATCTGATTCCCTTGTCCTGCGGAAAGTGTTATATCGGACAAACCGGCAGATGTCTGAACAACCGTTTGATAGATCACAGGGCTTCATTGAAGGCCCACCCTTCATCTAATTTATGCTTACATTGCAGAGATTGTGAATGTCATCCGCTGTTGCGCAAAACGAAAGTGTTGTCCCGGCATAAAGATAGGAAAGCGCGAGAGATTGCTGAGGCGTTTCACATTCATAAGTATGGCAATATGTGTGTCGCTAGGCCTTCGGTTCTGTTGCACCATCTGGAGATTGATTATTTAACCGCCAATCTCTAATCGGTTCACGTGATTTTATCATGTTCTTTATATATATGTGGTTTTCCAATAAATCTTCAGTTGCTAGTCTGCGCTTGTGCGTGTGTCTTCCTCGTCCGTGTTTTTCGCGCAGTTCGTTTCTGTCATGCATTACCAACTCGCCCAGCGTTCACCCACTGAGGGGGATAGGCCAAGAATCGGGCGGCAGTAGTCAGTAAATCTAGTGTTGTTTCAAGAGGGACTGAGCCAATAAGAATAAGAACAAGCAAAAAGAAACAGAAAAAGAACTACAGAAAGAAAGACGGAAAGAAAGACAAAACAAAACTGAACTGTGCAATGACGACCAATGTGCGGCGTTCGCACGTGCGCTTCTATCTTTTCTTGCGCAGGTGACCTCCGCCCACTACTACTCTGGCGAAACGGCAGATGGCGGCCGCAAGCAGAACAAAAAGAAGACAAGGACAGTGGTGCTTCGATTTGTCCGGTGCACAGCGTCTCGCAAAGATATGCGTTTGTGCATAGCATCGCACCACGACAGCATGCGTCCTCTTGTGGCGCGAAGCTATGCACAAACACAGCCATGGGTCGCCCGAAGCTAATTTGCACTCCTGAGGAAAAAGCCGTGATCGGAGAAGCAAGGCTTGCCGCATCACGACGAAGAAACTGACGGCACCGAGCAGATCCGGAATACGTGGCCGCGTTCAACCTCGTTACAGCAATAAAGAGGCATGACACTGATCTCCTTCGCTATGGATGAGCTTTGCGCCGCTTAGTGCAAGCTTGACGCCCCCTTTTTTCCATGTTTTTCTTACTTTTTGGGGCGAAGCTCCTCTTAGTCTAACCTTGTCCCGTGTCAGGCGTAACCGGCAGTATCTCCCGGGAGGCACGCGCTCGCCCTCGGAGCGTGCCTCGCTCGGCCGTGCCTCTCTCGGCGCGTGCCTCGCTCACGCGCGTGCCTCGCGAGCTCTCTCACTCTTCCATCTGCTGTCTTGTGAGAGAGAGACAGAGAGAGAGCGAAAGGCGCGCGTTGACTATGGAAACGCTCTTTCTTAGATGAACACTCTACCAGCTCGCAAAGAAGGAGAAAGCGCCCTCACCCGCGAGAGACAACGTTGGCGCAGGCAGCGTCTCCTAGCGAGTTTCTTGATTGAGAAATACCGACTGCTCGCGTTGGAGAACCGTTCACCGGCCACCCATGTATATATATAGGCACCGGATCTTGACTTGCAGTGAAGTGCCGGTGGGAGATTCCACTTGTGCATAGTTGAACCATAAGGATTCGCAGCATGCGCGTTAACTAAACTAATCAGCAACTCGGCACGATCTACGATGAACCTCCCGAGCTTCGCCCACTCATCATCATTCACTCCGTGGATATGCTGTAATTTTTTTTGGTAAGCACTAAAGCATGTCCGCTGATATAGCAGTACATTCACACCATGCACACCACTTTATTAACGCGTAAGCATCGTGGTGCTACTTCCACAGCAAATCCTTCCGTCCGGTATGTAACGCAGTCTTTCCCTTAGAAATATACAGGGCTCTGTATAGATGGTACACACCACACAACCGAAAGCACAGCGATTTGTGTTCACAAAAGAGAACACTACCAATATACCCTACCTAGCTGAACTTGATTACCAATTCATGGAACCAATAGACATTCAATTAGAGAGCATAATCACAATTATAAAGAATCTTAAGTTATCTTCTTCAAGCGGCCTGGATGGAATCAACTCAAAGGTGCTAACGAATACTCCAGCGGTCACTGGCAAAATACTACTAGACGTATCCCGGCAGTCTCTAGAAACTGGCATGATACCATGTGACTGAAAATTGGCAAAAATAGTACCAATATTCAACTGTCGAAACGAAACCTCATGCGACAACTACCGGACCATTTCTCTCACGTGTATTTGATGCAAAATTCTAGAACACATAATCTCTTCGGACATTTACAGACATCTCGAATCCAATGACTTCTTCTTCGAAAATCAGCACAGTTTCCGAAAGCGATTTTCTTGTGAGACTCAGTTGTTTGAATTTACCAGGGAGCTTTATGCTAAAATGGACAACAACTATCACACTGGCTGCGTGTTCCTCGACTACCTTGAAGGTATTTGACCGGGTAGCGCACTGCCGCCTGACATCGAAATTTCCCGCTCTGAAATTATACTCACAGTATCGCGGCTTCGCAATCTCCTCTCTAATCATCAGCAGTTGACAACGATTAATGATTTCTCTTCCCCCATGACTGATGTTTCTTTAGGTGTACCTCAAGGTAGCGCACTCGTACCATCAATTTCTCTTATATTCAGTTCAGTTCAGTTTCAGTTCAGTTTAATACCTTAAAGACCCCCAAGGGGGTATTACATAAGGGGTGGTTACAAGGAAAAAAAAACAAAATGTTATTCACACAATGCTATAAATTTCTTGTTCTAAAGTGTTGTTAGTACATCACTGTAACCTTTACTGTGTATCGTTAGTTTAGAGATATCCCGTAAGACGTTGTACGAACAGAGTTGGGCAGGTGGTGGCAACGATTTCCTCGGGAAGGCCGTTCCAGTCTGAAGCAGTTCGAAAAAAGAAGGAAGATGAAAAAGTAGAGGTCCGTGCACGTGGACGCGGGACTTGGCGGGAGTGACCTAGGCGCGCTGCGGGTGAAATGTAAGGTGGTTGATGAAGAGAGCTGTAAAAAAATTTGTGGTAGAGCGATAGACTAGCCAGGCGGCGACTATGGGCGAGGGACGAAAGACCAGATTGTGATTTTAGTAACGTCACACTGATTCCATACGAGTAGGCGGAATGAATAACTCTGGCCCATCATCAATACGCCGCAACATGTATCTTCTTCCATCAGATTATTCACTGACGACCGCATTATCTATCGGCCAATCAAGAACATTGAAGATCACGCATCGCTCCAGAACGAGCTCGAGGTTATTAATGGTTGGTGCAGTACATGGTTCATGACGCTAAATGTTTCAAAATGAAAAGTAATATCATTCACTCGTAAACCTAGCATATCCGCATTTTCTTGACACCTAAGGCCATCGGCGCAACCAGACGGCACTAGAATAGAGACACGGACACACAAGCGCGGACTAACAACTGACTTTATTTGGAAAAAATGCCGTGCTTTATAAGTGCCTCAGTGAAGCATGGGATATAAAGGGGAAAGTAAAAAAAGGGGGAAGTAAAACATGCCAACAACGCAAGCGCAAAACCAGTCAGGTAAGCACAGAAATTGTATTGCTTAGCAATGTGACCCCCCATAGCCGCACCAAGAAGATTAAATTCCCCATCAGAAAGAGCGAGAGAAGGGGTGCTAATGCTGTGCTGCCAAGTTTTCTGATATGGTAGGCTTCTAGACTTTGACGCGCAATTTTGTCACTGTTCTTGCCTAGAATCGTCGTCTCTTTCAACCGGGCCACAAAATCAGTACACTTAATGACATGCGCAACTAAATGACCGTGCTTGTCATGCAGTTTGTTCAAATTTAGGGCGCCTTCCCCCAATCAGTAATTGACGCAGGGACCAGTTTCGCCGACGTAGAGCATCCCACATGACATGGGGATGCAATACACCACTCCAGTGGACATTGCGGCGAAACAGCGTAAAACAGCAACAACCGCTGATCTTGCTACCAGCACAGAACAGTTAATTGCTATCGCACATAAGCTAGCACAATCTCATAATGAGTCAATTGCGCGGCTTTCATATTTCTCTAATTCCCGCAGATTCACTTTTAGTAACCATCAGCCACATAGAAGCCCCTGTGGATATAATGTTTAAAGTTTTGTGCAGGCTCATTTTTTCCGAGCATTTGCTTTGTGGCTCGCACGCTCATGAAATATATGGCTAGCTACTTTCCTTGTGTGTGCGTGTAAATATGAATACATGCGTGTAGCCGTCAAGCGTGGCAAGCGCACTTGTTTGAAAGATGTCAAATAATCCTGCCTTCTCAAAGAGTTTGAGAAGGCAGAATTATAGTAATAGTAGCAGTAGCAGTAATACTGCATTTGAAGCAAAAGAAAAAAAACGCGCATCGAAGACTTCGCGGATGTCAGTTTTCCTCAGCAATGGTAAAATCAAGGTCCTTCAGAACGACCTCCGAAAGCACGCCGAAAGGCACGCCACCCTGGCACATGCTGCGTGCACAAAATTCCTGAACCAGCACTACTCGTTTGCAAGGGGGAGCAAGTCCAGCAGTCCCCCCCTCCCCCGTCCCCCACCCTCCGATGCGGTTCTTAGAATATCCATTGTGCCACAGCTCTCAGTCTACTGTTGGCCCGCAGCGAGGAAGGGGGCGTTGAAAGAGGTAGAACGGCGTGCACGTGCTGTGTCACCGGTCTGGCAGTTTTGCGTCGACATGCTGAATGCGCCGTGTGTCGGGGATGCCAGCCCAAGCCGTTGAGTTTTTCTACATGTGTGAGTGCCTGGACATGAGTGGCCCAAAGCTATGTGGTGTTGCCGAAGGGCGAAGCTATTAGGATGTGCTTTAGGCAAGAAAACGGACACCCGGTACAAGCCCTCCACTGTTTTAGGCCAAGATCGCTGCAACCTGCATACAGCAAAGACAAGGCCAAGTGGTAACTACTTCTGCGTCTCGTTGGACTTTTGTTTCATCTTCTGACCACGCATGAACTATTTCCAGTCTTCTTGTATGCTCTGTTAGTGTGATGCGCTTGAATATTTTCTTTTGTGCGCATATTTCTATTTGTTTTCGATCGAAGAGGCTCATGTGGTAAGTTTTCCTGCTACAATTCCTCGTATAATTCTCCTCGTTGATATACGTTCAGCCTAGCAGTGTGCACGTGTGTACCTCGGAATGCTGATTTGTAAGTGCGAAGCCTATCTGACAGCCCATGTTGCTTATGATACAGTGCCACGTGTGTGCGGTTGGTATTAAATGACTACTGGAATGAATTTTCAAGTTAAATGACACTGCCTTTCTTGTTTTCTTTTTTATCATATAATGAACTTTCTTATGGTTGAAATACTCGTGAACAAATCATACTTCTTTGCAAATGTGTTTGTGAGGCTAAAGCAGATCTGCTTATTTTAATCATCTATTTATCTAGCCAGCTCGTGCCAAGTAGAGGCTGCTTTACGTTGCCTGTTTTAAAGCTTACTACCTAATGCGCTTGTCTATTGTTCTTACTGCTGTGTTCCAGTGAAGGATAATAAATTATTCATTTTGCTACATCTTCGTATGTATTTTGCTTACGCTTGGTTGTACAACTCGTTCACACATATCGACACAAGCTGTCACGTGGTAACATATGTTGGTAGACCATTCTGAGAATGTGAACAGTGTGTGCATGAACATGCCTCACTAGATATATTAACCAATTGTTAAAAGTGTATACTGTGACAGATGTTAGTAGATGATCTACAGAAAGCCTACGAACATTTTGAACGGATGTTCCTAGGGCGTCAAACGACAAATGTTCATAGGGCACGGGTAGAGAGTAAGCAGACAGCCTATGAACACGCGTCTACGTACTGTTGGTGGCCAATTGTTTCCAGAACGCCAACAAGCAATCACTAAAGAAGTACACAGACTTTTGGTAGACAATCAGTTTGTTGTTGATAGGTTCTAGTAACAATTGTCTGTAGACAGCCAAGTTAATGTTCATAGAAATTTTTGTAAGGGCAGTTTCATCTGCGAAAGGGCTAAAGCGTATTGAGACGAGTCGCGGCCTTTCCAGGAGAGAAACGCTGAGATTCCATGCATTCTTCTAACACGAAAGTTTTATGCCGAAGTCCGCCAAGAAATCTGTGACGTACTTCCGTAACGGAAGTATGTTTGAAGAATACACCTGCGTTCAAGATAGAAACAGTACCACACGCTTGGATTCGAACCTACCACCAGCCTGGGTGCGACGGTATGAGCTGGAAGCACTACCACCACACCATCGACACACTTTCAGTACGGAGGAAAAAAAGGAGCCTTGTATCTTTACTGCACCGCTTTATAATTTGCATCTAAGTGATGTCCTGTTAAAGCAAAGGTATTCAGGAAGCAAAATTCTTCCTAAATTAACACTGCCTCCCTTTCAATGCACTCATGGTTCTCAGCAGTGGTACCGCCACCTAGGAACGATGGAGCGAAGTCGTAAATTGTCGTGTTAATATGCGCGCCTGCAGTTAGCGCTTCAGTAGCTCGACGCCTCAATCGCCGCGCAGGCTTCGGCGTCCTGCCCGCGCGTTACTTCAGCCACGGCCGCTACATAATTTGTCCTTTGTAATGTATATGGTAGCCAGTCGCGTTGCGACGCACTCTGCTCCAGGAACGCAATGACTGCCGCCGACAAGCAAATGATACGCCTTTCGCCGAGCGAACTGCGCGTTCACAAAACGATCCGCTGAAAAACAGTTCGGTTTCGCTTGCAAGGTTTCAGCGTTTACGGAAGCTCCTGGTTTATAAGACGTTTACGCAAGGATCTTGCGCGTTCAGTGCAATGTCTCCCGAGAAATGTGAGTAGTTCGAGAGCTTTCGCTTGCGTGCAACTGTGGAGGATCCCTTTGCATAGTCGAGGTGCCTCTGATGTGTACGTGCAAGGGGTTCACATGTCCAGAAAATCCAACACATCTCCCTCCCCTCGATTAGCCAGATTGCTGCTTCTGTGTGTAGACAGGTTTGACTTTCGTGTTATACTGATTCCTATGACAGAAGGATCAACCACAATTTCTGTCCGTGTTTGCTGCACGCCTCATTGCTTCTACCAGCGAAACGACTCCCCAAGTAGTAGTCGCAGTTATAAGACGCCAATTCCTGCACGCCGAAAGGCACTCCAAGAACAGTAGACGCTCCGAAAGGATCAAGCATGACGTAAAAGGTAGGATAAAACGGCAAACGCTCTGCAAGTACCAAGCATGACGCCATTTTGAAAATATCGCACGACGTCGTCTTTTTTCTCTTCTGTAGTTGGCTGGCGGAGCAACGGAAATCCGCATAGTCCGTCTACCCACGTTTGCAACTGCTGTTTTTTTTTTAAGTTGTATCCCAATGTAATTCATCTATTGGCATATTGAGCACTGGTGGCGTTTTCTGTGCGCTCGTGCCTTTCCTCGTGTGGGCACCACGAGTTCGGCTGGGGCTTCCATGACACGGGTGCACGCCACCGCGCCACCGTGGGGACCGAATTGAGCGCAGCGAAATCCTGCCTTGAAGCGTGCGCTATGAGACAACACTATATACTGCAGCAGATGGCGTAGCAAGAGAGCCGCGCAGTAAGGCGCTATTATTTTACGTGCACGACATGGGCAACCAGCCCTGGAGTTTCCGCGAACATGCAGCGCCATTCTTTCGGGCGCGGCCGGCAAAACTTAGTAAAACAAAAAAAATAGAAATGACTCTAGCGGGGACCATGCCGCCGTGCGTGATACAGGGAAACGAGGAAGAAGCCCTGAGACCGGCGTTTTATTTTTGAAGTCAATACAGCAACTAAGAAGGGTTTTATTGTCAGGGAAATGACCCAGAATGCGGGCTGTTGACTCCTTGCAGGGTTGCTTCCCGCGAATGCACAGGCTTTGGTACTCAGCAAAACAACTCCAGCAGTGTTTTACTTCAAGCTGGCGTCGACTGCCTTCAGCGCCTTACAACGGCAGTCACCTGCGAGCCCAGCAGCGCATATTTACACGAGTTGCCTTCAAACCAGAGTTCTCCAATCATACCAGTTACAAAAATCCCCATAGGCCCCATGTATCAAAATCCGGACACGCCAAGTGCCAAAACTGCCGAGGATGGATGGATGGATGGATGCTATGAGCGTCCCCTTTGTAGCGGGGCGGTGACATGTGCGCCACCAGGCTCGTAAGAAGATTTAAGCACTTCTTTTTTCTCTCTCTCTTTAAATTTTCCTCATGCCTTTTAAATTTACTTCAATCAAATCGATCATACTATAGAAAAAACGGAAATTGATAGCCCAGTTCCCTGCCCCTTATGGCAGAAGGTCCTTATTTTTCTCTATAATTATTTTTGTCCGTTCTCTCTAGTTTTCTGCCACCAGTATTCTAACCGTGTCTTACTTATTTCAGTCGCGGCTATGTTCAGCTTCCCGTTGTTCGCCCTAAAACCCAAGGCTTCCTGTAGGGTGGTGCCCAAACGTACACCTGGGCGGATATTTCCGCATTCAATCAGAACATGCTCCGTCGTTTCCCTATCTTCCTCACAGCATGTGCATTTTTCTTCTTCCTTACTGAATTTCGCTTTATAAATACGCGTTCTAAGGCAGCCCGATCTCGCTTCAAACAATAAAGCGCTTCCTCTTGAATTATCATGAAATGCCTCCCTCTTTATTTCGTTTTTGCCCTCTCGGTAGTTATTCAGAGTCGGCTTTTTTTCCATCGCTGCTCTCCAGTAAATCTTCTCCGCCTCTCTGACTTTTCCCTTTACGCTCTTTGTTGTCAGTTCTCTTACAGCCGTATATTTACTGGTGAGCCTCCTAGTTCTCTTTCTCCACTGCGTGTCAACGCTCTTTCTCTATAAATAGCGGAACACCTTCACTGCCCACCTACTCTCTTTCATATTCCTTAGCCTTTCTTCAAACCTTATTTTGCTCTGCGCTTCCCTTGCCTCAAAACTCGCCCATCCCATATCGCCCTTTACAGCCTCGTTTGTCGTTTTCCCGTGAGCACCCAACGCGAGGCGTCCCACAGTTCTTTGATTCACATCCATTCCTGATTGTATCTCTGGCCTCATGCACACCACTGAGTTCCCAAATGTAAGCCCCGGTACCATTACCCCTTTCCACAGACCCCTAAGCACCTCGTACCTATTGTGTCCCCATAACGCTCTGTGCTTCATTATTGCTGCGTTCCTTTTTCCCTTTGCTGCCAAGGCTTTTTCGTGTACCTTCATGTATATATCACCCTCATTAACCCATACGCCAAGGTACTTGTATTCGCTTACTCTCGGTATTTCTTGGCCCTGTATGGATACCGCCTGGTCGTTGGGATCATTGAATACCATCAATCCGCATTTTGTTGCACTAAATCCTAGTCCTAGAGCCTCGCCTTCCTTCCCGCATATATTCACCAGCCGTTGTATATCATCTCGACTGTCCGCGAATAAGACAATATCATCAGCATAAAATAAACCCGGAAGCATCTGCTCAATCATCACGCCGCCCTGTTTGTGTGACAGATTAAAACCAATGTTGCTATCTCCTAGCGCTTTTTCCATTCTAACCATGTACAGCATGAATAACAGCGGCGACAAAGGACATCCCTGTCTCAGCCCTTGGCTAATATCAACGTTCTTTCTGCTACTGATTCCTTCCCATTCTATGCAAACTGTATTTTCTCGATATATTTCCCTCAAAAGCTGTACACAATCGTCGCCTATGCCCATTCCTTCCAAAATTTCCCACAATATTTCCTGATTAACATTGTCATACGCCCCAGTGATGTCTAGAAAAGCCACATACAACGGCCTCCTTTCTATTTTAGATATTTCTATACACTGAGTAAGAACAAATAGGTTATCTTCTAAACGCCTGTCTACTCGAAACCCATTCTGAAGTTCTCCCAAAATATTGTTACGTTCTGCCCAGGCTTCTATTTTTAATTTTACTGCTTGCATAGCCATCCTGTATAGTACCGATGTAATGGTTAGCGGTCTATACGAGCGAATGTTGTTCTTTTCCCCCTTGCCTTTATAGATTAAGTTCATTCTGCTTTTTCGCCAACTGTCCGGTATTTGCCTCTTCTGTAAACATTTTTCTACGGCTTTCAATAGTGCTTCTTTAGTGTTCTTTCCTAATTCGTTAATGAGGCTAACGGGGACCCCATCTAAACCCAGGGCATTGCGCTTTGGAATTTTTCCTTCGGCCTTTTTCCAGTTGAAATTCTCAAGTTCTAGCTCTTCCTTAGTTTCGTATCCGTCATGGTTTTATCCACTGGGGGAATCTCTTGGACGATCTTTTTAAACGAACCGGCTGTTACCTTCTGTATGTAACCCAACGCTTCGTACCCTTCCAATTGATTTCCTCTTTCATCAACAATACTCTGTTGCAATGTGGCAGACTTTTTACCTAGCGATTTTATGTGGTTCCAAAATATCCTAGGCGCGGCCTTCCTTTTGTCATGAATTTCTGTCACCCAGCGTTCGCTTTCACCTTTAATTTTTGCCTCGACCAATTTCTGTACAATAGATTTTTTCTCTAAATATATATCCCATCTTTCCGTGACTTCGACTTGCGGCCGCTTCTCCCTTTTTGCCTGCCTGTGCTCCCTCGATGCTTTACGTCGCTTTTCGATCGCTTCCCGGATTTCCTTGTTCCACCATCTTTTTGGCGTTCTCTTTCCTTTCCAGCAAACAGTTTTCTTCTCTTTACTTATTTCTTTCGTCATTGCATGAACTAGCTCATTATACCCCCAGTCCTTGCCTCGTATTTTGCCTACTTCTTCCTCTACTCTTGCGGCTATATTTTTTATTTGTTTGTCATTTAAATACGAGCTGCCAAACTTCGACTCTACGTTATTATTTTCAGTTTTATATCCCAGTTGTAACGTTATGCGTTTATGATCACTACCCAAGCTGTTCATCCCGTCCTCGTCTATTCTCATTTCTCTCAGTTTTTCATAGATTCCTTCTGTCATAAGACAATAATCAATGTTCGATTGTCTGTTTCTGACCTCCCACGTGATCTGTCCATCGCACTTGGGCCCTGTGTTAACTATCACAAGACTATGGTGCTCGCAAAGATCGAGCAATAACCTCCCATTGGTGTCTGTATATCCGTCAAGGTCGTGGATGTGGGCATTCATATCCCCTAGAAGGATGATTTCGGCCCCGTGACCAAATCCTTTAATATCGGTGTTTATGCAATGCCTTATCTCCAGATTCTTTTCCTTACAGTTATTTCCCGTCCACATGTAAGCTACACCTAGCCACGTTTTCTTTCCACCTACCGTGTCCGAAACCCAGAGGTGCTCTGAACACGTTTGTTTTACTCTCTCCCATTTTGCTCCGCTATGAATAAGCATTCCAACACCACCACCTTTTCTTTCTGATATGATCCTGTTGCACCCTTCCCAAACATAACTGTCAATATGTGGTGGCTCTTCCAGGTCTCTAAGGTGTGTTTCTGTAACCGCATAAACGCCTATCTTTTCTTTGTTTAACTGTTCCTCAATCTCTAACCATTTTGCCTTTCTTCTGTCACCCTGCATGTTTATGTAACTAATTGCTACACGCGCCTTCGCTCTTTTCTTCCTTTTACCTCCTTCCTGGCATTTCTCAGTGCTACCTGCCCGAAAATACCCCTGCTTGTTTCCTTTGTTCCTTGCTACCCCGGACTCCGAAGGGCCCGCGTGCCCCCCAAAAAAGCTACTGCACGTCCTGCAAGCCGCCAACCCACCTCATGACCAAGCCTCCTATCGAAGTGAATTCTGTCTCTTTGGAAACCCCCCACCTATGCACTTCCCTGTTTATTTCCACTACTTCGAAACCCTTCTCTCGACTCGTACGCCATATCTCTTTGTTCGCATCGACAACCGCTCTTTGGAGGTTGCCGTCACGCACTGGTATTTCCGGTACCGTGCACCTGGGGGGAGATGGCGCGCATGTCGTCGACGCCTTTTACCAAGGTCGTCGCTAATCCTGACGATTCTTTGTTGAGGACGTCGTTTAGCCCTGCCGCAAATCATCACGAGGTTGCGTCCGTGAGCCCCAGACCTGAGCTTTTCTCTTGCTTGCCTCATGACTGAACCCAGCCTATGTCCTGGGAACGTCCCTACCAATACTCTTTTGTCGCCTTTCACCCTCTCTTTGAGTGCCTCGGCGCATCGAACTTAATTGGAATCGCCAGCTATAATAACCCCCTGAGGTTTTCCAGCTGGAGTCACCTGCACCTGGCTACTGTCTGGGTGTTTAGCCTGAGTCCCAGCTGCTGCATTGTCTACTCCCTCCCTCAACACTACTTCCTGAAAGCTGTGCCCAGTGCTCTTTGCACCTGCGTTTTTCACACCTTGTTCTTGCTGCCCCCCCCCCCCCCCCGCGCTGGAGGTCGGCGCAGCACTATTCTCGCTGTTGCCTGCTTCTTTGTTCACCTTAACTACCATGGCTAGTTCCTCCTCTGCTAACCTAAGCCTCTCCCCCATGGCCTGCGTTTTCTCACGCTCTTTTACCAACGCATTTTCAAGCTCAGCGATTCTGACCATAAGTCCGCTGAAACCGAGGTTAGCAGACTGTCGCGCCATCTGTCGACACAGAAACCAACTAATAAATGCTAGGTTAGTGTGTTTTGTGTTATGGAGCGCAGAAAGCTCCGCCGCGTCAATGAAGCGAGCCTTATGCAAACGATGTTGCGCACACAGAAAATCCGTCAATTCGCCATGGTTCTGGCGTCCCTGGCGTCTTCTGCAGAACAAGAAAATTCACTGACCTTGTGCCGTCGCTTCTGCTTCTGCACGAACGCTGAGGGTTCAGCGTTTTGTCCGTGCTAACTGCTCTCACGAAAGAAGCAAGGGAATCGTCTTTTCGGCTGCCGAGGCCGCTGGTGAAAGAACAAAAAAGGTATTCGAACAGCGGATGATTTTCGGTGAATAATTATTCTTTTTTTTTCCGGCTGAATGTCGATGTGTCATTGGGAATCCAGCACAAAGCGCGCACCAGTGGAATTCAGTTCACATGACTACAGCAGCGATGTGTCAATCAGCAGCAGAAGGCCTTTAATGCAGAGCGTGTCATCTGCAAGCGAAAAAGCGTATGGTGCAAGTCGACGATCCGAGTGCAGTCGAATTGCACTGTAATGCGTCTCTATCTCTCGCTGCTTTCTTCTGCACCTCTTTAGCCGCGTGATAAGGGAGCCATTAGCAACTGTTACGGTGCTCCAACGTTTGTGACCGCCACTTTCATGCAATAAACATCGCCTCCAAGATCTGGTGAGTGTAGCGTTTCCAGTTGCGGCTCCCAGATGGGGCTACAGACTGCTGACCTCCGCCGATTTGGCCGTCGGCTTGTCCAGATTTCGGAACGCAGTTTGGCAACTGGTATAATTGAAGAACTCTGCTTCAAACTACGTGCTCCGGCTGCTTGCTAGGCCTTTTCACTTATCTGCGTCGTATACGTACAACGCATAGTCACAGCGTTGCCCACGTATCACATGATTCAAGGGGGATAGAAAATAAAGGAGAGACGCAAGGAGACGCGGCGCAGATCTCCTTATTAAAGCGCTGTATTCAACTGTTGGTTGCACACAGGCGTACAGAGCAGTAGTGCAGGTGCAAGCGTCGTCTGCAACGCTGTTCCTTTCATAGCCTTCCTTTGTTAGAGGTAGATAGAAATCGCAGACAGAAACGCCACGAACATCTTGGTCCGCTTTTATTATTTCCGACGTTTGCGTTCAGCAGCATGGACTACCGCCGCCACCTGCAACTCATCTTTTTTGCTTCTTTGGAAGGATAAATAGAGAGAACGTGCGTCGACGGTGTGCATCGCGGTTATTAATACGACCGCGTCGAGAGGCTCGTGTCGACGGCGGAAATAGTAATTTCCAATTCTACCACCGCAGTTTCCACCCGACCACGTAAGCGCTCTGTGGCCAAGGCGCTTTAGTGAACGAAATTCAATTCCTCATAGCCAGAAAAACTTAAACTACGACTGGGCAGTTTCATTGGCATGGCTCTCAACCGCTGTCCTCACGGGCCTGTGCCTACTTTTCCTTGTACACTATGTAGGTCATCCGACAATCCATGTCTGTTTCTGATCCCGTGACCAGCACTGTTACGTAAAACAGCTTCTCAGGCATTTTTACTGTTGTTTTCGGGGCACGCTCAATCGAACCCGGGGCACAGCACCCGCTCTGATTCTCTGTTGGACGTTGATAGCTTATCATTTGACCCCGCTGAGCAGGCGAGCCTTATCCCTAAGCTCATAAAAGACATGCACGCGCGTTCTGTGCAAACGTCCAAATTCCAGACATAGATCACTGCTGACGTTAAGAACCGACCAGCCATGCTGCTGCAGTGCATGCGCGGTTTGGTATGACGTCGCGATCGCAAAGCGAAGCGTTGCGCTGCTGATGCGTGGTCGTTCAAGGTCATATGCGCGATACGGACGAATGAACGCAAGGCATATAATATTCCGTAAGAATGCGAATGCAATGCGGACGGGTCCTCCTAATATTTTTATTCATGCGCATTGACACCGCTTTTTGTTTTCCTTGTTATTTTTTGTTCTCATTAAGGAGACTTCCACGCTCAAAGGAACAGCGCGGGTGACAACGCTGGCGTTGTTTCGTGCGCCGACGGATACTGTTGTTCTCTCCAGAATTGGCCGCTGGCCTCGCAGACTACTGGCGCGATGTAGTTAAATATGCGGTACGGAGCGAACGTGGTTTCATCCGCAACGAAACAAGCCGAGCGGTCCAAGTGAAGACAAAGGATCCACCAGTCAATGCGCGAGCGTGGCCGTGTACAACAAGACAGGTGCAGCACAGCGCACACCATGCGTTGCTCGAACAAAAGGATGTACAGAATAAAAGGAAATACAGCACGAAATAAATTTTACCATTTGGCAGCGCACAGCAGAAACTGCGATGACACAGCATATGTCATCCCTTGTTTCACTAAGCCGCTGTATTGTCCAAACACAAAGAGAGGCTGCACAGGTGAAATATATAGACGCATCCTATGCAGGAAGAGAAGTCGACTATCTCTCGATAGCTCTCCTATAGTCTGAATGAGCGCCATAAGGATTGCCTCGAGAATTTGCTGCTTTTTTTTCGTACTTACATAATTAGTTATGCAATCAAACATTCGGGCGCCGGCCCCAAAGCTGTCATTTCGAATGAGGAAATAATCATCGTCACCATCATATATTAGGTCCGCTACAGCTCGAAGGCCTCTGCCAACGATTTCCAGTTTGTTGATTTCCTTAGCGAGTTTATGCCCACTTTATGCCCGCTGTTACGGTAGCGTCGCGTGGCGAACCTTCAACAGCGACTGCTCGAAGCTCGAACCAGGCTGACAATCGAGGACGGCCAGCAGGGAAGACGAGGCGACGTAAAGAACAAGCAAGGGACTTTTAGTACATCGCTACAGGTGAGCGAGGCGCTCACACTAACATTACAAACGTGCGTAGAGCAGCACACTACAGCGAAGGTCGATGCCGAACGCTAACTGGGCCACGGCTAGGTCAGCTAGTATACCTCCCAGGTAAGCGATAATAGCACCACTAGCGCCAATTTGTCCCCTGGTGTTTGGTAGGCCAAACTGTGAAACCAAAAAACAATAAAAACATTGCTGATGCTGCTATGGCAACGCTTTTGTTGATGAGAGAGGAGGAAGCGCAGAGCTGCTTGTCGTCTGCTATGCGCTCGACGAGCGCGCGACCACTTGCAATTTTCTTTTCAGATTGCGTTGCCCCTGCATATCTTGTTTTCGACAACTTTCGTTTCCTATTTTTCGGACTTTCAGCACATCCACGAAACATCGTCATCATCATCATTAGCCTGTTTAGGTCCACTGCAGGACGAAGGCCTCTCCCAACGATTTCCAATCCACCCTATCCTGAGCGAGTTGGTTCCACTTTATGCCCGCAAACTTTTTAATTTCATCGCTCCATCTAACCTTTTGCATTTGTTTGTAAATACTTCTCGTTTCAATGCGCACGAGCCAGCAAGCCTTGAAGCATGACAGTTTTGTTTGAGCAAGAAAACGGTGTTGTCAGAAAATGTGGTTTATTCACTCATTTTATTAGTAACGTATTGCAAACGATAAAACTCAGTAGATGCCACACTAGCACAGAGCAGTGTGTATCGTACGATAAATACAAATGTTCGCATTTTGTATCGGTTACACAAGCATAAGGAGAAGTCTTCACACAGTTCATCGTATACAGAATATTGCTGCAGGGGTCACCACGTTTATTGGCTGTACACAATACAATTCTCCAGAAACGACGCTTCATAGTAACACATTTGTGAATAATGAACTGATCATGCAGTTCAGATGACCTGCATGTTGAACCCAACACCACCAGCCCCTTTTTCTACGAAGCTTGCTAGTCGAAATAACCTTCTATAGCAAGATAACTTCCTATATAACTCAGCTTGTGCTAATGTACCATTACATACTGAGCAAATTATATTTACGTTACAACACTTGGCTATGTTTCTCGATACGTCGCGTAAACTCCGTTCAAAGCTGTAGTATTGCTAGCAGGGCATCCTTACAAAATTTTACAGCAGTACATTGCAGTTATTCCTCACAACTGGCAATGCCCATATATTCTATCACAGTTTAGGCATGAGTATCCCAATCCTACAACATCAAACAACAAATCACACCCTGTAGACAGAGCTTTCCATTGAGAAAAAAAAATGCAATATAGGAAAGTGTCGATGGTTAATTATCATTGGAAACTGGGCTAGGACAGAGCCATGCGCAAAGGCATTACGGCACGCGCACCTTCGGGACATAGAAAAATGTTCACAAAAGTAACTCAGATCTACAGCATTTAATGAATCAGCCTGGGCAGATAGCTCAGAACAAGCCTACTCTCACCGGTTTTCAAGACATTCCTCTAGTATGCCTGAATCATATAAAGCATTTATTTTACCGAGCTCATAAGCTCAGCTTCGTGCATAATGTTGGAAGCATAGGACAAATCTGAGCTGTACTAATAGTTTTGTAATTGACTTGGGGTAATTTGTCATTTTATTTTCGAAGACGCCTTAACAAACCGGTGAAAGCGCCTCAACTTTGCTGGTACACTTGCTTGTGGCACAGCGTGCTTTCTTGACTTACTAAAATATTTCTGACTTTTCTAGAAGGAGTTTCTTCCTCCTCATTTTATATTAAGATGAAGGTATGCGTGGCAAGAATGCCGAGTACTATTAGTACTTGTGCAACTTCACCACATCAAGTACAAGATCTCAAAATTCGTGTTCGGCGCAGTGAATTATAGCGCACCAATGTGAGCTATGAATGTCTGCACAAAGACAATACCTTGAAAGGACACAAAGTTGAGCGAGTTGGTAAGGGCCCATCGTCAAAAGAAGAGGCGTGCAAGACACGGACACGGCGTTTGTGTTGTTCACATCGCCCTTTGTGTCCGTGTCTTGCACGCCTCTTCTTTTGACTATGGACAATACATTGCACGCTGTTTGCGCAGGCATCGAAATGCGCTAAAGTGTTTTGTTTTGGCATGGTTCGCGTAGGCACTTTCGGCGAAGTGGTCCAAACAGAGGCAGTAGCCGTCGTGCAGTTGCTCCTGTGCCAGTCCCTCGAGGTCTGCCCTTATGGCGTAATTTCGCCCTGCGTCACACCTAGAAAATGAAACAAATACAACCATGGAAATCAATAAACAACACGTAAAAGCGACACTAATATAGAGAGTGCGAAAAGGGGAGAAAAGAATGTGTCACAGGTTCGAAAGTAAAGCGCAGCTTGGCCTTAGTGCAGGTAACACGAACTTCACGTTACACGGAACGTAAGCAGTCACTGCTACGTAAATGACTATTTCTTAAGCATTCAAATGTGGTGGAGTCGCTACAAGGAACTGGTCTTCAGATTGCTCTAAAGCCGAACCAGTTCGTCGAAGAAGCGCGTTCGGCGAGCATACTTTGTACTATTTCTTCTCGAAGAAAAAGAAATTAAGAGCCACCGCTAACGAAACCGATACCGAAGCGAAATTTCCGTCTGCGCGTCAGCTGGCATCAATCGGATCACGAGAAACTGTCCACAAGTAGCGTTACATGCTTGCCACGCTACTGAAGAATGCGCAGTGCCAAGCAAAAAACCCACTTTAAAGCACCAACAGCAATCTTGCGGTTCGCCCTGTAGCTGATTTGATAAGGCTAGGGGGCTATCGGAGACCGGCTGTTCGCTCTAGAACGCTTTCCGAACACTGACGTCAGAAAGTGGGTGGTCCGCGATAACTTTGAGCAATGCTTTGAGAACGGGAGGAGCGTGGCCGGCGCGGCCTATGGGGAAGCGGCGCGCTCCTCGGATGATGACGTACTGCCTTTGTCGTCTGCTTCTGAAAGTCAAAATGTTTCCCCCGAGAAATTAAGAAAGCTGCTCCTTTTAAAAACGGTACTTTCTTCTTTTCAGACGTAAACACGTTCTTAAGCATCAATATCTTTCACTGCAGGTTCGCTAAGCGGTGTCGCGGGCGCGAAATACAAGAAGCGTGTGCGTAAGTGGCGTCATATCTAAATTTCGGCGCGTCGTCTGCTGCTGCCATGTCCTCGCACAAAAACGTGCATCTCGGCCCGCGGGTGCTCAGAGGCAGAGGAAGCTCCTTCTCGCATTTCTGGAGGTGCACCCCGGCTGTGAAAGCCCGACAAAATCTTGACTACCGACAGCACGCTGGAAACTTCCAGTAGCAAAGAACCTCAACATGCACAGCTCTTTCCTCTCCGTCGAAATTGCACGGGCTCTTTGGCACCCGATTTCCGATCTCCTGACCACTCCCTCGCCTGGAGCGTGGGACACCGTTCTCCGCGACTCAAGCCTGGAGAAACAACTCCAGGCTATCAGACGAGCAGAGGCGGTGGCGGCGAGGATTTCTTTTGTTTTCCAAAGATAAAGTTGCTCTCTCTCTCTTGGGATCAAGTTCGGCGCACAGCCACGTACCCAGGCAGCATCCAACGTAGGGCCGATATTCGTTGTATGGCGGCAAAGTTCGGCCCATCCACGGCCTAACATTGCCGACAGCAAGCCAGTATCAGCTAAGCTACCGTCAATGACTGGCAACGTCGGGCTACTATAGCCGCCGCCCCGCCGATATCGGCAGGCCGTCGACTATAATCGGCAACATGGGGCCGCATATGCCGCGTTACTGCCGACATCGGCTGAGGCGATGGCTTTCAACAGCAACTATGGCCCCGATTTTGCCTTTCTACAGACAATATGGGCTGGCCTACTCCATTTGTCGGCAACACTGTGCCAAGTATGCCACCATAGAGCCCCGTCGGCTGAGCCGGTAACATACAAATAGCAATTAAAGAGGCTAAAGAAGCAGGATTGCGCAGATAAGTAGGAGAACACGGAAAAGGGGCTCAGGGTACTAGAAATTGAAGTTCAAAAGGACAGAAAGTTGAGCGAGTTGGTAACATTCCATAATCAAAAGAAGAGGCGTGCAGGACACGGACACAAGAAGAGCAGTGAACACCACGAACGCCGACCACGACATAGCTCTAGCGCGAAACATACAAATAGCAATTAAAGAGGCTAAAGAAGCAGGATTTTTTGAACTTTGAACCTTTTGAACTTCATTTCTAGTACCCTGAGCCCTTTTCCGTGTTCTCCTACTTATCTGCGCAATCCTGCTTCTTTAGCCTCTTTAATTGCTATTTGTATGTTTCGCGCTAGAGCTATGTCGTGGTCGGCGTTCGTGGTGTTCACTGCTCTTCTTGTGTCCGTGTCCTGCACGCCTCTTCTTTTGATTATAAATGTCCGCCGTTTTTCCACTTTATGTTGGCGTTGTATGTTGTAGTCGTTATTTGAAAAGAAATAAGAACATTGCACGGTTAGCACAGCGTGCATGAGACAGACATCCAGCTATGCCTCCTCATATAACTCCCTGCAATTCTTTCGCAAAGTGTTACAGGTGTAATTAACCGAAGGTAAACGCAGTACCAGTGCAAATCCTGACACTGTCATATGTTTTCACAACACTCTCCAGAAAGTGTCTTGAGTGCGGCTGGTATCTTCCATGTAGGAGAAGATTGGACAGTGCCTTGTTTATGCTCAAAGAATACTTGGATGAATTGGGCCGGGCCGGGCCGGGTCGGGCCGGGCCTAAACCTTTCGGGCCCGGGCCGGGTACGGGCCGTATTTAAAAACACCGGGCCGGGCTCGGGCGGGCCGGAACACGGCGCTTTCGGGCCGGGCCGGGCCCGGGCCGGTAAAAGTCGGCCCGTGCAGTGCTCTAGCTCGAACCAGGCTGACAATCGAGGACGGCCAGCAGGGAAGACGAGGCGACGTAAAGAACAAGCAAGGGACTTTTAGTACATCGCTACGGGTGAGCGAGGCGCCCACACTAACATTACAAACGTGCGTAGAGCAGCACACTACAGCGAAGGTCGATGCCGAACGCTAACTGGGCCAGGGCTAGGTCAGCTAGTATACCTCCCAGGTAAGCGATAATAGCACCACTAGCGCCAATTTGTCCCCTGGTGTTTGGTAGGCCAAACTGTGAAACCAAAAAAACAATAAAAACATTGCTGATGCTGCTATGGCAACGCTTTTGTTGATGAGAGAGGAGGAAGCGCAGAGCTGCTTGTCGTCTGCTATGCGCTCGACGAGCGCGCGACCACTTGCAATTTTTTTTTTTTTCAGATTGCGTTGCTCCTGCATATCTTGTTTTCGACAACTTTCGTTTCCTATTTTTCGGACTTTCAGCACATCCCCTAAACATCATCATCATCATCATCAGCCTGTTTAGGTCCACTGCAGGACGAAGGCCTCTCCCAACGATTTCCAATTCACCCTATCCTGAGCGAGTTGGTTCCACTTTATGCCCGCAAACTTTTTAATTTCATCGCTCCATCTAATCTTTGGCATTTGTTTGTAAATATTTCTCGTTTCAATGCGCACGGGCCAGCAAGCCTTGAAGCATGACAGTTTTGTTTGAGCAAGAAAACGGTGTTGTCAGAAAATGTGGTTTATTCACTCATTTTATTAGTAACGTATTGCAAACGATAAAACTCAATAGATGCCACAGTAGCACAGAGCAGTGTGTATCGTACGATAAATACAAATGTTCGCATTTTGTATCGGTTACACAAGCATAAGGAGGAGTCTTCACACAGTTCATCGTATACAGAATATTGCTGCAGGGGTCACCACGTTTATTGGCTGTACACAATACAATTCTCCAGAAGCGACGGTTCATAGTAACACATTTGTGAATAATGAACTGATCATGCAGTTCAGATGACCTGCATGTTGAACCCAACACCACCAGCCCCTTTTTCTACGAAGCTTGCTAGTCGAAATAACCTTCTATAGCAAGATAACTTCCTATATAACTCAGCTTGTGCTAATGTACCATTACATACTGAGCAAATTATATTTACGTTACAACACTTGGCTATGTTTCTCGATACGTCGCGTAAACTCCGTTCAAAGCTGTAGTATTGCTAACAGGGCATCCTTACAAAATTTTACAACAGTACATTGCAGTTATTCCTCACAACTGGCAATGCCCATATATTCTATCACAGTTCAGGCATGAGTATCCCAATCCTACAACATCAAACAACAAATCACACCCTGTAGACAGAGCTTTCCATTGAGAAAAAAATGCAATATAGGAAAGTGTCGATGGTTAATTATCATTGGAAACTGGGCTAGGACAGAGCCATGCGCAAAGGCATTACGGCACGCGCACCTTCGGGACATAGAAAATGTTGACAAAAGTAACTCAGATCGACTGCATTTAATGAATCAGCCTGGGCAGATAGCTCAGAACAAGCCTACTCTCACCGGTTTTCAAGACATTCCTCTAATATGCCTGAATCATATAAAGCATTTATTTTACCGAGGTCATAAGCTCAGCTTCGTGCATAATGTTGGAAGCATAGGACAAATCTGAGCTGTACTAAAGGTCTTGTAATTGACTTGAGGTAATTTGTCATTTTATTTTCGAAGACGCCTTAACAAACCGGTGAAAGCGCCTCAACTTTGCTGGTACACTTGCTTGTGGCACAGCGTGCTTTCTTGACTTACTAAAATATTTCTGACTTTTCTAGAAGGAGTTTCTTCCTCCTCATTTTATATTAACCCCCGCCACGGTGGTGTAGTGGCTATGGTACTCGGCTACAGATCCGAGGGTCGCGGGATCGAATCCCGGCTGCGGCGGCTGCATTTCGATGGAGGCGAAATGTTGAGGCCCGTGTGCTGTACGATGTCAGTGCACGTTAAAGAACCCCAGGTGGTCGAAATTTCCGGAGCCCTCCACTACGGCGTCTCTCATAATCAGAACTGGTTTTGGGACGTTAAACCCCACAAAACAACATCATTTTATATTAAGATGAAGGTATGCGTGGCAAGAATGCCGAGTACTATTAGTACTTGTGCAACTTCACCACATCAAGTACAAGATCTCAAAATTCGTGTTCGGCGCAGTGAATTATAGCGCACCAATGTGAGCTATGAATGTCTGCACAAAGACAATACCTTGAAAGGACAGAAAGTTGAGCGAGTTGGTAAGGGCCCATCGGCAAAAGAAGAGGCGTGCAAGACACGGACACGGCGTTTGTGTTGTTCACATCTCCCTTTGTGTCCGTGTCTTGCACGCCTCTTCTTTTGACTATGGACAATACATTGCACGCTGTTTGCGCAGGCATCGAAATGCGCTAAAGTGTTTTGTTTTGGCATGGTTCGCGTAGGCACTTTCGACGAAGTGGCCCGAACAGAGGCAGTAGCCGTCGTGCAGTTGCTCCTGTGCCAGTCCCTCGAGGTCTGCCCTTATGGCGTAATTTCGCCCTGCGTCACACCTAGAAAATGAAACAAATACAACCATGGAAATCAATAAACAACACGTAAAAGCGACACTAATATAGAGAGTGCGAAAAGGGGAGAAAAGAATGTGTCACAGGTTCAAAAGTAAAGCGCAGCTTGGCCTTAGTGCAGGTAACACGAACTTCACGTTACACGGAACGTAAGCAGTCACTGCTACGTAAATGACTATTTCTTAAGCATTCAAATGTGGTGGAGTCGCTACAAGGAACTGGTCGTCAGATTGCTCTAAAGCCGAACCAGTTCGTCGAAGAAGCGCATTCGGCGAGCATACTTTGCACGATTTCTTCTCGAAGAAAAAGAAATTAAGAGCCACCGCTAACAAAACCGATACCGATGCGAAATTTCCGTCTGCGCGTCAGCTGGCATCAATCGGATCAGGAGAAACTGTCCACAAGTAGCGTTACATGCTTGCCACGCTACTGAAGAATGCGCAGTGCCAAGCAAAAAACCCACTTTAAAGCACCAACAGCAATCTTGCGGTTCGCCCTGTAGCTGATTTGATAAGGCTAGGGGGCTATCGGAGATCGGCTGTTCGCTCTAGAACGCTTTCCGAACACTGACGTCAGAAAGTGAGTGGTCCGCGATAACTTTGAGCAATGCTTTGAGAACGGGAGGAGCGTGGCCGGCGCGGCCTATGGGGAAGCGGCGCGCTCCTCGGATGATGACGTACTGCCTTTGTCGTCTGCTTCTGAAGGTCAAAATGTTTCCCCCGAGAAATTAAGAAAGCTGCTCCTTTTAAAAACGGTACTTTCTTCTTTTCAGACGTAAACACGCTCTTAAGCATCAATATCTTTCTCTGCAGGTTCGCTAAGCGGTGTCGCGGGCGCGAAATACAAGAAGCGTGTGCGTAAGTGGCGTCATATCTAAATTTCGGCGCGTCGTCTGCTGCTGCCATGTCCTCGCACAAAAACGTGCATCTCGGCCCGCGGGTGCTCAGAGGCAGAGGAAGCTCCTTCTCGCATTTTTGGAGGTGCACCCCGGCTGTGAAAGCCCGACAAGAGAGAGAGAGAGAGAGATGATGGGCGGAAGGCAGGGAGGTTAACCGGAAAAAAAAATATGCAGTTTGCTACCCTGCACTGGGGAAGGGGTGAAGGGAGACAGAAGGGGATGGAAGAAAATAATAAAGGGAGAAAGAGAGAGGTCAAATCGCGCACACACACAAGTACGGCGTGTGTCAGAGGCGGTTAATGAGGCCCGTTGCGCGCAAAAACTTGAGCACAGCCTTCGTAGCTTTCTGCTGCGAGACACTGTCTGTCCGGCATTCCAGTATGGTTTGCTCGGACAGCGGTAGACTATCAAGGCGTGACAATTCTGTGGCGAGAGTCTGTCGCTGGGAGCAGTACCCAGGGCAATCGCAGAGGACGTGCACAATTGTTTCCTCGTTGCCGCAGTGAACACAGGCAGCACTGTCTTCCAGTCCAATGCGACAGCCGAAACTTCTTGTAAATGACGTGCCTAGCCACAGGCGGCAAAGTACAGTAGTTTCACAGCGGGTAAGCCCACGCGGAACTCGAAGTTGTAGTGATGGGTCGAGGCGGTGTAGACGGGTATGTAGAAGACCAGGAGTGTTCCACTGCGCTATAATCATGTCACGCGCAAGCGAGCGAAGTTTTCTTACTACATCCGTTCTTGACAGTGGGATGGCTTGCAGCACTCCAATTTCGTGGGCACGTTTCGCAGCATTATCTGCGTGCTCGTTGCCGATTATCCCAGAGTGGCCTGGTAGCCACTGAAACGTGATGTCATGGCCTTTGTCAGTTAATTGGTGATAGAGCTGTCGTGTTTGAAGCACTAATTGGTCTTGCGGCCCGCTACGTAAGGCCGATGAAAGGCACTGAAGGGCTGACTTGGAATCTGTAAAGATGGCCCATTTCTGTGGTGGCTCTCCATCGATCACGCAAAGTGCGGTGCGTAGTGCCTCAAGCTCCACGGCTGTCGATGTTGTGCCATGAGACGTCTTGAACAGTACATCTACTGCTTTGGCAGGGAAGGTCACAGCTCCTGCAGATCTGCCTGCTGCTGTTGAGCCATCAGTGTAAAGCTGAAGATGATTCCTGTAGTCCTCATGTAGCATTAGTAGAGACAGCTGTTTTAAAGCCGGCGGTGAGAGCTCCGCTTTCGTCCGAATCCCTGGCACTGTCAGCCGGACCTTTGGACGGGTCAAACACCAAGGAGGCGTCGGAAGTCTCCCAGCAGGAGTATAATTCTTTGGGAGGCACTCGCGGAATGCCGATATCCTCTTACAAAAAGAGGCACCGGGCCGGTCTTCTGGAAGCGAGGCAAGGTGGTGAGCAGGAGCACGAGCTAAGTGTCGAATGTGTGTCCTAAGCACCTCCAAAGTGATGTGAGTGGTGGCAGGAAGGTCTTTGGCCATTGCTATAGTATCCGCTGTTGAGGTGCAGCGTGAAAGCCCGACAAAATCTTCACTACCGACAGCACGCTAGAAACTTCCAGTAGCAAAGAACCTCAACATGCACAGCTCTTTCCTCTCCGTCGAAATTCCACGGGCTCTTTGGCACCCGATTTCCGATCTCCTGACCACTCCCTCGCCTGGAGCGTGGGACACCGTTCTCCGCGACTCAAGCCTGGAGAAACAACTCCAGGCTATCAGACGAGCAGAGGCGGTGGCGGCGAGGATTTCTTTTGTTTTCCAAAAATAAAGTTGCTCTCTCTCTCTCTTGGGATCAAGTTCGGCGTACAGCCAACGTACTCAGGCATCATGCAACGTAGGGCCGATATTGGTTGTATGGCGGCAAAGTTCGGCCCATCCACGGCCTAACATTGCCGACAGCAAGCCAGTATCAGCTAAGCTACCGTCAATGACTGGCAACGTCGGGCTACTAAGCCGCCGCCCCGCCGATATCGGCAGGCCGTCGACTATAATCGGCAACATGGGGCCGCATATGCCGCGTTACTGCCGACATCGGCTGAGGCGATGGCTTTCAACAGCAACTATGGCACCGATTTTGCCTTTCTACAGACAATATGGGCTGGCCGACTCCATTTGTCGGCAACACTGTGCCAAGTATGCCACCTTAGAGCCCCGTCGGCTGAGCCGGTAACTTTCTCCGGCAAATATGGCGCCGATTTTGCCGCTCATCAGCATCGCGTGAGGAATGGCGAATTTGGCGCAATATTTGCCTAGAAAGATTATTTCACAGGAAACATTGAGTCATTTCTGCCGTCCTGGAGGCAACCTCGACTACGCCGTAGCCTCTCATGGTTCCGGCCGGGCCTCTTTGGAAGCCTGCTGTACATAACAATTGAGATCCGATCGAGACAAGCATGACCGAAATTCACTTGAGAGATTCGACGTAAGAATCAGATGTTGAGCTTCATATATTCATGTATACGCGTTACAGTGCCGGAACATAGCGCACGTGCGTTTCGAGCAGCATATATGACACAAAAGACATGCATATAAACTATCGATATATACATGTATAGGCTGTTTTGCGGGAACTTTCCGAAACAGGCTGGCACAACAGTTAACATTAGCCAGAAGGATCAACAAGGATGGTGGAAAATTATCTGACAGCGCATGTCAGAAAATTTAAATTCATAGAAATTGAACTAGTTCGTGCATACATCGATGGACATAACCACCACTCATATGTTCAAGCAAAGATAAAGAATTGCAAGCGGCGCTATACTACTGTCATTTAGCAACCTATGGAAGGAAAGGGCATATGGAGGTAACAGCGCAATAGCGAGTGGACAAAGAAGGTCTAGCGCAGACTTTATGGTGCGCTGAAGCGGAGATAAACTCACCACAGGCGTTATACTACTGACATTTCGCAACCTATGCAAAAGAACGGTACACGGAGCTAACAGCGCGACAGCGAGGAGACAATACTGATCTACTGCTAACTCTACATTCAGAGGACCATGAAACACATAGATCCCTTTGTAGTGCAAATTCAAATGAAGTGCTCTTGTCAGGACCACGACATTTGCGAAAAGAGCAAAAAAGAAAAATACGAAGCAGTCATATGGCAAGCATTTTTCATCTCAAAGGTGGCAAACAAATGCACACACCTATAATTGATATAGGAGAGCTTTTCTGGTGAGTTCTACTAGAGTGCATGTGATCACACAGTGTTCTTGTGCAGGCGATCTGCGTATTTTATGGTATATAAAAACAGCACAGAAAAAAAATCAGTTGAAAATCAAGGCTCTCATCTGTTCCCTAGTTTCTTCATATTGTTACGGTGAGATGCGTTTATTTACAGATGGGGAATGCGAGAGGCCTCGGGACCGAACTGATCACGGTTCGAGCTAATGTCGTCCTCCTCTACTTCAGTGTGCGCCGTATCATATCAATTCCCCCCTTGCAGACGATGCCCACCGGGCGAGTCAGGTTGTGCTCCGCTGACGGAAACGCTTAAGACGAGCTACATGGAGGACGTTCGTCTTGTTGGAGCGGCTGCCAGCCGATAAGAGCCGAGATACCACGTATGTGACATCGCTGAGGCGTGCCATGGCAACGAAGGGGCCGGTGTAATGGGCTAAGAACTTCTGGTACAGGCCGCGCTTGCGAAGTGGTGTCCATAGCCACACCAAATCACCTTTCTTGTATGACACGTGCTGATGATGTTCGTCATAGCGGATCTTAGAGCGTTCTTAGGAAGCGAGGGTACGAAGGCGTGCAATGCGTCGGGCCTCTTCTGCGCGGCAAATAATTTCGGCCAGAGAAGGTTCGTTGGTCTCAGAATACGGAAAAATAGAATCGAGGGCTGTGCGGGGCTTGCGGAGGTACAGGAGATAAAAGGGACTGTATACGGTAGTTTCATGTTGTGCAGTATTGTAGGCGAAAGTTATGAAAGGCAAGACAATGTCCCAAGATTTGTGTGCTGCATCAACATACTTTGAAAGCATGTTGATAGAGTTCTGTTAGTCCGTTCAGTTAAGCCGTTAGTTTGAGGGTGGTACGGGGTGGCATGACGAAAACGAGACATAGAAAGACGTAGCAACTCTTCAACCATATCAGCAACGAATTGTCCGCCACGATCACTGATAATGACACGAGGGTATCCGTGCCGTAATATGATCGATGACAGCATGAAGTGACAAACTTCTGCTGCCGTTGCTGCAGGAATTGCCGCACTTTCGACGTAGCGTGTCAAGTGATCGACGCATACTATAATCCATCGGTTATCTGTCGTCGATCGCGGGAAAGGGCCGAGCAGGTCAACACCAACGACTTCAAATGGCGAAGCGGGGGTGCGATGGGATGAAGAAGTCCTGAAGGGCCTCCAGATGGACGCTTGTAGCGTTGGCATAGTTCACAGCTCGCAACATACGACGTTACACTGTGGCGCATCTTCGGCCAGAAGAAACGTTCTCGTGTGTGTTGAAACGCCCTGGAAAAACCCATATGTCCAGACGTAGGGTCAACGTGCATTGCTTGGAGGGCATCACGTCGCAAGCTTCTCGGCAAGACTAAAAGCAAACGGGCGCCTTCGCTAGAATAATTCCTTTTATAAAGAATGCCTTCCTTGACAACGAAACGGCGCTGTCCATTCGCTTCAGAAACGAAGAAATGAGCTAGACTGCTGTCTCTGCGTTGCTCCCTGCGAAAAGGGTCGAGGTCGGGGAATGGAGGATCAACAACTGTTAAATATTCGTCGAAATTGTCTGTGTCACATTCCGTCGTTGGAGAGGGGAGTCGTGATAAACAATCAGCGTCGGCGTGACGGCGGCCGCTCTTGTAACAGACTTCAAAGTCATATTCTTGCAATCGTAGGGCCCAACGAGCAAGACGGCCGGATGGGTCACGCGGTCCGGTGAGCCAACATAACGAGTGATGGTCTGTGACAACTGAGAATTGAGAATTCAACGTGAGCGAAGCCCTCTCAAGAGATGTGAGAACGATGTTAAGACGGGCGAAACTTGTGGGCGGCGAAGACGACCGCGAGACATTCTTGTTCCGTTACAGTGTAGTTGCGCTCGGGCCTACTTAAACAACGGCTAGCATAGGCAACCACGTGTACGAGGGTGTCATGACGTTGGACCAAAACAGCCCCGAGACCTATACCACTGGCGTCTGTATGTACTTCAGTGGGAGCAGATGGACCATAGTGTCGAAGTACAGGTCCTGAAGTAAGTAGGAACTTGAGTTGCGAGAATGATGACTGGCGCTCTGCTGACCATTTAAAGGGCACGTCCTTATTGAGTAAACATGTCAGGGGGTAAGCTAGGTCAGCAAATTTAGGCACAAAGCGGCGAAAGTATGAGCACAGGCCTAGAAAACTTCGTAAGCCTCGTAGTGACTGCGGTTGCTTGAAACTGCTAACTGCAGCGACCTTCTGAGGGTCAGGCCGAACCCCATGCTTGTCGACAAGATGGCCGAGAACCAGAGTCTCACAGTTGCCAAAGTGACTCTTCTTGGAATTCAACGTGAGCGAAGCCCTCTCAAGAGATGTGAGAACGATGTTAAGACGGCGATTGTGCTCGTCAAATGAAGCGCTCAAACGTTGCTGGGGCGTTGCATAGCCCAAACGGCATCATATTGAATTCAAACAAACCGTCCGGGGTTATAAATACCGTTTTCTCTTTGTCATCCGAATGCATAGGAATCTGCCAATAACCAGACCTTAAGTCGACGGAAGAGAAATACGAGGCCGAATACAAACAGTCGATGACGTCATCGATCCTGGGAAGCGGGTATACATCCTTTTTGGTAATGGAGTTGAGACGTCGATAATCGACGCAGAACCTCCAAGAACCGTCTTTTTTCTTTACGAGGATCACAGGCGCAGCCCAGGGGCTACATGACTCCTGAATGACCTTTTTCTTGAACATGTCTTCTACTTGCTCAGAAATGATTTTGCGCTCTGCGGACGATACGCAACACGGTTTCTGGCGGATAGGATGCGCGGATCCTGTGTCGATCACGTGACGAGTGCGTGATTCTGGTATCCTAGATTGCTCGTCGGTCTGTGCAAAATCGAAGACAGTGGCATGCTTGGCCAGGACGTGCACCAAGGCCTGACGCTTTTCTGACGGCAACGACTTGTTAATCATACTCAGAGACTTAGCCTCGGTACAGTGACTTACAGGTACATGGTCCGCTCCTTGATGGCTTATGGCCGCAATACAATTACTCGTATATTGTTCGAACAGGGCGAGTCGCATTCCACTGGCTAGTACGACGGGCTCAGTAGAGCAATTCATCACCCAGGTTGCAGATAGTCCGTTGGTGACAGAAAGAAAGCAACGGGGTACAAACACATTCTTCCTGGCGCAGTTGAAAGCGTGCGGCACCACAAAGACGTCAAACGTGCCAGCGTCTGTAGCACGGGTATTAACGGGTACCTTTTTCAACGACTGGGGCGGCAAGAGCACATCGTCGATTACGGCGAGGGCTCTTTGACAGCGCGGCGACCCCTCAGAAAACGCGGACAATAAAATTTCACCAGCGCCGCAATCTACAGTGATACCGCACTCTCGGAGAAAAGCAATCCCCAATATCACGTCGTGTGTGGAGCTGGCTAAAGCCGCAACTTCAACTTTGAACACTCTATGACCCAAAGCGACACTCGCAACGCACATCCCGATAGGACACAATGACACCCCGCTCACTCCACGAAATGTAACACATTTGTCCCAGCAAAACATCACTTTGTGTCCTTGCCGTGACTTAAAATTAAAACTCATAATTGACACAGTTGCCCCAGTGTCTATCAAAGCCATCGTAGGAAGTCCGTCTACGAACACATGAACCTTATTTTCCGTCATACAAACTGGTAGAGGCATGCTAGGGTGCAGTGACAAATGTTCGGCGACCTCACCTCCATCGGCCGCACCACCTAGTTTCCCGGCGGTGGGGAAGTGACACGGCGACCAGGAGATGGAGAGCGGCGCTTGCGTGCAGTTGGGGGCGTCAAGCTTCGTGCGGAGGCTCTGTCGGAAGCTGTTGCCAACGGACGTGTCACTACGGGAGTTCTGCTGGAAGCCATTCCCGAAGTGTGAGTCCCGTATCCAGCGAACACTACTGCGCTGGCTGTTCCGTCGAGGAAACGCCGGCGGTTGTTCGTAGTACCGTGGCTGTGCACGGCGGCGCTCCGGGCAGAATCGAACCACATGCCCACGGACACCGCAATGGAAGCACACGGGGACCCCGCGCACATCACCAAACCTTGGGCTTGGCTCCACGTATTCATGACGGTCATCCCACGTTGACACTTTGGCATGTGGTAAGTTGAAGGCATTCTGCTGATAATCGCGGCGAGGGAAATCGTAAGTTGGTTGCTCCGGAGCTCTTGAGCCAGGCACGTAATTATATCCCGTGGTACCCATGGACGCACACGTCGTGTCATAAGGCAAATAGGCGTCGACAACACGTGCCCTAGTCGCAGCGGCAGCTTCACGTCTACCAAGTTCCTCGCGTACGATCTGCCTTATTGTGGACGCGAGATCGCTGGACGCTATAGGGTCGACATCAACACTCGCGACGGTGGTCACGTTGGGGAGTCTACCAAACTTGGGTGTAATGCGCCTTGCCCTCAAAGTCTCGAACGTACGGCAGTGTCGGATCACGTCTGCCACAGACTGCAACGTGTTCTTGCCTATGAGGAAGTTGTAGACGTCCTCGGCTATTCCTTTAAGAAGATGCCCGACTTTATCTTCCTCTTTCATGCGGGGATCTACAGACCTGCACAATTTCAAGATTTCCTCTATGTAAGTTGTGCAAGTCTCGCCTGGCACTTGGGCGCGCTGCATGAAGGTGTGTTCAGCGCGCTTCTTCTTCAGAGACGGGTCCCCAGAGCATCTCTTGATTTCATTTTCGAAATCTTGCAATGTGGCTATACTTTCTTCGTGGTTTTCAAACCACACGAGCGCCCTGCCTTCGAGGAACAACGGCACGTTGGCCAGCCGGGTGTCCGAATCCCAACGATTATATCGACTCACCCGACCGTAGTGGTTCAGCCACTCTTCAACATCTTCTCCGGCTTTTGCGGCGAAGGTCCGTGGAGTCATGGGATGTTGCCACGTACCGACAGGCGAAGAGCGCGTGTTGTCGCCGTCAGGAATTGCACCCATGGAAAGCGGTGGTAGTCCGGCCAGTCGGCGGCTTCGGCGCAGTTCCAGGTGTTGAGCTACCGTGATCGTTGGTACTGAATCGTTCTTTGCTACCCGGCACTTCCACCACTGCTCTTACGGTGAGATGCGTTTACTTACAGATGGGGAATGCGAGAGGCTTAAGGGACCGAACTGATCACGGTTCGAGCTAACGTCGTCCTCCTCTACTTCAGTGTGCGCCGTATCGTATCAATATGTTTGTGCAGGGTTACAGTATAAACCAACCGTCCTAAGTCAAGCTGTTGTTGACCACGTGCCCCTTCACTACATTTCATCAGTGCGCTCGCGAAACTAGTGAATTCCTTTCAAAAGCAGCTCCAGTACAGTGCAAAGCATGTATCGCAGCTCGCATAAGCTCAGCAACAGAAAATAATTTACTGGTCGGGTAAACTTATACCTCCCTTTTCCACCCCCATGCTCTCTACTACCACGCAGATACAATAGGCTAATAATTCCTTAATATGTCCACGACATTGCGTATAAATCCTGCTTTAGGGGTGTCCAGGACTGGGGTGTCCAGGACAGATTTCTCTGTCAACAATCACTCCCAAAAATCGGTGACTTTTGCTATAGGGGATTACCTGCCCATCGAGGTTTATGACGTATGGCGACATTACCCAGGCAGCACGCCAACACAGGACTTATGTAGGCGTGAAGTCGGCCAAAGTCGGCAGCGATATCGGGCCTAAGTCGGCAAATCGCGCTCGCGCTACTTTCACCCACATCTGCCCGATGATGACCAGCCAGAATGGCGCCACTGTGGCGAAGCCACCATGGGTCGAACTTGGCCAGCCAGAGTGGGCGAAATTTGGCCAGCCAGCGTGGGCGAAATTTGGCCAGCCAGAATGGGTCGGATATGGCTAGGTAGCATTGGCCGATGTTCCGGGCATTCAGGCTTTTTTGGCGTGTTGTCGGCCCCGCCGACATCGGCAAACCCCTTGCGCGACCGTTCACAGCCACTATGGTGTTTGTAGTTTACCCCACGTGTCGCGCCGTTTGAACTGCTATAATTTTATTTTTTGTTTTCACATTTTCGAAGGGCTATGAAGGCATTTTCGAAGGACCAACAGTAGTTTTTGTAAATGTGCGTCTCATGCATACACGAAAGCTTTATTAACACAGTAATAAGTGGGGCTAAGTGGATCCTCTGTACTTTCTATTAATGCGTTCTAAACAAAACAAATAACACAACAAGAGAGGTTTATAGGGAAAAGCACTATTTCATTTATTTTGTGAACTCTCCATTGATAATATGCTATTCTCGTGTTGCACCGTCGTAGTGGAAAAGCTTCGGCAAGGGTGGAACCTGCGGGAAAAGGCGTGAAAAGTTAGCACAGCTGTGGAGCACATCAGCACTATACTATAATTGCATGCAACTTATGTGCGACTCATGAACAAACGCGGAAATTCAAGAAATGTCAGAAACATTCATAATCGGGCAGTACTTTAGAAAATAACAAAACAAAGTTGTCCTTTTAAATATAATGAATCTATGTTCAATATCCAACCCCCAGATCTTGGTGTCGTGTCGCTTTAGATACCCAAGGGGGAAAAAACGTGAGTAAAGCTTCTGTTGCAAAGCAACTTTAAAAGCGGCGCATTACTTGAAATAGGTGCATTTTGCATTATAATAAATTTAATATTTTTGGCATACATCGGAAAGGAAAACATGTAGACGTGAGCTAACACGACACACCCCAGGGATGGGGTCGTTAGGCAAAAAATGTCCTTAAATGATAGGTGCAAGGTGCATTATAAGCAGATATTAGAGAAGGAACATCTTTTCAAGGCTACTTTAAAAATGCCACCGCGTGCCGAACTGCCGCACGTGTCCTGCACCGAGGAGCGCGTGTTCGGTATGACGTTACCTTTAAAAATACGGGCAAGAAAAGATAATGTTACGAGAACTGCAAGTCACCACACAAAGGGTGTTTGATACAAGCACAGGATTAACTACATGAAGTAAAACTGCTTTGGGACAACGTGCGTAGGCTCTTTATTCGAAAATAAAGAGCCTACGCACCTCATGACACAAATAATATATAAAGTGGAACCGGTGCTTAACGTCACAACAAAATGTGCCACGTCCCATTTTGAAAACTGGCCAGCAACTTACAGAATTTTGGCATCCGCTCTGCACTCTACAGCTGTGGGTCCGCAATACAAATTCGGCGACGACACTGTAGTCTCACCAAAAGGCACGGGCTTGTGTTCATATACAACCGATGTCACAGTTGGGATGGGCATTGTCTTAGGAGGTACACTCGCCAAGGAATCGCGCAATCAACTTGAATGATCGATAAATGGGGTACATGATAAACGATAAACGCGTAGACAGACTGCGTGCAGCCGTTGAAACTCGTTCGTACACCTTTCACGTTGGAAGCAATGCAGCCGCGACGAGCGCGGAAGGTTCCTCGTGGTTTCCCCCTCCGAAGGCAGCGAACCCCAGCAAAAGCAGGTTCAGAACCACATTCTTTGCAAACTGCAGATGAGCACAATGGATGTGCATGGAGGGGGCCTTGACAATTGTGGTCAGTTCGGGAGGGGACGCGCGCCCCCCTCCCCACACACTTTTTTTATGTTTAGTTGCTGCTGGCTTAGCACGTGCTAGGTTGCTTCTCGGCAGAGCACGCTCGTTTTTCTTGCTTTCTTTTTTTTTTATGTAGTTGTCTCAAAACGTGGAAGACAGCATTTCTGCAGGGCAAACATTTTTGCACAATGGCGGGGACACCCGCCGGGACTGCATTTGTTAAGTGCAGCTCAGTGCAGCCTGTGGCGTATGCTGGTACGCATCTGTTCTCTTGCCAGCTATTCGCAGAGGCTGAACCACCCACTCTAGCTAAAAACGCGAGCGAAATGCTGCACTGCACGCAACAAACGTAGCGAGGACGCACGGCGCCGCCATTCTGCTTGCATTTTTGCCACTTTCTGCAGCGCACGAAAGACATGCACGTGCTGCCTTTCCGCACGACAAGAAATACTGCGATGACTCTGTCTCTACGCGCCCTTCTCTTGCCCTTATTGGTTATAAATAAATTAGTTGTTAAATATCAGAATACGCACATGTGTAATTATATATACGCCGTAGTCTCATACGAACGTCAGTGATAAATCCGACACACTGCACAGAGCATGCAGTCAAGCTCGATATATTCTGCTCATCTAACTAGTACAACGTGACCGATGGCCGATGTGTAAACGAATTCGATATGTATGGAAAGAACGCACAAACGGACGTTACACAAAAAAGCAAAAAGAAGGCATGAATTATACACAATGGCGTGGACACATTAAGGAATTATTAGCCTATTGTATCTGCGTGGTAGTAGAGAGCATGGAGGTGGAAAAGGGAGGTATAAGTTTATCCTACTAGACAATTATTTTCTGTTGCTGAGCTTATGCGAGCTGCGATACATGCGTTGCGCTGTACTGGAGCTGTTTTTGAAACGAATGCACTACTTTCGCGAACGCACTGATGAAATGTAGTGGAGGGCCACGTGGTCAACAACAGCTTGATTTAGGACGGCTGGTTTATGCTGTAACCCTGCTCAAAGGTATGAAGAACCTAGGGAACAGAAGAGAGCTTTGATTTTCAACTGATTTTTTTTAGTGCATGCTTGCTGTTTTTATATAACAAGATACGCAGATCGCCTGCACAAGAACACTCTGTGATCACATACAGTCTAGTAGAACTCACCAGAAAAGCTCTCTCTATATCAATTATAGGTGTGTGCATTTGTTTGCCACCTTTGAGATGAAAAATGCTTGCCATATGACTGCTTGGTATTTTTCGTTTTTGCTTTTTTCGCAAATGTCGTGGTCTTGACAAGAGCACTTCATTTGAATTTGCAGTACAAAGGGATCTATGTATTTCATGGTCCTCTCAATATAGAGTTAGCACTATAGTCGGGTACAACTTTAGAAGACAGGAGAGGCCCCGCCCCGACGACCGAAGCGCAGCAGCCAATTGCCTCCGCGACTAAAGAAATAGTCCCGCTGAAAACATTGTGACTGCTTCTAAGACGCGTATTTGTCGGTATAAATAAGATTTGTGTGTCTTGGCGAGTGCTTTGGTAAAACTGTCATGATGGAAATGCTACAGCACATGCCGTATCGCGAGAGAAAAATAACTCCGTGCCTTCTACAACGCTGAGCGTCGTCTGCTACGGAGCAAGATCAACGGCACCGGACGCTACAATCTCTCATCGCCGGCTTACGGCTCAGAACAAACGCACGCGGCATAAATTGTGCACCGTAAAGGCCGGTCCCCACTAGCAGCAAAAATGCGCGCGGCGAGCGCTTCCGCGGCACGCGCGCGTCAACAAGTCCCCACTCGCGTTTTGCGGCAAGCGGCGACTAGGCAGCCAAGAACGTCCTGACGCCCCAACTTGTGTTGTTCTATTTGAAGGGTCTCCCGAAAACGTGAGCTCTAACCAGATGACTGTCTTTCGTAGACCATGTACGTCTCTCCAGCGCTACGGCTGTTCACGCTATCAAAAAACCTACTGCGAGGATACTTGTTGCTCGGCGTCTCGGTACGGGCAGGCTTAACGAAAACTGTATATAGGTCTGGGCATGGCCTCTGAGATTTTACGACGGCCATGTCACTTTCGAATCTCAGACGCTGTGTATTGTGGTTATACGTTTGACGGGCAGATGGCGCCACGCGTCCGCACCACCGTCGGCACGCCTCCGTGGCTCGCTTCTGAATGGTGCTTGTTTCGCGGCGGCCGCAAATAAAGGGCGTTGCTGCCTTTTTCACGAATCTCGCCGGGCGCGGCGAGACTCTATTTCCGGCATGACAGACCACCACGAACAATTGGAATTCACTCTGACGAACGGAGACGCACACATCTGACGCGACTCGGCCCAGTTCGAAGCGACGGGGGCCATGTTGTTCTCCGACGGCGGCGTCCCCGGCCGCCCGGCTCATGACGTCACCTGAGGTGCGCGCCTATTGGTGGAGGCTCGTGTTCATCCGCCTTTGAGGAGAAAATGCCGCTGCCTTCTTAAGTTGTACCCGACTATAGATCAGTATTGTCTCCTCGCTGTCGCGCTCTTAGCTCCGTATACCGTTCTTTTGCATAGGTTGCTAAATGTCAGTAGTAGCGCCGCTTGCAACTGTTTATCTTTGTTTCAACATATGAGTGCTGGTTATGCCCATGGATGTATGCACGAACTAGTTCAATTTCTATGAATTTAAATTTTTTGACATGCGCTGTCAGATAATTTTCCATCATGCTTGTCGATCCTTTTGGCTAATGTTAACTGTTGCGCCAGCCTGTTTCGCAAAGTTCCCGCAAAACAGCCTATAGATGTATGTATCAATAGTTTATAAGCATGTTTTTTGTGTGCCCTGTTTATGAAAAACAAAGCGCGTCAACAGAATGTCATATATGCTGCTCAAAGCACACGTGCGCTATGTTCCGGCACTGAAACGCGTATAAATGAATATATGAACCTCAACGTCTGATTCTTACGTCGAATCTCTCAAGTGAATTTCGGTCATTCTTGTCTCGATCGGATCTCAATTGTTATATACAGCAGGCTTCCAAAGAGGCCCGGCCGATATCAACCATGGAAGGCTGCGGCGTAGTCGACGTTGCCTCCAGGACGGCAGAAATGACTCAATGTTTCCTGTGAAATATTCTTTGTAGGCAAATATCGCACCAAATTCGCCATTCCTCAGGCGATGCTGATGAGCGGCAAAATCGGCGCCATATTTGCCGGAGAAAGTTATCGGCTCAGCCGACGGAGGCTCTAAGGTGGCATACTTAGCACAGTGTAGCCGACAAATGGCGTCGGCCAGCCCATATTGTCTGTAGAAAGGCAAAATCGGTGCCATAGTTGCTGTTGAAAGCCATCGCCTCAGCCGATGTCGGCAGTAACGCGGGATATGCGGCCCCGTGTTGCCGATTACAGTCGACGGCCTGCCGGTATCGGCGTGGCAGCGGCTATAGTTACCCGACGTTGCCAGTCATTGACGGTGGCTTAGCCGATACTGGCTCGCTGTCGGCAACCTTCAGCCGTGGATGGCCCGAACTTTGCCGCCATAAAACCAATATCGGCCCTACGTTGCGTGCTGCCTGGGGCGGTCGTACTACTTCGATATTCCCTAGACCTGCCTCGGGCATCTCTGCATATACTGTCCAGACGACGAAATAGAAGAAGACATGTTAAGTGTCGACACCACTTCGGTGGCATCAAATCATGTAAATAAACACAATCCGGCCTCCCACACTGCTTCAGTCTTTATTACACAACTCGGCAACACCAATTTGCAGCAGCCTTCCGCAACAATCTAACGAAAAGAAACGCTTTCGCGTTCTGATCTCATAAGAATATGCTTAGGGATTGTTGAACTTTTTCGGGTGTCACTCAAAACCCATTAAAGTGTCGCTGTTTTGTTCGATGTAATCATCAACGCACAAAAAATAATAAAAGCGTCATCCTGCGTCGTATCACTTCAACAGAAAAAAAGAGCGATTGGAACGAAAAATGTATATTTCATGCCTAGTGCTGTTTGAGCAGGCATTCAGAAAACCTTTCAACAGTCGTTTCGCGAATTCACCGTGACCGCATTCTCAATAAAGGATTGAAACGGCGCGAACATTCCATATGCGGCGTACTCCCGCAATGATCCAACAAGTCCTGCAATGATCAATCAGCTGGGCGAAGTAAGAAAAACGACAAACACGCGCCTTTTTAGTGATCGAATAGTGTTTCATCAACAGCTTCAACTTAGTTTTGCTCATTACAGGGTGAACTTTGCAACAACAGTACATTGATTAAACGAGAACAAAAAATGTGGTTGATCCCTCTGCCATAACAATATCGTTCTAACAGGAAAGTGAAACCTGTCTTCGCGAAGTTGTGGAATGCATAACCGGCAGTCTGGCGAATCGAGGGGTGGGAGATTGTTTGGGACTGTGAACATGTGAACACGTTACATGTCGACATCAGCGGCACCTCGACACAGCACAGGGATCCTCGACAGTTTTACACAAGGGAAAGGTCTCGAACGATCTCACATTGCTCCGCAAACACTGCATCGCACGCTACAGAGCCCTGCGCAAATGTGCCATAAACCAGGAGCGTCCGCAAACGGTGACACCTTGAAATCGCAACCGAATGGATTGTGAGCGGATCGTTTTGTGTACACACAGCCCACTGCAGCGAAAGGCGCATCATTTGCTTGTCGACGGCCGTCTTTGCGCCCCTGGAGCTGTGCGCGTCGCAGCTGAACACAGCTGGCAACACAGGACAAATTTCGTAGCGGCCGCTGTTATATGCCTTGCCAGGAACGCGACCTCACGACGCTGTCACGCCCCTAACCTCCGCAACGACCGATGCACGAAGACTATACTGAAGCGCTGACAGCCGGCGCGCATTAGCACGACAATCTGCTTTGCTCTATCGTTCCTAAACGGCGGTACCACCGCAGCGAACCTTAGCGAAAGTTCTCAGGTATTTTTTCCGTCTTGAATTCCCAAAAATCTAGGAACTTTAAGCGAACCAAGAGTGCAGATACCGTCTATAGCGCTTTCCACGCACTGAATGATGCCGTCATGCGACAATTAGTTGTAAAGATAGGGGATGTCAATGGAAACGCTCTAAAATTGCTTCCTGGCTGCATTACGGAGTGTAACACGTCATACGAGTGCCTTTTAAGGAAGGGCTTAATGAGCCAACAGACAGTAAAGCCTAGGACACAGGGGAAGTTAACTGTACTATTGTAATTGTAGAAAGGAATTAAAGTGGACGAAAAGACAAACCTGCCTTCGGTGGGAACGGAACCCACGACCTTCGGATAACGCGTCCGATACCGCCGAGCTACAAAGGCGGTCGTCTCCCCGTCCACTTTATTGGGTATTTATGTACATGTAATCATGGGAGTGTCAGGCAGCGCGTTATCCCAAGCCTTGGGATAACCGACCCCGCGACGCTCGTGGGGTCGGTTTTCATCGAAGGCAGGTTTGTCTTTTCGTCCACTTTAATTACTGTCTACTTACTCTGCAATTACAATTGACCCCCTATTAAATTCCCCTATGTTTTCCTAGGCGTCACTGTCGGCTCATTAAGTTGTTTCTAACAGATAAACGAGCCCTTGACCCCTTCCCTTTCGTTATATTGACACGTGCAGTTGTTTTCGTTTGTTTAAAAGAGAACGCCGGTATCACTTCCCATGAATCGCGCGCTTGCTATGACTGTTCGCGGGGAGCGCCGTCATCACTTTCTATTACGCGCAACGCAGGCCGCGTTTATCTTGCACGTCACTTCGGGAACCGTGTCTATCATTCTTGAAACCTGGCATGCTTGACCAGGAGCGTCCGTACATATCAGTGACTTCTCGAATTCCAGAGATAATGCGAGAACGCGTGCATAAAAGCCGACGCATTACGCCGCTTGTCACTTTCCATCGACCGACGACTGTTCACGCCGCTGTTACTGTGAATTGTGATTGGCCTTGTTTTGCTGGGCACAAGTTCGCCCAATAAACAGTTCGCCTGACATCACCTTGAGTCCTGCGCGCTTCGTCTCGAGTGCTGGGTGTGTCACGACCACGTGACAATATAAAGAACGGGCCATTCACAGGCCCTCTAGTTTTTCCTGTAAAAACAAGGCTAGGACCCACGGCCTAAGAAAGAGCTGTTACCGTTTGACTCAACACATTCCAAGACAATTAAGAGAAAAATTGCATTGATGCTCACAGAATCAGCTCCAAAAATTGTGCCCACATCAAATTAAGGCCAGTTTTGATAATCATGTAAGCCGTCTTTTGGCTGCAGGGTTCCCCCTCTCGGTTTTAACCGCAGTTTCTGAAACACTCCACCCAAAATTCAAGCGTGGAACGGGAAAAACTACGGCCGAGGTTCACCGAAGGCCCCTAGGCCTGACGCTCTATACATCCGCAAGCATTCCCACAATCTCAAGAAGGTGGCAAGCAGGAACAGCGTGCCAATTCTTTGCTCTGCCCCAAGTAAGCTGGGAAAGTTGAGCCCATGCACCTATCTGCAACGCCAACAAACGTGGATGCCAGCTAGAACAACCACCAACCGCCGTTATTTCCAGTGGAGCGGAGTCTTGCATTCCCATGTCATGTGGGATGTTTCACGTAGGCGAAACTGGTCCCTGCGTCAATGACCGATTGGGGGAACGCGCTCTAAATTTGAACAAACTACACGAAAGATACGTACATTTAGTTGCGCATGTCATCAAGTGTACAGATTGTGTGGTCCGGTTGAAAGAGACGACGACTAGGAAAGAGCAGTGATAGGATTGCGCGTCTAAATTTAGAAGCCTACCACATTAGAATACTTGGTAGCGAGTGGATGAGCACCCCTTCTCTCGCTCCTTTTGAAGCGGAATTTGATCTCCTCAGTGCGGCTATCGGGGGTCAAAGAAAAACCGACAGCGCTATTTCTTTTTTCGCTTATCTGGCCGTTTCGTGGTTGCGTTGTTGACATCTTTCCACACTCATCACATTCCCCTCCATTTCCCATGCTTAACTATGGCAGTTTTAAAGCACGTCATTTTTCCAAATAAGATCAGTTGTTAGTCGGCGCCTGCGTCTCCCTTCTTGTGGTCGTTGTTTGCGCTGTTACCTATAAGTTTCCGTAAGGCCTATTGGCTTCTGCCAAGTGCCACGCTCAAACTATGACCCTGAAAGGTGCGTCGATCTTATGCATTTTTTGGCCTAAAGAATACATCTAAATGGTTACTTGTGCTCTTTTCTGTACTCTTCCGGATCCATGGTAGATTCAGCCTAATACACATCTCTGTCTCGATTTTAAATTTGTCTAATGAAATGTCATCGGCTTATAACCAAACGTGCCGGATTTCAAAACTGCAAAACCACACCACAGTCAGAGGCGAGAAAGTGCTTGGAACCCAGCCAACCATAAAACATCCTCAGGACATTTATTAGATATCCACAATAAGATATCTAATGTCTATAGGATATGTACGAAAGTTGTTCTAATGTTAAATATCTAGAGGATGCCCATTTCGAACAGAATGGACATCCACATGATGTCCACAATTGCTCCACATATAGATTGACTGGATGTTAGTGGACATCCACTGAATGTCCTCATGGGTTCAACTTATGTTCATACGATATCAAATGACATTTATGCGTAGGTGCAGGGGCCCATGCAGCCAGGAGCAGCATGTATTAGTATGTAATAAGTTCAACACTCAGTATCACTGCCTTTATGAAAGAGTCAAATTTATTCAGAGTGACGGGGCAGAAGCACGTGTCTCTCAATCTTCATCTGTGTGTGTGCGTTTTTTTTTTGTTTTTTTTATGTCTGCAGCAGGCGTTGAAAAGACACTTCTCGGGCACACTTATCAGATTTCGTGCACTTCACCACCTGTAAGAGATATTTAGATGTAGTCAGTCCAAAAGCACGCAACTTAATAAACTCGATTGTACCAGAATCAAGTTTGATACAACGGGACATCGCATAGCACGTCAGGGCTGACATGAAAAATATCACAATTACCTTACACACAACCACACCTTGACCAGATTCTATGATGTCTAGTCAACAGCGTTCTTTTTCCTGGTATTTTGTCTCACACAACGAGTCGACAACTGCCAACAGCTTTTCAAGCAACATATCACGCAAATCACACTCAAGCCGTCAAACATTCACATGCTGACAAGCGGGCTTCTCGGAATAGGCATAGACGCGCACACGCACGTTGAAAATTTGTGTTGAAACAGAAATGAAAAAAAATGTAGTTACCTCCAAGTAGTAGAGTTGTCCGAGGATCACCACGACACGTAGTACAGAAAGAAGCGGCCGCTAACGTGCAGCTAGCAGTTGTAAGTAGTAACAGCTCACGTGTAAACCTGTACCAGAATACAGGCAAAAACAAGACTTGCGCACCAATTCTTCTTTTAAGTACTGCTGATTCACTGCACAAACACGCACACCACGTTCGACACTGCCACGGCCGCCGTGACACATGCGTCACGTTTACGAATCTGCGGGGCCGCGGCTGTTCTTATTAAATATTTTTCCTGCATCTGTAATTCTTCTATTCACTGTTAATAAAATTTACACCATTTTTTAGATAAATTAACAGTTTTATTGGTTTATGCAAGTTACTCTGCGCATAAAATAATGCATAAGAATGTATGTGCGTTACTAACGCTGAGGCAACAGCGCTCTTGGTAAACAACAAACATGGCCGCTGCTTAAATGGTGGCTTCGGAAGCTCCTGTCACTCTTTCGGTGCTATCTACTCTTGTGTTTATAAAGCAAGTTCTTCGTATGCTTCATCATGATAAATGCCTGTTTGTTCGACGTCGATAACGCTGCAAGGGTGCCGATGCATTGCAACAGGTGCGCGCACAGTACGGGAAAAAGCACGGAGGACCCTGCATACGATCTGTCAAAAGTTGAATGAAAGTGCTGACAGAACAACGCTACCTACTTGTGTTTGAAGTATTAAACCGTGCAGCAACACAGCGGTTGATCAGAGTATCAGAACTGAGAGCGAGGCGATTATAGGTGTACATGTTTCCGAAAAAAGAAGAAAAAACATTGCGTGTCATATTTGCTCGTCGATCGTCATTGTTGCGCCGTTCTTTGTTTTGTTTTTTCCTTGCACTTCTTGAGATGCCGATATCAGCGTCGTTTCCTCACCCCAGTCAATCTACAGCTCGCGAGTAAGCAACATTCCGAACGCTGAACTGGACTCTGTTTCCAGCACGAAACTCATATTTCCAGTTGTTTCAAGCAACAGCAGCAATTCCAGCTAAATTTACTTCCAAGTGTTTGCAGTTGGAAAAATAGCAGCTTAAATTTTCAGCGGTCAACGGATATTAATTTCGACTGAAAACGCAAGTAGAACGTGTTTTTTAATTTCATCTGGAAGTTCAGCAATCGTCATCTACATAGGTTCTGCTATTATTAAAATGTTATTAAGACAACATCCACAAATATTTTATAAATATCCACCGCATGATATTCTGCTGTTAGTAATATATATGTTAGTAAGACAACATCCACAAATATTTTATGAATATCCACCATATGATATCTAAATACTCTGGTCCACTCAACATCCACTGAATATTCACAAATAACATTGGACATTTGGACCATTTGTGGACATCCTCTGAATATTGATGGTTGGCTGGGAAGGGACTCGGGCAGACTGTACCCAAGGGCGTCTTCCCACAGCCTTATCTGACACTGTTTCACGGGCGCATTATGAAGCGAGACACGTGAGGTGTCGCATTGACGACGCATGCACGCATTCACAGTGCGTTCAAGACATCCTGAAAACAAGGCAGCGCCGCACACTTGACAAGGGCTGGATTACGCGCCAGTACAGCAGGCAGGTGAATTCGAAGGCAGCGCCACCACGAAAGCCGTTAAAAGAGAAAGGAATTGCTCCTGCGGGTAGCATGCGTCGTAATAAAACTAAATAAGCGGTATAAACTTAAGATAATCCAGGGATATGCGCCAACAACGAGCTACGACGACGAACAAGTGGAGCAGTTCTACGAGGATATCGAATTAGCAATAAAGAAAGTACGCACGCAATACACAGTAGTTATGGGGGATTTCAACGCCAAAGTAGGGACAAAACAAAGTGGAGAGCAGGCGATTGGCAACTACGGAGTCGGCTGTAGAAATGACCGTGGGGATATGCTCGTACAATTTGCCGAAAGAAACCGACTCCGAATAATGAACACGTTTTTCAAGAAACACAAGAATAGGAAGTGGACGTGGAAAAGCCCTAACGGGGAAACAAAGAATGAAATCGACTTTATAATGTGCAAACAACCAGGTATAATTCAAGACACAGAAGTAGTGGGGAAGATAAAATGCAGCGATCACAGATTAGTAAGAGCAAAGATTGTACTTAACCTAAAGAAAACAAGAGCTAAATTATTTACTAGAAAAAATGTAATCTAGAGGTAATCAGATCGAAGAACGAAGAATTTAAAGTCGCCCTAAGCAACAAGTTCGAGGCCTTAGACGAAAACGGTGACGATTTAGGACAAATAAACAAAACCATAACGAAAACAATCCTTGAAACCGCGATAGAAGTCGGTGGTAAAACAACAAAGCAAGCAAAAAGTAAGCTGTCCCAATCTACCAAAGACTTAATAAAAAAACGACAACAAATGAAAGTAACCTCATCAAAAGATAAGATAGAATTCGCAGAACTATCAAAATTGATCGGTAAAGCCAGGCAAAGAGATGTAAGAAAGTTTAACATGAGAGAAATAGAGAAAGCAGTAGAAAAAGGCACCAGCATTAAATCGGTCAAAAAGAAACTGCACTTAGGACAAAACAAAATGCATGCGCTAAAAGATAAACAAGGTAACGTTATCAACAGTTTCACCGAAATAGTAAAGGTAGCAGAAGATTTCTACTCGGAACTGTACAGCTCTCAGACAGACCATACATCCTTAATAGAAATAGAACCAGAGGAGAACACCGAAATTCCATGTATAACCGCTGACGAAGTCAAAAATGCTGCCAAAGGCATGTCCCGCGGTAAAGCAGCTGGTGACGATGGTATAATAGCCGACTTGATCAAAGACGGAGGAGATATTTTACTTGAAAAACTTGCATCGCTCTTCACGAAATGTATCAAGACATGCAGCGTACCGCGCAGCTGGAAAAATGCTAATATAATCCTTATCCACAAGAAAGGTGACATAAAGGCCTTAAGAATTACAGACCAATCAGCCTACTCCCAGTAATATACACGCTATTTACAAAGGTAATTTCTACAAGGATAAGAGAAACATTCGACTTTAACCAACCGAGAGAACAAGCTGGTTTTAGGAAAGGTTACTCGACAATAGACCACAGCCACGCTATCAGCCTAGTAATTGAGAAGTACGCGGAATATAACAAACCTCTTTATATGGCGTTTATCGACTACGAGAAAGCATTTGACTCCATAGAAATACAAGCAGTTCTAGAAGCTCTACGTCGACAAGGGGTACCTGGCGTATACGTGAAAACCATAAACAACATATACAAAGATTGCACAGCCACACTACTCCTACATGAGAGAAGCAGAGAAATCCCGATCGTGAGAGGTGTGAGACAGGGAGATACGATATCCCCGATGCTATTCACTGCATGTTTAGAGGAAATCTTTAAGCGACTAGACTGGGAAGACAAGGGAATTCGAATAGATGGAGAATATCTCAGCAACTTAAGATTTGCAGACGACATTGTACTCTTTAGCAATGATGGAAACGAACTACAAAACATGATCGATGACCTAAACAAGGAAAGTATTAAAATTGGGTTAAAAATGAATAGGCAAAAGACCAAAGTTATGCTCAATAGCCTAGCTAAGGAACAGGAATTTAAAATCGACAATGAACCTTACAATGTGTAAGCGAACACGTATACCTGGGACAGTTAATAACAGGAACTCCTAACCATGAAAAAGAAATTCTCCGTAGAATAAGGATGGGCTGGAGCGCATTCGGAAGGAATTACGAAATCACGACTGGAAGCTTACCGCTCTCACTAAAGCGAAAAGTATTCAATCACTGCATTCTCCCAGTACTAACGTACGTTGCAGAAACGTGGAGGATAACGAAAAAACTAGAGATGAAACTGAGGAGCGCGCAACGTGCAATGGAAAGAAAAATGATAGGGGTAAGAGATAAAAAACGAGCAGAATGGATCAGAGAACAGACAGGAGTAGCCGATATTATCTTATCAATTAAAAGAAAGAAGTGGACCTGGGCAGGACATGTCATGAGGAGAAAAGATAACAGATGGACTGTAAGAGCGACGGAGTGGATACCAAGAGAGGGAAAACGCAACAGAGGCAGGCAAAAGGTTAGATGGAGCGATGAAATTAAAAAGTTTGCGGGCATAAAGTGGAACCAACTCGCTGAGGATAGGGTGGAGTGGAAATCGTTGGGAGAGGCCTTCGTCCTGCAGTGGACCTAAACAGGCTGATGATGATGATGATGATGCATTAAAAATGTGTCCTATAGGGTTAAGTACACTTGTAAGGCAGATAATTGGTTTTCAGCAGAATGTACACCTGCGCGGTTTTGTTCTGTTACTGACGTCAGCGTTCTGTTGGCTTACGTCAGCGGCGTTTTTTTCTCTTTAAGCACTTTCCGATCAAAATTAAAACAAATGCCTTTTTTTTTTACGTGTGTGCGTGTGGGGTGAATGCGTGCTCGTTTCCGTAGATGTGACGCATGGCCTTCTCATTTTTAACGTTCAGAGTGGTAGACAGTGCCTTTGAACTTTGGGGACACCCACCACCACTAGTGCTGACCAGTATCCGCTTCTCCTCAGAGCATCCAGCTCGCAGATCTGCCGTGAGCGCTTCCGAACTTGCGAATAGCCATTCACGCCTTAAAGCGAGATGATTCGATCGGTTACATTCTTGTTTCCACATGAAAATTGTCTGACAGAGCAGCGACTATAGCATTTTCGTGATGTAGGAAATGACGGAGCTGTGCATCACATGTAGAATTTTAGGAAACAGACACGAAAGTGAGCGGCCGTACCGTTTTGCACTAATTTATTGGGAAATTACAAAATGTGAGTGTGCAGAACAATTAAAACAATTTAGGCATTTTTGAACCCGACGACGGTCAGCTACGAAAAACGCGTGAGCTTTGCATCAGTGCTTGGCCATGAGCGCCTCGATCTCTTGGACGGTGCGCGGCACCTGTGTGAGCATCTCGTGTCCGTCGGCCGTGATGAGAACGTCGTCCTCGATGCGAACGCCGCCGAAATTACGGAACCGCTGCAGCACATCGGGCACCAGGAAGGCGGACAGCTTGGGCGAGCGCAGGGCTTCGTCCAGCAGAGTGTCGATAAAGTAGCAGCCGGGTTCGACCGTGAGCACCATGCCCTCGCGCAGGGTGCGCGCCGTCCGCAGGGAGCGCAGCCCGGGCTCCGTGGGCCGCGGAGGGTCGGCGCTCAAGTAGCCCCCCACATCGTGGACGTCCAGTCCCATCAGGTGGCCGAGACCGTGCGGCATGAAGGAAGCGCCCAACCGGGCCTCCATCATGGCGTCCACGTCGCCCGTCAGCACGCCCGCGGAGCGCAGCCCTTCCAGGATGCGCCGCTCGGCGAGTCGGTGCATGTCAGGCCACGAGACGCCCGGTCGGATGGCGTCCAGAACGGCTCGGCTGGCCGCCAACACGGCCTCGTACACAACGCGCTGGTCGGCCGTGAAGCGGCCGTTGGCCGGGAACGAGCAGGTGATGTCCGACGTGTAGCAGTAGTACTCGCAGCCCATGTCGAACAGGCACATGTCGCCGTCCGCGATGGGCGAGTCGTTGGGGGCGCCCGCGTGGCCGTAGTGCAGCACCGCGCCGTTGGCACCGCTGCAGCAGATGCAGGTGTACGAGACGTGCCTGGCGCCGCCGTCACCGTAGCACTTCTGCAGGAACAGAGCTTCGAGCTGGTACTCGTACATGCCCGGTCGGACGCGGCGCATCACCTCCTTGTGCGCCTCGCTGCTCACGCGGTTAGCGTACCGCAGAACCTCCACCTCGAGGGGAGTCTTGAAGACGCGCAGCTCGGCCATCGTTTCGAAGAGCGACCCGGCGTCCACCTTAAAGCGCTCGATGCCGGCAAACTTTGCCTCGGCGCTCTGCTTGCCGCTGTCGCTGTTGCGGCCGCGCAGCGTGAGCAGTGTGCGGGCTCCTTTCGAGCGCAGGCTGTCGCCCACCGCGTCGCTGTAGAATACCTCGTCCACGCCGTAGCGCGCTCGCACGTCTTCGGGAGTCGGCAGGCGGCCCATCCAGACTGCGTAGCTGGCCGGCAGCCGCGGCATGAAAAGGTAGGAGCGTCCCTGAGCGACGTCCACGGCGCCCAAGTAATCCGGCTCCTCGACGCCGAAGGCCCAGTGGAAATAGGACTCCTGACGAAACACGGGCTCCCGGTCTGAGCAGTATAACGTCGTCGACTCACCGCCCTGTAGCACCACGAACGAACCATCCGCACTGTCCAGGGCACTTCGCAGTTTGTCGCACAGTCGTCGACGGTTCAACGCGTGCAGCTCGCGCGAAACGCCGAGCGTGTGCTCTCCGCGAGTGAAGCTCACCCCGCTGCTCGACGGCATTGTTGCTGGTGGGACACTCCTCGCTAAGGCCCTGCGGGCGACCCGCAACACGCTAATACAACAGATCGGAGGAATCTTGAGGCACCTATGTGCCACGCCAGCTACCACACTCGTGACTGAGCACACGGCACCGCCGTCCGCTGATTAACTATAGTCGGGTACAACTTAAGAAGGCAGCGGCATTTTCTCCTCAAAGGCGGATGAACACGAGCCTCCACCAATAGGCGCGCACCTCAGGTGACGTCATGAGCCGGGCGGCCGGGGACGCCGCCGTCGGAGAACAACATGGCCCCCGTCGCTTCGAACTGGGCCGAGTCGCGTCAGATGTGTGCGTCTCCGTTCGTCAGAGTGAATTCCAATTGTTCGTGGTGGTCTGTCATGCCGGAAATAGAGTCTCGCCGCGCCCGGCGAGATTCGTGAAAAAGGCAGCAACGCCCTTTATTTGCGGCCGCCGCGAAACAAGCACCATTCAGAAGCGAGCCACGGAGGCGTGCCGACGGTGGTGCGGACGCGTGGCGCCATCTGCCCGTCAAACGTATAACCACAATACACAGCGTCTGAGATTCGAAAGTGACATGGCCGTCGTAAAATCTCAGAGGCCATGCCCAGACCTATATACAGTTTTCGTTAAGCCTGCCCGTACCGAGACGCCGAGCAACAAGTATCCTCGCAGTAGGTTTTTTGATAGCGTGAACAGCCGTAGCGCTGGAGAGACGTACATGGTCTACGAAAGACAGTCATCTGGTTAGAGCTCACGTTTTCGGGAGACCCTTCAAATAGAACAACACAAGTTGGGGCGTCAGGACGTTCTTGGCTGCCTAGTCGCCGCTTGCCGCAAAACGCGAGTGGGGACTTGTTGACGCGCGCGTGCCGCGGAAGCGCTCGCCGCGCGCATTTTTGCTGCTAGTGGGGACCGGCCTTTACGGTGCACAATTTATGCCGCGTGCGTTTGTTCTGAGCCGTAAGCCGGCGATGAGAGATTGTAGCGTCCGGTGCCGTTGATCTTGCTCCGTAGCAGACGACGCTCAGCGTTGTAGAAGGCACGGAGTTATTTTTCTCTCGCGATACGGCATGTGCTGTAGCATTTCCATCATGACAGTTTTACCAAAGCACTCGCCAAGACACACAAATCTTATTATACCGACAAATACGCGTCTTAGAAGCAGTCACAATGTTTTCAGCGGGACTATTTCTTTAGTCGCGGAGGCAATTGGCTGCTGCGCTTCGGTCGTCGGGGCGGGGCCTCTCCTGTCTTCTAAAGTTGTACCCGACTATAGCAAGATGTTTGCAGTCTTTGGAGAAACACGCGCCGTAGTGCGCGCCATCTGTGCACATAAACGTGAAACTTCTATACTGAAGCATGGCCTCCGACGTCTAGTGTTCCAATCTCGGAGGCCGTCTCATTTTCTTTTTTTCTACCTATATGGGTTTTCTTGTCAAGAAAAGACAACAAAATACATAGAAATACATCTCGGTAAACCTTTAGCATATGGTGTGGCTAAGGTAGCCCACTTCAAACAGCGCGATTCGGCGAGTAGCGACCGCAAGCACGGGTTTAACAAATTTTAACAAATTACGTTTTATATTAAAAGCGTTTGACAGGGTGATCCACAGGAAATTCATAAGTAAACTTATGAACATTGGAATAGATGACAAAGTAGTATCCTGGATATCAGGTGTGTTCGATTTCGGCGTCGTGGTGTCCGTGGGGAACCGGTGCTGCAAAAGTTCGGATGGTGCCGCTGAGGTGCAAACGCGGTGCAGATTGGTGCGGGTGCAGGGCGCTTGCAGCGCCTTCACGTCTCTCTTTCAATCGGGGGCGTGGGTGTAGAAGTGTCGTCAGCTGTGCCAGGCCGCTACATAAAAGCGGCCGTGGCTGTGCTTGCTGTACTCTCGCGAGGCGTGTCGTCTGCTGCGCACGATCGTTTTATCGCTGTCGGCAAGCCTTTCGCGTCATAAAAAACGATAAAGCAAAACACCGCCTGAAAAATATGCAAGCAATGTCAGCTTGCCGCCATGCAGTTCACCGCAAAGAAATAACTCACCAGGCCTTGCATGCAGCTCCGCGTAGCCGTGCGCAACCACCATAACACCGTTCTCGTCCACTACTATGTTGCACGCCGCCTACTTCCACAAGCAATGCGCAAAAGCAGCGATTTAACCGGCGGCTCAGCGCGTCGTCTGCTTTCAAGCTGTACCGCGCGGCGCAACAGCCAACAAGAGAGGAGGTGCAGCAGTTCACTGCTGCGGCACCGCGTTGCAATCGAGGACCGCGGTTCAGCGCACCAGCGAATCGAGGACTGCGGTGCCGTGCACCGTGAATCGTTGCGGGAGGTGCCGTGCCGGGGATCGAACACACCTACAATTCGTTAAAAGGTCTGTTCGATTCAGAAAAGGTGCACGGAACCACGCACAAAAAGGTGCAGGTGGTGTCGACACCCGGTGCAGCAGTTCCCGGCACCCGTTTTTCGCGGTGCAGATAAAGCTCCGTCCGCCACCACCCAAATGTGTGAATCGAACGTTGAGGTGCAGGCCTGTCGTCTGCTGCACGGCCAGCTCGACGAGTTTTTGTTTCTAGTAGCCTGTTTGTGCATGGTGCACCTGCGCGCGGGCGTGTGAAACCGGACGTGATATTTATATCACGCGCATCCACCCATTTACTGACACGAACGACGCAATCAGTGCATATAATCTGCCCCTAGCAAAAATTCTAATAGGAAAACTAATAGCCTATGAGGTTATTGACACCAATAGAATTTATTAGTATTAGACTAATGGCTTGTACAAGACTTATAGAAAAACATAATACTATTGTTCTAATAACCTAGACGTATGAGGCTTAATATACACTATAAAATTTTAACTCCCTTAAGGGTGTAAATGTCCTATCCCATGGGCATGGAGTGAGCTCATGGGCAACACTTTTTTCATGTGTAGAGCAAAAATGGAGGATGCATGTGCTAATTGCAATCGCATTGTGAGTGACACAGCATTTGATTTTAGCTGCATTTGTGATCACGCATTGCACACTATCAAGACACCGGAGGAACATCACACATGCAAATACACACTCGACCATTTCAAACCAATATACAGCACAGAGAACGTACACGTTATTTCACATCTGCACACAGACAGTCCCGTATATATATTCCAGATTCCTGACCTGCTATGCAGTGCCAGTGGGAAAATTACTGTTATGTGCAATAACAAAATAAGGATACACAGGACATCTGCCAATCAAAGATAGGCTAACTGGTGCATCACACATATCTGTTAGTCTAAACCCACCAAATATTCAATGCCGAATTGCCGTATTTGAACTGCAGAGTTCAGAACAGAAGTCCTCGGCCACCTTGGCTATATCGTTGAGGTTACTAACAATGTTGCCCTGCCTATCTTTCACTGCGTGCACTATGTTCTTTCCCGCACAAAGCTTCCTTTTAGTTGTTTTGATGCTGACTCTTTTTCTGACGGCTGCTTCTATTTCTTTCACGTCATGGTCTTGTCAGTAACTCTACCTTTGTTGATGAACTAAGACAGCTCGGCAAATTCTATCTTATCTCGAGTTAGCTATTCTCATCTGTTGGCATTGTTTTATTAAATATTTTGTAGTTTGAGAGAGCTTATTCACATCTTGTCTCAGTGGCTTGTCTCCTACTTCAATTGCCGCTTGGGTGATCAGCCTAGTAATGATTTTGTTCATCTTCTCTGTGTCCTCATTTTCTTCCTGTGTCATACTTGTTCTTAAGTGCAGTTCTAAATATTTGTTTTCGCCCTGATGACATCGTGGTTGGCCTGTGACCACGTGATTTAACTTTGTTCTTGTCCGCTTTAAATTGGGGGCTATCTTACTAGTGTTTGATCACTAATTTTGATATTACCAACCACTTCTATGTCTTGTACTAAACCTGGATCACTGCTTAGTATGAAATCTATTTCGTTTTTATGTTTCTCCCTTAGGGCTTTTCCATGTCCACTTCCTGTCCTAAAGAAAGTTTTCGTTACATGGAGTTGATTTCTTTCTGTGAATTCCACTAGCACCTCCCCTCTGCTATTCCTATCGCCTGTACCAAACAATCGAGCATATCTTCAAAAAATGACAAAGTGACTGGTGCAGACTGAATGCAAAGGTATATCTGGCCAACGCATGCTCAAGAAAGAGTGCACATTTCCCTTCACACTCTGTCACTTTCTGCAAAACCTTCCGACCATGTTGTTTACTCTCGGCCAGATCACCACCACAGGGTTGGAGTAGCACATTGACAAATACTCTCCCTTGGTCACCATGAAAATCTAAACAGTGGAATCATCTTTCCGAGTTCACTTGACAGAGAGCGCTTCTTGAAGTGCTGATTGTATCACATAACGAGGCCATTCTACGGTGGAAGACTTTTTCTTTTTCTGTGCACTGATTTGAACACTGCCATCATAATCCCCTATGGCTCTCTGTATAAAATAAATTAAAAACAGAAATACGGAAAATCAGCGGCATGTCTGCACTTTGCACTCCGGCTCAGAAAGACAACGAAATAAAATAAAAAATAAAATAAAATCAACAATAAACCAATCAATAAAATCAATAAAAATAAAATCAACAAAGAGAACTTTCTGCAAGCTAATACTTGTGTCTTACATGCAGACCCCTTAAGCATGTCTAACGCTCAATGTGTTTGAACAGTAGCAACAACTGCAAAAAAAGAAAAGTACTGGCCATTAACAGTTCAAAGTGGGATACTATTGGTGTGCATACACTTGGAGTGCCCAAACACTGCAGAAGACGCATATGTCCAGTGCAGTTGCTGTTATTCATCTAGCTGAATTTCCCACAGGCAACGACAGCACCTAGAGGTTGATCCTCCTGTATGACATGCCGTTCTCGGAATTGTGAGGAGAGTTGCAGTGTCCTCCGAGACTCTCAAGCAGACCACACCACAACATTTACATACTCAAGGCTCTATTTGTAGATTTGCATTTTGTGCAGAAACGGTTTTGCAAACAGGAGCTGAGCCTGACATAGAAGATACGACTGGTCTGTCAAGCGGTTCCAGGTGGTTCCCCCTCATTGAAATGGGCCTCTCAATGAAGACCCCAGAGCCCTTGTGGTTCACCAACACTGAAAGTCATAGCATGGATGCACGTTCCCAGTCTAGACATGCTGCTGCTCCCTAACACGTAGCAGCTGCACACTCATGCCATCTCCCTGCCTTCTTTCCAAACACCGTGAAATGAACCACCATCTACTGACGATGCAGTTCGCGTGCAACATTTTTTTCAATAACAGCCTCTTTGACCATAACATTGCAAAACATAAATTTATAGTTCTGACAAAAAAAAAAAAAAAAGAAACCTAGTGGGTCCGTCATTACCAGCCCATATTATGGCCACTGCTGCAGCCTCCACCTCACTACATTGTATAGACAAATATTTTCCAAAGCCTCCTGAGCACAGTTCCTGTCACGTCAAGGACGGAAGAGACTTGCCTTGGAACACCTTGTTTTTCAACAAAGACATTGAGGGGTGTGATGGGATAGAGGCAGCTATACATAAACCTAGACTGGACAGTGATATTTATAGCTTTATGTTGTGGAACTACGTACCTCAATGTACAGTAGAAAATGTTTATCCGCAATCACCATGTCCCATTGTTAAGCATTATGGAAAGACAAAAGGCAATGAAGTGAAAATATCACAGGGCATCAGTGACCATATGGTTGAATTACATGTGGTCATTTACATTTCAAATCTTGTGCTGCATGAAAAAGTGCGGCCACCAAAACAGAGAAGCCTTTTCTTGCAGCAATGCAATCTGCTGACCATGGCTTTCACGATGTGTTGTGGAAACTTCACACACCATAAGCTGGTTAGCACGGTACAAGCACTTTGGGGAACATGCATGTCACACACTCCCAAGCCAATAACGAAAGGGAAGGGGTCAAGGGCTCGTTCTTTATTTGTTAGAAACAACTTGATGAGCAAACAGACAATGAAGTCTAGGAAAGCATAGGGGAAGTTACTTGTGGTATTGTAATTGTAGACAAAGTAGAAATGAATTAAAGTGGACGAAAAGACAAACCTGCCTTCGGTGGGACCCGAACCCACGACCTTCGGATGTCGCGTCCGATGCTCTACCAACTGAGCTACAAAGGCGGTCGTCCCCCCGTCCACTTTATTGTGTATTTATGTACGTATTATCCGGGGAGTGTTAGGCAGCGCCACTCGTGGCCAAGGCGGCGTGTGTAGAACACACTTTCTTGCCAGGAGGCGTCACGTAGAACGTGAACTTAAATGAGATGGCTGCTGCCCAATAAGCCCTCGCATGCTACCTAAGGCACCAAGTCCTAGATTTCATTGTCTGTTTGCTCATTAAGTTGTTTCTAACAAATAAAGAACGAGCCCTTGACCCCTTCCCTTTCATTATTTCATAGCTTGGGCCTCGTTGCGGCAGACTTGGTGCCTTAGGTAGCATGCGAGGGCTTATTGGGCAGCAGCCATCTCATTTAAGTTCACGTTCTACGTGACGCCTCCTGGCAAGAAAGTGTGTTCTACACACGCCGCCTTGGCCACGAGTGGCGCTGCCTAACACTCCCCGGATAATACATACATAAATACACAATAAAGTTGACGGGGGGACGACCGCCTTTGTAGCTCAGTTGGTAGAGCATCGGACGCGACATCCGAAGGTCGTGGGTTCGGGTCCCACCGAAGGCAGGTTTGTCTTTTCGTCCACTTTAATTCATTTCTACTTTGTCCACAATTACAATACCACAAGTAACTTCCCCTATGCTTTCCTAGACTTCATTGTCTGTTTGCTCATCAAGTTGTTTCTAACAAATAAAGAACGAGCCCTTGACCCCTTCCCTTTCGTTATTTCATAGCTTGGGCCTCGTTGCGGCAGACTTGGTGCCTTAGGTAGCATGCGAGGGCTTATTGGGCAGCAGCCATCTCATTTAAGTTCACGTTCTACGTGACGCCTCCTGGCAAGAAAGTGTGTTCTACACACGCCGCCTTGGCCACGAGTGGCGCTGCCTAACACTCCCCGGATAATACATACATAAATACACAATAAAGTTGACGGGGGGACGACCGCCTTTGTAGCTCAGTTGGTAGAGCATCGGACGCGACATCCGAAGGTCGTGGGTTCGGGTCCCACCGAAGGCAGGTTTGTCTTTTCGTCCACTTTAATTCATTTCTACTTTGTCCACAATTACAATACCACAAGTAACTTCCCCTATGCTTTCCTAGACTTCATTGTCTGTTTGCTCATCAAGTTACTCCCAAGCCAAAGCACTCAGCTCGGCTAATTGGTATTGGCTTACACTGGCCCATTCCCACCAGCGTAATATAATACCAACAAGCCCAACCGAGTGACCACATCCTCAGAGTGCATTCCTGACGGTGTTACACTACCACAGTTCTATCTTCTGTGGGTGCCACGTGTCAGCGCCCAATATTGCAATTTTGTGGTTGCCACGGGGCAAGCATCGGTAACCTTCCTCTCATTTTCCTGGCACCTTAATATGCCAAAAGGTGGACAAATTTCCACTGAGCGCGACTAAAACAGACACACTTACGCATTCGCTGCAAAAGTGCTTTTGTACAGCCTACTGCTCCTGTGCAGTGCACCTTGCAATCAGCCAATTTATCAGAAACACTCACACAAGTGGCACCACCAAAAACTCCATAATAATCCTGCACATCCCACACACTGCGGGAATCGGCATCGTGTGAAGCAGTCAGCGAGAAAGTTGCTAATGACGTATTGTTTGTCACTCAGCCAAGCCCTGCTTGGCTGAATGAATCTGCAGTGACTCCCTTTTACCCCTGTTCTACTTGAAGTCAACAGCTATTAAGTTTGATGGAATGTATTTTATTCAGAAACGTGGAATATGCATTGGATCGTCCGTGGCCCCTGTTCTGTGCGACATTTTTCTATCCGTTATAGGAAAACGTATTTTTTCCCAAATTCAAGACTCACGCGTGGTTAAGATCTGCAGGTATGTTGATGACTTTCTTGTAATCGTAAGGGATGTGCCTACAGAAGGGATAGAAATTGTCGCCAGAAATGTTGCTATATTCACGACCAATGGCGGCGGTCTTAAGTTCACATGGGAATTACCAGAACACAACACGCTTCAATTTCTCGACCTATGCCTGCTTTTCAGTGCTGATCACTTATGCTGGAGGTTTAGTCCGAGATGAAAGAAAAGCCCACTTCTTTTTGACAGCGCTCATTCCAAACTTGTTAAGAGAGGAATAGTGATGAATTGCCTTCAATCTGCCCTAACAAAATCATGTGACCATTGCGTGAGTGCAAGCTTCAGCGAGCAGGTATTGCGTTTGGAAGGCTCTGGTTATCCTCTATTCTTAGTGTCTGAGGTTTGTGAATCTTTGCTTAAAAAAATTAAGTGGTCCCATCTGGGAAAGAATAGAGAGATTAATAAGAGGCAAATACAGGTGATTCCGTACATTCACAAGTTATCACACAGTATCAAGAAGACAGCCTCCAGACATGATGTACCGGTAGTGTATTCTGCCCGGTACAAGTTGTCGAAACTGTGCACCATGACAAATCGAGAAAGGTTGCCTGAGCGCACTAACAATCACCAAAATAGATTTACCGATTGCACCGAGAAGGTCATCTATGACATTCCGCTAAGTTGTGGTCGTCAATACATAAGGCAAACAGGCAGGTGCTACAATGAAAGAGCCAAGGAGCACAGTTGGAAGGTATGAAATAATGCCGGTGGCTTTTTAAATGAGCATTGCAAGAGTTGCGGTTGCACCCCCAAATTCAAAGAAGCCAAATTTCTAAGTAAATCAAAAGACAAGACTGCACGAGAACTTGTTGAAGCGTTCCACATTAAGAAAGCACTAGATAAATGTGTGAGCAAGCCTTCACTTTTAATTACTGACGCCGAAGTTTTGCTGGTTTTGCCTAGCCTTGTCGTTTCACCCTCACGCGTTGTCACGTGTTTTATGGTCATTCCTTCATTCTTTTTTTTAGATTTTACGATTCGACGCTGAGTTATTGCTCTATTTTTTTTATTTGTTTCATCCTCAAGAGCTTTCCGTGTTTATTGTTGGTCATTGGTGTGTTTTCATGTCTAGGATTTTGTTGCTGTTTTGTTTACTTGTTCGATTTCGTTCTGAAGGCTTGCGTTGAAATTTTTTCCCCCAGAGTTTAACCACTTTGTCATGCTTGAGTGTGTACCTTGAGGGAGTGCACAGGCACAGGTTTTATGTTGCCTGTATGCTTTACGTCTCTTTGGTATTTTTGTGTGTGTTTTGTTGGACTGCTTGGCGTGATGTGGCCAGAATTTGCATAAAAAGGTTTGGTGAAATGCAAATAAATCGAGTTGCAAGTCGGCACTCATCTGTGTGATTCATGTGTCTCCTGTCTTCGTCTTGGTCGCGCTGCAATTTTAAAGCATGAACCAACTAGCCCAAGTCGAAATTCTGCTGACTCAAACTAAAAATTTGAAATTTGATTGAATTAACCAAAAGTTTAAATTATCAGTGTTTGAATTACAGAGAGTCTATCGTAATCTTAGCATCATGAAAAAAAATCTCTCTTGCTGTAGTACAGTGCAAGTTTTGAGATATGTGGTCTTCGGTGCTCAACATCTGAATGCTTTCCACCATTGAGCACCGAAGACCACAGTGAAATTTATGACACAGCACTTGCCTCCCAATGTAGCCATGAAACTTTTATTAGCAACATCTTTTTACAGCCAACAGTTTGTTCCCATGATCTGTGAGGCTTTCCACGTTGACCAAAGGGAACCTGGACATGACACGCACAGCTACATTCCTCTGTCGTTCAGTTTGAAGCACACGAGAAGGAAAGCATAGGGCACAGATCTTCACATGCTTGGCTTTGTTCAGACTGCAGAAGCACACATTTTCCAAATCACGGTGTGTGCAGCGAGCCACATAAATGAGCTTTGCCAATGGTTGCCACAGTATGCACTTTCTTCAAGCTCGTACTCACCACATATTTTCATATGAGTTGCTATATACCTGCACCTCTGAGACCGTACCTGGCCGATCAAAGGGCCCGCAAAAACTCTGAACCGCAGTTTCCGACAGCATGAGGCAGGGCTTCGAGTGCATTCTGCAGCCAAGGTGAAATACCAATTTCCAATGGGCAAGTTTTCTTCTTTAACCAGAGCACACAACATGTGCCTGATCTAAAGCAATGAAATACCGACAACGATGTTTCTCATAAAGTGACCAAAAGACAGACCAATCAGCTGCACTTTCTTTTAAAGTGCTCCACATTACTCCTCAGACACACTCAATCATGGGATGACACAAAACAGTGCCAGTTGAACTAGACCACAGCCACTTAGTTCCTTTCCCCACACACGAGGCTTGCCAAGGCGCCTTGCAGCAGCAGTCAGTAGAATTGGACAGTGTGCAGGATCGGCCTCTGCGCCTTGACCTCAAACTCCTGGATCAGCTCGTCAATGTCATTGTCCAGGTCCTCCGAGTCGCTCATCTGCAATGAGCCACACACATCAGGGACAGCCCAGCTTCAGGGGCCATGCTACAATACAATCACATCTGGCAGTACATTACTTTCTGCATGCAATATACTCTGCGACACTACAAATGCAGCCACTGGGCACCACAGAAGCTGACAGTATCCCAGCATTGAGCCTGATGAAAGGAGGTCCACAGGCACTGACACATCCGACAGCAATCCAGTGAAGTTTTGTGTACCCTGTCCTCAGTCAAAACTAGAAGACGTCACTTCAGCGCAGCATTGCTATCATGCTTCGCAAATTTTAGAAACATGCCATAGATCAGAGCATGCTAATTTTGCACCTGGGGGAACCAATTGCATGCCTTCATATGGAGACTAGTAATTTTGTTTTGGGTTGGCAAAATGCACATATCTATAGCTCCAGTAAACAAAAATGAGGCTTTTCGCCTCAAGGGCACCAGCCAATAGTGCTGCAACATCAACAAGATGTCATGCCTAAAGCTATCGCAAGAGATATCGAAAGGTGTGTTCTTAAACACTCGTGATCCTCTTCCACAATGGCCACCTCCGCTGTTCATGCCTAGCCAGTGGCAATGTCAGGGAGGTCATGCTATCAAGCTCACTTTGTTGCTCTAAAGTTATGTCCCAGAGTGACCTCTGTGAGAAGTCCCATGTGTGCACAGCATGTTTTCAACACAGTGAGAGTCATTAAAGCACTGCTATTTGTCTGCCAATACGACACTCTACTGTGAGACAAACCAAATCAAGTAATTACTGCACACAACGTCTTCAGAAAATGCGTACATTGGTGAAGTGATTTTTCATGCCATGGATTCACATGCATAAGCAGCCTGCCTTCACATCTTCCTGGAGCAGCGAACCGTCCCACAATACTCACGTACTCACGTCAATACTGAACAGAACTTTCCACTAATACTGACGTCAATATTCTGCAACAAGATCTTAATGAAGTTTCTTCCTGGTGCATGAGATGAAACATGCAACTAAACGCTAACAAATGTAATGTGACGCAAGTTCTGTAGATGTTCCCGAGTACATAATTAACCATAGTGCTTTGGAAAGCATGTCATGTTATAAGTCTCTTGGTGTCAACTTTACCTCGGACTTTTCATGGAACACTCAAGTCACCTATATAACTAACAATGCCAATTGCACACTTGGCTATCTAAAAAGGAACTTTTCGAGGGCACTTTCTACTCTAAAGCTCAACTTGTATTAAAACACTTGTTCGTCTGAACCTCAAGTATGCTAGCGCGGTTTGGGATCCCGGCACTAGCACTCTCATAGAATCAGTCCAAAATCGCAGTGCGCGTTTCATTCTTTCAGAGTGTACACGCACATCTAGCGTATCATTTATGAAAGCAGATTTGGGCTTTCCACTTCTTTGTACACGCAGAAAAGTGTCTCGCCTCATTCTTTTTTATAAAATTTTCCACAATCCACAATTAAAACAAGACGTGCTTTCAAAACCACACTACATATCTCATAGGTGTGACCACCCACACAAAGTCCACCCACACAAAGTACACATTCCTTTTTAACGTACCAAATTTTTTCACGATTCTTTTATTCCCATTACCTTGAATAATTGGAACCACCTGCTCACCTCCATTTCCCAACTGACCAATGTCACTGCTTTTAGGGCTGCTGTTGAAAGCATTGTATACTCTTAGCAGCTTCACTTTGTAATTTTGTATTCTCTTCATTTGTATATATTGCACCCACTCCCTTCTGTAACACCTCCGGTCCCTGAAGGTATTGAAATAAATAAATAAATAAATAAATAAATAAATAAATAAATAAATAAATAAATAAACACTTTCCATAGAAGCACCTGTTTTGACAAAATGGCATTTTGAAAAGAACAAATTTGTTATACACTTTATTAAGGTGAAGTTGTATGCCTTCTCATCCCTACGACACCAACCCAAAGAGGAAATAAAGAGAACTGTTGTGTTAAGGAGCATGGGTGCAATGTAAAATGAATTTCTGCTGCTCCACCTGTGCAGCTTGTCAATGCTTCCTGCATTTGCAAGGCTCCTATGACGGAGTGGCAGAGCCGTGAGGCTGCTCGATTGATGGGGGCCAAAACATGCAAAGCATGGCATACCAGACTGATAAATACACTGAAATGATAGCTAAGAGAACTGAGAGTGTATTTTCAGAGTACTGAAAATTTTTTGCCTTAGTACACTCACTCTACTTCTATTGGCCTCGACATCGACATGTAGGCGGCAGCACCGTCACCGCGTGAGTATGGATAAGTTCACCATCGCGCACCGACATGTACACACTGGCGCTCTGTTGTGAGCGGTCCGAGGCAGTCGTTAGCTAAATAAAAGCACTAATTGCAGTCAAATGGTAATACATGCGTCCTTCAATCTCACTTCCGTGCAGCAAGCACGAAAAACGTCGGTATTGCATGTGTTATTGCACATGATTTCTATTAGTGTGTCGCCAACGCGATTCACGTGCTTTCACAGTATGTGAAGTTTCAACAGACTGTCTCTGACCCTAACCCCCCTTTCTACCAAAGAAGCGAAGCGTTTTTCTTGTGCCCATGCTGCTAACCTAAATAATGTATAATATTTATTTCTCCCTGAGTTCTCTTGCTCAGGTTGCCAATATGAGCAGCAAGTCAATATCAGGCACACGAACTGCACCAAATCAACACGTCTACAATGACGCAGCTGCTCTGACAGAGGCAAATCCTTCTGTCAAAATGTTGGCCAGCACAAAATGAGGCACACCCCACTTTAATTTTGCCAACCATTTTATGATATAATGCACGTCAATGGTCAACTGATTTTTCTAGCCTACAAAAATGGTTTTCGGAAGTATTTTTTTCGTGATGTCAGCTTAATTTTCAGATTTAAACCGTACGAGATGACCTTGAGTTAAATTTCTCAATGTATTAGTACTCTGTACCTATTGTAAAACTAAAACTACTCTTCTAGTCCAAACTTCCCTCTTACAAACTTCTCATACGGAAAATCATTACACCGATGTTTTGGTGATATGTGGTCTCATGGTAGTAATTTTGGGTGTGGTAGCCTCCTTTCGCACCGCTACCTCAAATCAAATCAAATCTTTATTCGTAGCAAAAATATAAACGTTTGGGTAAGAATATACAGAAGGAGGTCCCATAGCACAAGGCTGAAAGGGGACCTCCTGTCAGAGAATTACAATTACATGTGAGAAACATTCTTGTAGTGTTAACCACAGAGGATAATAGACCGATCTCGCTGCGGTGTTCCACTAAGCCACCGCTGCTGCAGTGCATGCCAGAACTTGTAATACTCGAGGCAGTCGTGGTCCACTCAAATGCGTGGCTTGTGCATCAGAGAACAGCATTAACAAGCTTTATAGGCCTTATTTCCAAGATTTGTGATCGTTGGGTTTACGTGCCGGGATGCTACAAGAACAGCCTGAAACAAAAGCGTATCGGACTTCTCGTGTTCCCAAAGGACGTAAGGCTCGGGCAGGAACGGGTGCATCGGACAGACCGGCTCGTATGGCACACACCTTGTTCAGCAGTGTTTGTGGATTTTGTGTTTTTTGTGCATGACACATTCGCAGTGCCTTACAGTGTCATAATACGCTAGGCACATCACGGATGGGCCGGCCGATCAGTAAACGGAACAATTCCTAGCATGTGCATGATCATCTTGCTGGGCAATCACCGCCAGCGGCGTCAGAGTGGATACAGCTTGTGTTCTGGACAAAATTATGATTGCTAGAAGATGCCTGAATTGAGCTCTTGCGAGCGATGACGACTGTCAAGCATCTAAGGAGAACAAGAGATCTGATGTAAGCCCAGCTGAACTGTAGCGGATAGTTCACACTGTGCACGGCGACTGCTCAGCCACGCATAACAGCAATTCAAAGCAACACAGGCACACAATCCAACGACGAGATCATGACCAGGTCACATGTTTACATTGTCGGCCTCTTTCTTTTTTCTTTTCTTTCTTAACAGCACTACATCGCATGGTAAATCAAATAAAACACGTCTACAGGAGGTACAAACATCATTTTACGACGCGGTCAATCGCCGTCCGTACCAAGGATTTATGCAAAATACCAGTAAACATATAGCATGCAGCACATGCTTTGAGAACTACAACGGAGGTGGCGGCAGCGCCGCTCCCAGAAACTCATGCATGCGCAGATCGCGTGGTGAGATCGGTCTATTGAAAGAGGACCACAAATTGGTAGAACTTGTTACCATAATCATGATGCAGGGAAAAGGGGTCCAAAGATAGTAATTTAATACCTTTATTGTTGGTCTGGTAATACTAATAAGTGCACTTCCAGGAACAGCTTGAGACTAAGCTCTGCTACATATTTCAATAAAGAATTTCTTATCGTCACTGGGTCTGTGTCGTGTCATTTCTCTATATGTTTTTAACGTGTCACACTGTTACTATATAACGAACTATTTCATTGATTTTATGAGCTTTTTATGAAATGTCATAGATTTAATGTACCTATTCAGACTATGCTGTTCATACAAATGCCCCTATAGGTCGACATTTCACTTTCAGCTATAGTTTGACGAGGCTCAAAAGAAACATAATATATAATATGTTCCGCTCTCATAATTTAGAACATGCTGACCTGCAGAGTTTTTCTAAACAGCATCGCATGACCGCCAACACCTTTATGACTGCACGGAGAGGCAAATTAAGCATGTGCTAGACAACGTTGTTTGGATCTATGTTATCATTGTATGCGTTGCTTTATTCAATTTTCCGTTCATTTTTCCCGCGTACTGCTTTGATGAACGGCATCATGGCCCTGTCAAGCTCTTGCAAGATGTCTCTGCAAAACGCCAAACAAATAATAAAAACAACCATCATCAGTGATGTTACTACAGTCGACTCTCGCTACAACGAACGCCGCTTCAACGAAATTTCCGGTACAATGAAAAATTCTCAGTTCCCCGTCAGCAGTCCACAGGAGTCAATGCATAAATATGCTCGCCACAACGAAGACATTTTTTTTGTGCAATTTCGCTTCAACGAATCTTGACGATGCAATTCCAGTCTCGAAAATTCTATTTGCAGTGCAGTAAACACAATCCCAAGCATATTGGTGCCTTTCAGAATGTAAAAATACGTCACAAAGTCGAAATCGCGTGTTGGCACCACCAGAAACGGCCGCTATTGCCTGCGCCGTTGATTGCCGGTGTCTATCGATGCAGTTTACTGATGTCTGTCGAGATAGCATGCGCGACTGCCCCTCTCCCACCGTCACCCCTTTTGGTCGTTCGCCCGACGAAAGAAGGGCTGGGCGTTTCCTCCCTGCTTGAGAAGCTAGCGATGATGTCCCTCACACACGTTGCGATGTTATTGCATTGTTCAGTTCATTCAGCGGAGACTGCCAGGCTGTTTCATCTCTGCTTCAGCTGCGTTTGTCCCCAGCGTTAGTGCACTTTTACTCGTGCCTAAAACATACGATGCGTGAGCGGTGTTATCGAGTTGGACTTAGTACAGAAAAACGGCGACTGCAAAAATCCACTAACAGTGTCCATACCATCGCTATCGCAATAACTCCCCCACCCCACGGTCGACAACTTTTTTTTCGCCGCCGGTCCCATGCGTAACGACGCCATGACACACATGATGCACATGCCAGTGATACTCGGTGGGCCAGCTTGGCTGCGTTGCAGCCCATCAAAGTCGCTACGTCGCCGATGCAATCTCTGAGACGCCCTGCCACAGCAGCTTTTGGTAGCGTTCGTGGCTGGCCATAACAGGGAAAAGATGTTTCTCGTCACCACACGCAAAACAGCGCATCATCGCATTTCTCCCTCATATCTGTGCTGAGCCTGAGCCTCTCAGTCGTGCGCGCTGCATGACGTCCAAGATTGCATCGTCGCAATCTCTGAGATCACGCCCCGACAACGCTTAGGCTTAGCTGTACCACCCTGAGCAGCACGCATGGCAGCGGGCGTGGTGGAACTGCGACAGCACGGAGGAATGCAGCATTGCGAGTAAATGATGTTACCACTGCTTGCACGTGTACGCGCGGCAACGTGCGGCAGTTTTGTCGGAATGCAGGAGTTATGAACTGGCACACCAAACATCTTCGAGACACGGCGGATCAAGTGAAGCGGGAAAGGCACAGCGCGGCCGTTCAAGGGACTGCAGGGGTCCAAAGTTGGCGGTCCGTTTATTATGCGAGTGCGCTCATTATGCGAGTACAGCATTTGCTTTTATGAATGTGAGAAGGCTGATGACTAAGGACTTCTTTTTCTTTTCATGGGTGCGCGTGACTATTGACGGTGCACCCGGAATCTGTTTCTCCAAACTTGGCAGGTATGGTTTCAGTACTCGCGGTTTCCGAACCCTTCCGACAACCGCCGTGATGCCACGTGCCGCGCGCAAGATTGAGACATAAAAGTTTCATAGTTCTACCAGCTCCAGTCAGTTATACTTTTTCTATTTCGAGACAACTAAATTTTTTCGCGAGCTATCAATTTCGTTGTAGCAAGAGTCGACTGTATTATTTGGCATTTTAGTTGCTTTACGATTCCGCCAGCTGAAGCAAGGAAATGACGTATTGCACAAGGTGCCCGCTCCCCCCGCCTCCAAACACACGCAACAGCTATGTAATTGCATGCCCTTCATAAAAATTCAAACACCCCCCTCCCCTGTCGGAAATCCTGGGTGCGCTACTGTTTGAAGGACCCTCGAAAAAGGAAAAAACGTGTGCACCCTAATATAAGGTGAATGACCATTTTATTTGCGTTTTAAGGAGCCTGGGCCAGGAAGCAGTGGTAGATGCGTTGCTGCACGCATTTCCACTTACGTGGGATCAAGTCCGCATGTGCTTCTGGAAGTTAATAACGATACAAGGACAGCAAACGCACGAGTCAGATCTGCACGTCACAGCTCCGTAGCTCACGGCACATATTCCGAGTTGGAGTCACTCTTTGACATTTGGAGAACTTGCGTAATTATTTCATATTCGTCCAGTCTGGCGCACAACGACACCACAACATGATGTCGACAATGTCTTGAAATGTAGTGGTGGCAGGAATCGCCGCATAGCAGCCTCGAGGTAATCACCGGTGTCCACATTTCAGCTCGTGATCGGTGGCAGTTCAGGCTCTTATGTTGCGAAGATGGGCTCATTTGCAATCTAGTGTGTCGGAAGCTGATTACGTCTGCTCACACTGTTTTCAAGGCGTCGGCGGGCATGCCACTCAGTGCCATGCACTTGCCTCGTTTTTGTTGGCACGCTCATAGGCGAGGACATCGTTCGTACCACTAGACGAAATCTGTCGCTTAAAGTCACGTGAAACACCTGTTGGAATGCGACATAAATAAACAAGCACTGAAGACTCAATGTGAAAGCACGATCAAGCGATCACGGACCCGACACGATCCTGTACTCGCAATCACAAACCACGCGCAAGGAGGCGGAACAGGATGCGGTGATCGCAATGACGGCGCGACCTGCCTCCAAAATTGGCGCGTCGTGACCGAACCTAAGCCTCAGAGATCACAGTTTTTATGTGATCCCTGAGGCCATACTTTCTCTTGTCCGGGCGCCGTAGGATATAATGGAAGCCCATTCAGTGTGCTTGACAGCCACTAACAGTCCGAATTACCTAATTTAGAGCTAGAGACTGTCGGATATATCGATTGTCTTAAAGACTCCCTGAAATGTTTCTTTAACATTGTGTCACTGATTAGCCAACACTATTGTGAAATCATTCACACCATAGAGTGAAGCACCTTGTGCTAAGGCAGCTATTTCTGTCGCCTTCCTTCTTACCAATGCTGTTCCTCAACTCGTAAAATTACAGCGCAACAAAGACGATGACAGGAGACACAAAAATCACACAGATGAGTGCCAACTTACAACTAGATTTATAAAACCGCGTTGTCAGATTCGACGCTGAGTTACTGCTCTAGTTTCTTTGTTTCATCCTCGCATGCTTTCGATGTTTACTGTCGGTCGTCAGTTTCATCCTCGACGTGTGTTTTCATTTCTACGATTTTGCTGTGGTTTTTGTTTCTCTCCCTGTTCGATTTGGTTCCGAAGGCTTGGGTTGAAGTCTTTTCACCCAGAGTTGATCCGTCTTGCAATGGTTGACTGCAGATGTGCAGGTTTTATCTTGCCTGTATGCTTTACATCTTTGTTCTATTTTTTTGCGTGTGTTTTGTTGGACTGCTTAGCGTGATGTGGCCAGATTTTGCATAAAAAGGTTTGTTGAAGTGCAAATAAATCTAGTTTTCAGTCGACACTCGTCTGTGTCATTTATGTGTCCTCCTGTCTTCGTCACGCTGCAATTTTGAGCGCATGAACCAACTAGCCCCAAGTCAGAATTCTGCTCCTCCACTCGATCAGCTGTGGAGTGCGCGCTAGCGACAACTGCACCTCCCACGTCGCTATGCAGTAAAGACATAGCGCCACTGTGTCTTTACCGAGGTCGCCGGCTTCGTAATTGTGGGCCGGTGACTTGTGGGTACGTCGCCAGATGTCGCAACGATACCGTTGGCTGGCCCTTCTTGGCACCCATTGCATGTCCTATGGACAGGGGCGGTTGAAAACGGTTCGAGTCGGGTTGCATGACTATTTCACAATGTGCTTATTTATAACTTTGTAGTAAATTACACGCTTAACACAGAGTGCTGATATTGTAATGCTAATGATCAGAAGGACTCGAGCTATCAGCGCAACGCATTTGTACAAAATCACCAAAACCGTTTCGTTTCACGGTCCCTTTAACAGATTAAGTCTATGGAGACAGTGGCAGTACCGCTCGGCTGTCCGAACTACCCGGCATGTCCGAATTATCAGGTCGGCGACCGTACATCGAATATATGGAGAGGGTAGACTTTGAGCCTGCGGTTTTCAGAAAAAGACCTCGCCTTATATTCAAATAAATACGGTAACATGGAATGACTGCAACTCTCAGAGCAATACCATTTGGAATGTTGACCATTTGTATGTTGGCCATGTGTAGAGGCATGATGACCATTTGTGTCCGCAGAGGAGGGAGTCCATCATCCTTTCAACTGTGGCTGGGGCATTACACAACCCAAATGGCATTACCTTAAAGTGGAAAAGTCCATCGGGCATAACAAACGCAGTTTTTTTTCACGGTGAAGATCATCGACTGAAACTGCCAATAGCCGACCTCGGGTCGATGGAGGAGAAATAGGCAGAACCATGTAGACAGTCGACAGCATCATCAATTCGCGGCAGAGGGTAGACGTCCTTGTGCGTTATGTTGTTTAAATGGCGGTAGTCCACACAGAAGCGCCAGCTGCCGCCTTTTTTCTCAACAAGCACGACTAGTGATGCCCATGGACTACAGGATGGCTCAATTAAGTCTTTGGTAAGCATTCTGAAGTCGATGGTTTGACAAAGCATCGTCTGGTCGGGATGAAGCATGAAGAAATGAATGAGCGCCGACCAAAACGAAAAAATTTAAAAAAGGTTTAACAAATGACGTTTCGGCTACCGTACGGTAGCATTGTTCACCCCACTGAGCATTCTGTCGACATCCCGTTAAATCACTTCTCGCTCGGCATGGCACGTGTGACAAGGATGTCGTCGGATTGGGCTTGTGTCTCCAGTATTGATCCTATGAGTAACAACGAATCTCTGACCCAAAGGACGGTCATGAAAGTCAAAGACGTCCCTATGGGATGAATATGCGCCGCACATTGTCTGTCGGCACTGGAAGGAGGCCGGGCACGACCATTTTGCCGATAGCACCATCGGCTTGACTGTGCATGGCAGAGGAGGAGACAGATGACGAAGAGGCTTCAGCGATGAAGGCTTTCTGCCTTCGTCGGCATACTCCTCAAGAGGAGAAATGGTGGCCAGTGTCGTGCCATCCGCAATAAGCTGCATGCACCAGCTGAAGCTCAATATCGGCAGACACGCTCGGTTATGCAAAACATTAAGAAGGATGTGAGGGTCAGCGACATTCTGGGCAAATGGAACATCAGCAATTGGTGTCACGATGTACTTGCCATCAGGAATGGTACAAGTTCACATATGTAACGGCTTGGGGGGCAAGACAAATGTAATCCACTCAACACAAACACGGCTCTTGTGTGGTTGGGATGTCAACGCAGTAGGGAAAGTCAAGTTGGACAAAGCCGGTTCCACAGTCAATAAGAGCAGAATGAGCGGATAGAAAGTCCATGCCGAGGATGAGTTCATGAGAGCATTTCTCGAGAATGGCATGCAGCATGCTTACAGACCGGTCAGCAAAAGTTATGCGAGCAGAGCACATTCCAAGCACGGGAAATGTTCAGCCATCAGCGACGTGAATGAGTGGCACTGTGGGCAGCGTTACGACTTTCTTAAGGCAGCGAAGAAGTTCCAAATCCATCACTGATATCTGGGCCTCTATGTCAATGAGAGCAACAATGTGTACTTTGTCCAATTTAACATCAGTCAAGTTGACATCAGTCTGGTCCGCAGAGTGGTGGGCAAGTCATCTATGCAGCACTACCTCCGGGAGCTGCATCAGTCTAATTTTCCCGTGGGAGGCAGTCCACCAGCGATGCAGGGCAACGAAATATGCGCAATCGAGACAACGGCGAACTGGGACTGGTGGCTACGCAGGGATGCTGTACGGCAATATGGCGCGGACGAGGTGTCGTCACTGGAGGTCCGACGAGGTTTGCAGTAAGGCTGAGATTGGCTATAATCCACCTCAGGACGACGGTGGTGCCCATAGGATGCCCGATGCCAAAACCATGGATTGTTGCAATGACGGGACACATGGCCTATGCGACGGCAGTTGAAGCATATAGGCCGGTCATCAGCAGCCGCCTGCTCGGCGGGATTGCGAGAATGGAGCAAGGGCCTCTGACCTTGAGTGTACGAAAGTGAGGGAGGGAGGTCGAATCGGTTGGTAAGGAGCAGATGCACACACAGAGTCCAGGCGAACGCTGCAAAGCTCCTGACACACAACAGCATGAACCAGTGGTGCCACCTGGTAGGTCAGGGCAGATGCATGGACACATGTGGAAGCAGGAGACGTAGCTTCGGGTTCACGACAAACTAACTTCGTCACATGTTCACCAGTGAGCAGCCCCTGTGGTTCAGGTACATCTTTGCATGACCCTGTTACTGCCGTGTTCAGAAGTCAAGTGAACTGGTGAGGAATAAGCATACTTATGGCCGGCTGACAACGCTTGCACGCCTGGATGATGACCTCAGCAGTGTCACAGTCTCTGCAAACTAGCAAATTAAATGCATCATCGCTATGCCTTTTAACACGTGCCTGACTTTCCCGGATTAAGTCATGGTGTCGTGGTCGAGGCGTGCGGACTAGCACCCTTCATATTCGCGTACAGTGCAAGAACTGTGTGTGAGACCAAGTGGAAGGTTCTTAAATGAATTTCTTTGACCCTAGCTTCTACAGCACAACTTTCGGGCAATGTGCCACACTCAGCACGTGCAAACATATCTGCTCATTGAGAATAAAGAACTTAAAATGACTTGCGATACCAGAATTTTCCGCGCCCGCCGACCTATCTTTCAGAGCAATTTCATAAACCATGGCGTCCTCGATGTCCCGATCTGTAAAACTAGATCATCCCGAACATTTTGAGACCAAATACTGTACAAAATAGTAACACAGGCATGAAAGGCTTCTAAAGAATGTATGTTTAACGGTAGGGGTGGCTGCAGCCTAGACCGCCAAAGGTCACAGGTTCAATGGCCCCCCTCCCTTTTTCCTTTCTAGCTTCTTCTCTAACCCTTTGTTATACTGTTAGAGACTACCTCGGTAGAAGGGCCCCACGACAGCTGGACACCTGAAAGGCTTTCAGTCACTCAGCCGTCATTTACGACTCACTCCTACACAAGAACAGCAGTTGGCCTCCCTGGTGCAGTAGTTGGCCACCACCTCCCACACGATGTCTACAATTGAACCCTTGCCTTCAGTGTCGAGTAGCTGCAGAACATCTGTCCACGGCGGTGGTCAGCTCTGTGAAGCTGCAGAGGGTGGTAATAATCACTGGACCCGGACAGGTCACCACCGGATACTAAATCTTGGAACGTTCAATGCAAGATCCCTCTTGAGCTGGGCAAGCGGAATTATTTGAGGAGCTAGAAGGTGTTAGTTTGGATGTCATAGGCCTTAGAGGAGTTAGGAGAGCATGCGAAGCATACACAGTCTTAAACAACGGACATGTCCTCTGCTATAGAGGGTTACCCAGAAAGAGATAACACAGTCCATGTGGCCTGCTATATCACAAAGATACAGCATTAATGAAAGGGTAGCATGCGCCGTCGTAAAACTAAATAAGTGACAGAAACTTAAGATAATCAGGGATATACACCAACAACGAGCTACGACGACGAGCAAATAGAGCAGTTCTATGAGGATATCAAATTAGCAATGAAAAGAATACGAACACAATACGCAATAGTCACGGGAGATTTCAACGCAACAGTAGGAACAAAACAAGGGGGAGAAGAAGCGATTGGCAACTGCGGCATCGGACATAGAAATAACCCATGGGGAAATGCTAGTACAATTTCCAGAAAGAAACCGACTCCGAATAATGAATACGTTTTTTTAAGAAGCAAAAGAATAGGGAAAGGACATGGAGAAGCCCTAAAAGGGAACCAAGAACAAAACTGACTTTATAATGTGTGAACAACCAGGTATAATTCAAGACACGGAAGTAGTGGGGAAGATAAAATGCAGCAACCACAGATTTAAGGGTGAAGGTTGTGCTTAACCTAGAGAAAACAAGAACTAAATTAGTTACTAAAAAAAAGCACAAATCTAGAGGTAAAGCGAAGGAACGAAGAAATTAATGTCACCCTAAAGAACAAGTTTGAGGCCTTAGGCCAAAGAGAGGAGGATGTAGAAGTAAACAGAACCATAACGAAAACAATCTTCAAAACAGCGATAGAGGTCAGGGGTAAAGCAACAAAACAAGAAACAAATAAGTTGTCCCAATCTACCAAACACTTTATAAAAAAAACGCCAACAAATGAAAGTGACCTCATCAAAAGATAATAGAATTTGCAGTCAAACGAAGAGGCGTGCAAGACACGGACACAAGGGAAGAAGTGAACAACACGAATGCCGTTCACGTGTTCCTTCTTCCCTTGTGTCCGTGTCTTGCACGCCTCTTCTTTTGACTATGGACCCTTACCAACTCGCTCAACTTTCTGTCCTTTTGAGAATTTCCAGAACTGTCAAAACTGATCAGTAAAGCCAGGGAAAGAGATGTAAGAAACTTTAACATGAGAGAATTAGAGAGAGAGGTAGAGAAACGCACCAGCATTAAATTGGTCAAAAAGAAACTGCACTTAAAACAAAACAAATTGTATGCGCAAAAAAGGAGCAAGCTAACGTTATCAACAATGTCAATGAAATAGTATCGACAATCTCAATGAAATAGTAAAGGTAGCAGAAGATTTCTACTCTGAACTGTACAGCTCTCAGACAAACCACACAACGTTAGCAGAAATAGAATCGGAGGACACTGAAATTCCATAGAAATAAAAGCAGGTCTAGAAGCTTTACATTCATAAAGGGTACCTGACGTATACGTGCGAACCATAAATAACATCTACAAAGATTGCACAGCCACACTACTCCTACATGAGAGAAGCAGAAAAATCCCAGTCAAGAGAGGTGTCAGACAAGGAGATACAATCTCTCCGATATTATTCACTGCACGTTTAGAGGAAGTGTTTAGACATATATACTGGGAGAAAAAGGGAATTCGAATAGACGGAGAATATCTCAGCAATTCAAGGTTTGCAGACAACATTGTGCTCTTTAGCAGTGATGGCGGTGAACTACAAAACATGATTGACGGCCTAAACCGGAAAAGTATTAAAATTGGACAAAAAATGAATAGGCAAAATACCAAGATTATGCTAATAGTCCTAGCTCAAGAACAGGAATTTAAAATTGGCAATGAACCCTTAGATTGTGTGAACGAATATGTATACCTGGGGCAGTTGTTAACAGGGACGCCTACCCATGAATAAGAAATTCTCCGTAGAATAACAGGGTAGCCAGCCGGTCTCAGCACTGGCTAACATCCCTGTCTTTCTTCCTTTCCTCTTCCTCCTTCCTCCTCCGTAGAATAGGGATGGGCTGGAGTGCATTCGGAAGACATTCCAAAATCATGACTGGAAACTTGCCACTGTCATTAAAGTGAGAAGTATTCAATCACTGCGTTCTCCCAGTACGAACGTATGGTGCAGAAACCTGAAGGATAACGAAAAAACTAGAGATGAAACTAAGGAGCACGCAACATGCAATGGAAAGAAAAATGATAGGGGTAAGGCTAAGAGATAAAAAACAAGCGGAATGGATCAGGGAACAGACAGGAATAGCCGATATTATCATATCAATTAAAAGAAAGAAGTGGACCTGGGCAGGACATGTCATGAGGAGGAAAGATAACAGATGGACTGTAAGAGTGACGGAATGGATACCAAGAGAGGGAAAACGCAACAGAGGTAGGCAAAAGGTTAGATGGAGCGATGAAATTAAAAAGTTTGCGGGCATAACGTGGAACCAATTCGCTCAGGATAGGTTGGATCGTTGGGAGAGGCCTTCGTCCTGCAGTGGACCTAAAATAGGCTGATGATGATGATGGTCGTCCACTTTGTGGCAAATGGAAAACACATCCTGGATATAAGTCAGGTACGATTTTGTCGGCATCTGCACACAAGATGCCAGCTCCTTCTTGGCTGTTGTTTTCCTACCAGCAGACTTGCCGATCAGGGCATGCATCTTTTCTTTGCTGATATCCCAGCTTGTGATTTCTTCTTCATGGTTCTCAAATCAAACCTTTGCTGTCCCTTTTAGATAAAATAGGATGTTCACAAACATAATTGTCTCATCCCAGTGGTTATTCTTGCTTGCACGTTCGTACAACAGCAACCAATCTTTGATGTCGACACTGTCAGTCCCGCAGAACGTACCTGGATCTTTCAGCTGAGCAAGGACAAAGGTTGTCGTTGCGACTGCCTCGGGGTGCCAATCCTTCTTCCGTCATCGTGGAGAATGCCAAGTGTCGGCTGCTGTGGAGCTCCATTGTATCATGTTGTTACCCAGCACCTCCACCAAAATGTCACGGGGATAATGGTAGACAACAGAAAGGGAAAGGTATAGTATTTACAACGTACGGAAAGTGAAGCAGCTGCAACCAATATGGCGTAACCAACAACACGTGTGTAGCTGAGATCGTCTTCATCGTCACCTTATTGAAGCACTGTTCCATGTCCGCTACAGCTTATTAGGTGTGTGGATATATCTTGTAACAATATTAAGTTATTTCCTCCTCCTCCTCCTCTAGCTAGCAGTGACTGATGTGGAACCTCTGGGCTTCAGAGCCAATGCTGAGAGAATCCAGCCCACAGTGGCAAAGATGGGCTGCTTTTGAATGAAACTGGGCTGCAGGCTGTTCTGGTTCATTTCTGTCATGTGCTGCTCCCACAGAAGGCTAAGTGTAGCCGTCAAAAGGAGAAAAAAGTAAATCTATTGTGGGGAAGCCTGCACCACCTGTACATATAACAGGCGTAATACCAAGCGACTATACAAAATGAGGGGCAAAGTTGCTTCTTGTTGGATAGGAAGGTGCTCTGTCTGGGTGGAAACCCATAACAGTGTTCAATGATTTAAAGGGGTCCTCAACCACCCCTCGGACTTGGTGAAAAAACACATTCTGTGGCTAGCGTAAGCTGCAACGAACATCTCAGCCAAATGCCGCAGTCATCCGTGAAGCGTAGCATTCACAAGCAGTGTGCAAAGTTTCCACTTCCTCAGCAGGCCTCCACTCAAAAATAGGCTTCTCACGCTCCTTGTATATGCTCTGTTTCCTCACAGAGCATACAAGCATACATCGCGGCTATTGGATGATGGCGGACCCATTCGGACTGCGCCCGGCGCACTACTACTGTCACTACTACCGACTTACAACTCTGCTCACTCTAAGATTGTAAAGAGAGGCACTGCTAACCTCTGCCTGGAATCCGCGCTAAGTAAATCGTGTGTTCATGAGGTGCATGCAAGTTTTGACCATCAATTAGGCCGGCTTTTTTCAGCTGGCTTCCCAGAGTCGGTAGTAGTGACAGTCGCAGAAACGCTCCTCAAGAAAATAAAGAAAGGGATTGGCAAAAATACCGCGATGACTTTGGAGGGGATAAATAGGCCTGAAGTGGTGCCGTACATGCATCGGGCCTCCCACAGGCTGAAGAAGGTCGCTCATCGGTTTAGCGTACCGGTGGTTTTTTCTGCCCCCAGGAAGCTGTGCCGTCGCATCTCTTGTGCGGTCAATAAGGGTGGCTGCAAGAAGAACCACGAAACACGCTTTATACAGTGCACCAAAAACGTTGTCTACGAGATTCCCCTGTCCTGCGGCAAAGTGTACATCGGCCAGACGGGGCGTTGCGCTAACGACCGACTCCGGGAGCATGCAAATGACCTAGCCAACAAGGAGAGGACGAATCTTGTCGTTCATTGCATTGCCTGCACTGGTTGTGAACCACGTTTCCGCGGCGTGAGAGTACTGGGCAGAAGTAAGCATAAAACAGCCCGCGAAACCTTGGAGGCTTACTTTATCAGAAAAGCAGGTGAAAAATGTGTTAGTGATACATCAGTTCTATTATACAATGCTGAAATCAAATTCCTATCGCCTGGTGTGATAACCTTCTGTTTGCCAATATTCAAATTTCCTTGTTGTGGTACGCCTGCGCAGATCTCTGGATGTATAAAAGCTGTCTTTTCCACCTTCAATAAATCAGTTGTTAGTAGCGCCTTTGTTGTTTGTTGTCCTTCTGTACTGTGTGTGTTACCTTTGCGCTAAACTACGATGAACGTGAAGACTCAAACAGCTTCACTATTAAAATTGAACTAAGGTTTATTACGGTCTATTCACACTTTAAATTAACCCATGTGCCTTACCGCAGCTTAACACATCTTATTCCACATTAAAGGGACGCTGAAACGGTTTTGACGATTTTGTGCAAACATGGTGAACCGGTAGAGCGAGTCATTAGGATCATTAGAGGACAGATTTCAATGCTCTGTGTAAAGTGTGTAATTTACAAGAAGGTTTTGAACACGCACATCGCAAAAGATCGCAGCGGCTTGCCGATATGCATTTTCAAACGCCCCTGCCTATCGAATGATAGATGGGAGGCCGCTGATTGGCCCCTAACCAGTGACGTGCACGTAATTTTCCCAACCTAGCTGCGAACAACGTGCTCCTACAACATGCTCCTTCGTTTCAGCCAACGGTATCGTCGCGGCATCTGGCGGCGTACACACGAGTCGCCGGCGCTCTATTACAGAGGCTAGAACTGCCGATGCCGGCGACCTCAGTAAAGGTATCGGGGCGCTATGTCGCTGCGGGGGGCTCGGCAGGGCGGCTGACGCGGGAGGCGCAGTCGTCGCTAGCGCGCACTCCGCAGCTGATCGAGTTGAGGAGGAACAGCAGTGGTAAGGAGGAAGGCGACAGAAATAAGCTCATAGCTGCCTTAGCGCATGGTGCTTCGCATTATTTACGATGTGAATGATTTCGCAATTGTGTTGCCTAATCAGTGATACAATGTCAAAAAAACGTTTCAGGGACCCTTTAATCTCTCGACACCTATGGGATCGAGTCCTGAAGGTCTTCCTTTTAAGTCATATTAGTCATGCGTTCGAGCCCGACAGGACGATTAACCCGTCTACAATGACTTGGTGTTAGGCAGAACAAGGTGGGCTAGCTTTTGCAGTTGCGACAGTATATCCTGATGCTGTTGTATGCGCAACATCGAAGACCAGCAGCGCACTGACAAAGTAAGCGTGCATGCATCCAAGCTTAAATGTGTGCGCGAAAGAAAGCTTCGAAAGATTGCAAAAATGCAGTGGTTGCAAGGTGTCTGAGCTCAGGTATGCAGTGAGCAGGCAGCCACAAGTGCGTGCTGCCAACAGCCCCTGGCAGTAGCGTGCATTCAATGAGCCACTATGATACGACGCTGAAGCCTGGTGACGTTACGCAGCGGGCTGGGCAACTCTTTTGACACCGCCACAAGAGCTCTATGGGCTCTACTGCGCAGATTTGCGACAGAACTGGAAAGGGAGGTTTTGCCGCCGCAATATCTTTGCTCCTAACAAGTCTTCTTGAAAAATTCTTTCGGCTGTGAATTTCTGAGAGGCTTCCAATACACACCCAGCCGTTTTCAAAACCAAGCCCTAGGGGTCATTCAAGGCCCCTTGAAAGCTGCTGATGCATTTTTGACAAGAAGCCAATCCTTCTCACCTGCAATGTGTCCTTATAGAGAATAGCAGTGGTGTGAAGCTGCAGAATACCAGATGGCACAGAAGCACCAAAAACGTTTTATTCAAGGGCTCTGTCCTGTGCGGAGCAGAACTGCGCCCAGATTGATAAGGGCTGTGGCTGCCGTCTGTGGTTGCTGTCCATTCCAGATTTATACAGACCACAAGCAGATCCTTGACCATTCATGCCACACTGGAAGATGCCACAGATGCCTCCATTATGTATGTTGCAGTGGTCAATTTTTCTGAATGTACACCAGCATACTCTCCTCCACTGGCTAGGAAAACAGCTGGCTCGAGCAGACTACCCCTAATGCTCCCTTCTCGGGCAGAGGCGATCATGCTTCTGGACTTACTTCTAAAATATCCAGTCTGTGCAGACGATATGGTTAAAGTGCTCTGCCGAAGAAGCTGTCCTAGCAAGGATGGCCAAGAGGCACTGTGAGTTCCAAATCCAAATCATTCGTGTCAGAGCAACATGAGTTGTCTTTCCACAAAGGACGCATGGGGTAACTGTGTGGAGATTCCAGAGAACCTATGTTTCATGGTCCTCAAAGCCCTGCATGCTGGACATCCCAGCATTGTCAGGGCAAAAGCACTTACCTGCAGCTATGTATGGCGAGTTCAGCGGCATTTTCCCTGCAAGGAAACGTGTCCTGGGATAGCCCGGATACTTGTTCTCCCATGGGAGAGAACCCCGACTCTCGTGTCAAGCCTCTGCCTGCACATCGATTTTACCGAGGCTTCCCAAGGTCAGATGTTCTTGACTGTGGTGTATTTGAATTCCAGATGGCTCAAGGTGATACCAAAGTCATCAATGACATAGACTGCTGTAATTAGCACCTCACAAATATTGTACGCAATGAATGGCCTGCCAGATACCCTTGTCTCCGACAACACATCCACAGAATTTTGGGGTTCCTGGATGCCAACCTCATCCGTACCATCCCATCCAAGCTTGAATGGGCAAGCTGCAAGGACGGTAGGGGCCACCAAAGAGGCATTATCTCAGATAATCCAAGGGAACAGGGCATAACGCCTGGCAGACTTCACAACATGCAACTCTGCAAACAAGCACCACCGTCTACCATGCTGCACTTCAACTGGGCCCTTGACAAGTCCTTCAAGAGTGCAGAAGTTCTACCTATTCCATGTGCGTTCCAGCACTAGGACCCTGTATTTGCAGGGAACCACAGCAAGGGCCTAACATGGGCCTCTGCCATGATCTCCAGAGCAACTGGCCCAAACTGTTATGAGGCTGTGGACCAGCTTCATCATCACAGCAGCACTCCAACAAGGTAAGGAGAAGCTGCACCTGCAGAGGGACAGCCAAGTGAGGTCTGGACCCCCTCACTTGGCAGAATGAGCAGTCACCGTGAACCTGAGGAGCAATCAACAGTTGTACTTCCCTCGGACAACATAGCAATCTCAGCTACCACCAAGCGAGCAAAGAGCAGAGGTGCCTCTGCAGTATTCCCACAACACCTGCAGGGCCTTGTTCTGGCACTGGTTGACTGTTAAGTATAAACTTGACAGTCAAAAGGAGTAAAAGGAGTATTTGTAGAGACACTGGCCACTGAGTTCTGATGATAACTTAGCATGGCCGGTCAATCATGATTATGGAGAGAACTGTATTCCAGATTCAGAAGTAGTACTATGTATATAATACCGACGCTAGACTGTTTCCAAAGTTCCATGCTAGGGTTCTAGCACCAGCATTAGAGTTATAGTTCCAACAACACCTGGTACTGATGTCCCCTCCTGATATGACCCACACTGCATGACAGCACGATGTTCATGTGCTGACTTTGCTCAAAAGATTTATCCTTGCTCAAAATAAAGGCATCCTTAAAAACTAATTGCAGGAGCAGGTACACTCGGACAGGCTTAGCTAAGTGCTATGCAAAAGTTCACGCAGTGCCTAAAATATAGCATGACGGTCTGCCATGGCCTCACATTCCCATCGCGACAAAGTGGGCCCATTGATGGTCAAAAGCTATATTTTTGTTGACCTGTCATCAACAACAGTAAGCATGGAGAGTGTGGATGCACCCATCCACAGAAATTGCATCATGTTCAGATGCAAAAACAATCAGCACCAAAGAAGCATGCTGGCTACTTAGCACGGTGTGCAAGGAGCCAGCAAATGACAGTAGCCACACCACTGCAATGTTTTCAGCAAGACTGGTCTATGTAGTTGGTGTGCTGACACTGGAAAGTGACCAAAAATATAGGTACAGTCGACTCTCGCTACAACGAAATTGACGGTGCGCGGGAAAAATTTTGTTGAAGCGAAAACTTCGTTGTAGTGAAATCGAAAAAATATAACTGACCTGAGCTGGTAGAACAATGACTTTTATGCCTCAACCTTGCGCGCGGCACGCGGCGTCACGGTGGTAGTCAGAAGGGTTCAGAAACCGCGAGTACTGAAACCATACCTGTCAAGTTTGGAGAAACGGAATCTGGAAGATATACGTATTTACTCGATTCTACTGCGCCCTCCGACAGTAATGCGCACCCATTTCCCGGGACCAAAAAAAAAAAAAAGTGAAACATCGATTGTAAGACGCACCCTCGAAAAAATAAAGTCCTTAGTAATCAACCTTCTCACATTCATAAAAACAAATGTCGTACACACGTAATGGACGGACTCGCACAATAAACAGACCGTCGACTTTGGACCCCTGCAGTCCCTCGAATGGACGTGCTGTGGCTTTCCCACTTCACTTGATCCGCGTCGTGTCGAAGACGTTTCGCGCGCCGATTCATAACTCCTGCACCCCAACAAAACTGCCGCACATTGCCGGGCCTATCCGCGTGCAAGCGGCGGTAACATCGTTTACTCGCAGTGCTGCGTTCCTCCGTACTGTCATAGTTCCCTCAGGCTCGCTGCCACGTGCTGCGCAGGCTGGCGCAGCTAAGCTTAAGCATGATCGAGGCGTGGCCTTAGAGATTGCCGCGATGCAATCTCGGACGTCATGCAGCACGCACGACTGAGAGGCTCAAGCTCAGCACAGATATGAGGGAGAAATGCGACGATGCGCCATTTTGCGTGCGGTGATGAGAAGCATCTTTTCCCCCGTTACGGCCACCCACGAACGCTACCGAAAGCTGCTGCGGCTGGACGGCCAAGTCGGCGCGGTATCGTCGATCTACGCATCATGTGCGCAGGCCTACGCATCATGTGCAGCGACATAGGAACTAAAGAAACTATGCGTGCCAAAGACCGCCGCATCGCTAGTTCGTTTTTCGCCGGTGACCATTCGACAGTGCCCGAAGCACGTAGGAGGCAGCCATTTTGATGCCGACGGCGATATGGTAACGTTGTCGTTCGTTCGCACTCGATTCTAACACGCGTACGCTTTTTGGACATGTTTTATCGGAAAAAAGGTGCGCGTTAGATTCGAGTAAATACGGTACTTAACAGGGGGGGGGGGGGGGGTGCTGCTTGGACCACAAAAAAAATAGTTGTCGACCCTAGTGGAGGAGTTATTGCAATAATATGGACACTCTTAGCGGGTTTTTGCAGTTGCCGTTTTTCTGTACAAAGTCCAACTCGATAACACCGTCTACGCATCATATGTTCTACGCGCGAGTAAAAGCGCCCCAACGCTGGGGGGGGGGGGGACGCGGCTGAAGCAGAGATGAAACAACCCGGCCGTCTCCGCCGAAAGAACTGAACAAGGCGATAACATTGCACCGCGCGTGTGATGGCTGCCGTCGCATGCTTCTCAAGCAGAGACGAAACGACCAGCCCTTCTTTCGTCGAGCGAAGGATCAAAAGGGGCGCCGGTGGGAGAAAGGCGGTCGCGCGCGCTATCTCGACAGGCATCAGTAGACAGCATCAGTAGACATCGGTAATCAACCACGCAATCAACAGCGGCCGTTTCTGGTGGTGCCAACATGTGATTTCGACTTTGTAGATGCATTTTTATCTTCTGAAATGCACAAAAATCTTTCGGATTGTGCTTACTGCATAGCAAATTGAATTTTCGAGACTGGAATTGCATCGTCAAATTTCGTTGAAGCGAAACGGCACAAAAGAATGAGTTCGTTGTGGCAAGCATATTAATGCATTGACTCCTATGGACTGCTGACGGGGATCCGAGAATTTTTCGTTGTACCGGAAATTTTGTTGAAGCAGTGTTCGTTGTACCGAGAGTCGAGTGTATAAGCAGGGTGAAAGGACAGGGCACTACAGGACCAAATGCGTCTTTGTTGCATGTGCAGGTATGCGTCGTGGTGCCCTGCAACTAAAGTAGAGCTTGAAATGAGCCTACTTAGTGTGGCTTCACCTTTACGCAGCGCCTTTGTAGTCACTATTAAACACTAAATTAGCATGTCGCAAGCACTAAGTTGCACTGAGAGAGAGAGATTTATGAAAGGCAAAAATAGGCGATTCCTAGGGGGGAGCCATAGTGAAGAGCCCACTGGCATTAGCCGTTCGCCCAACCTGGTCGGCCAGGTCAGAGCTCAACTGTCGTGCCTCCCATTGCTCCAACGTGTTGTGTGCCACCAAACCTTTCAAGGGCTGGGTTATTTTTAACAGCCCCAGGTAAAGTGAAAGAGGCTTTCTCCACACCTTAGGCAAAAGCCTCGATAACACAAAGGAAAGATGGCATGTAATCTTTTTAAGTAGGGATAAACCTCTCTCTGAATCTTTTCCCAATTGATGACCTCCTCTCCTGTGCGTACTTGTCGGGTAAACTGCTGATGGGTGAGCAAGTCCCTTGCGACTGTCAGGGGATAATAATTTTGATAGACGAATGTCAAGCATGAAAAATAGCATGTACAAGTGGTTCTTTCTACGCCGAAAGCAGGTGTTTGTGGTGTTCGTAGTAAGAGCCATGGGAGCATGTTAGAGAGGGTTCTGACGTATTGCCAAGATGACTGAAAGCTGGGAAAGTTGGTTTTAATACATAATAGATACTTACTTCAATGCGCACAAAACAGACATGAATGCAGGGAAGTGCCCATGCCTCAGCGTCCGTTTGTATTAGCCCCTACTTCCATGTCCCCATTGTGTGTGCTGAGGTAAGCATCCATAATGTATTGTAAAGAGCTCACCGACAATACAACTGCTACGATGATGACAGTGGACTAAAATTGACACTTCCGCTTCTTCAGCACTGGGACTTTAACCAATTCGAAGCAAAAATGTCTGGGGATCCTTTGAAGTTTTTCCTTCAGTGCTGAATATTTAAAAACTTAAGACATACTGGTAGGTTGGTCACTGTGACAAATTGTAACACACACAACAGGTAATGGGAAAACATGGACATAAATTACATGAAAGACAAGTAAGAGTGCAGTGCTGCAATTGATGAAAACCACTAAAAAAATTCAAGAACTATTAGAAAAATATCGGGAATTTCGAATATGCACTGTTTCACTTGAGTACAAGATCGAATAAAATGTGATTTGATTCAGTGTTTGAAATTCCTGAATATTCACACACCCCTAGTATTACGTTTGATTTCCAAGCACATATACCATGCATCCTCCGGTACTTTAGTTTTCTGCATATTAATTTTCAGGCCCACTACTTTACCTGTTTAGGTCAGTAATCATGCTTTGTAATTCATCTCTCGATTTACTTAGCTAGGCAATGTCATCAGCAAATCTGAGGTTACTGAGATATTCGCCATTAACCCTTACCCTCCCACTGTCCCTAATTCAGCATTCTAAATACTTCTTGTAAACATGCTGTGAATAACATTGGAGAGATTGTGTCCCCTTGTTTTACGCCCTTCCTTAAAGGTATTTTTCTACTCCCCTTATGGAGGAGTATGGTGGCTGTGCAGCCGTTGTAGATGTCTTCCAGTAGTTTTACGCGGTGCTCGTCTACTCCCGGATTCTGCAATGCCTACATGACTGCAGAGGTATCGGCTGAGTCAAATGCTTTCTTGTAATATAGGGGCTGGTTATACTCCACGCATTTCTCTATCACCTGAATGATATCAGGAATATGGTCTACCATTGAGTAGCCTTTACAAAACCCTGCTTGTTCCTTAGGTTGACTGAAATCTAAGGTGGCACAAATTCTGTTAGTGATTACCTTGGTAAATACCTTGTAGACGACTGACAGTAAGCGAATCGGCCTGTAATTTTTTCAAGTCCTTTGTGCCACCTTTCTTATGGATTAGGATAATGTTTACATTCTTCCAAGATTCCGGTATGCTAGGCAATGTGTATACAGACTTGCCAGTTTTTCCAGTATAATCTGCCCACCATCCTTTAAGAGTTCTGCTGTTACCTGATTATCACCGGGTGCTTTCCCTGCTTGCATCTCTTTTAAAGCTTTCATTACTTCCTCTGTCAGTACTGGTGGAATGTCAGCCTCTTCTAAGCTGCTTCCCCGTTCACTGTTATCCTAGTTATCGAGACCCTACTGTAGAGATCTCTGTAAAACTCCTCGGCTATTGTAACTGTCTCACCCCTATTCGTGATCATATTGCCTTGCCTGTCTCGTAATGCATACGTCTGACTTTTGCCTATGCCTAGATGTCTCTTCACTGCTTTCGGGCTCCTTCCGTTTTTCAGAGCATGCTCAATCCTTTCCATATTATGCTTTCGTATGTCGGCTGTCTCACACAGGACGAGTATGTCAACCTTATGCCACTGGAGTTCATTTAAGCCAACAGGATGCAACAGGACGCCAAGATCGTGTGTGCATGCCGTGAACCCTTTAAAGGACGAAAAACAGTCTGGCATGGGGTACTGAGGTTCAGGGAGAAATGGGGTGATTTCCTCAAAGCCCGTTCGGGATATAAGGTTCAGGTAGTAAGATTAGGTTTTGCCAGAAAACAAACAACCACAATTATGCAATTCAGTGGCAAACTCTGGAGTGCTTCCCTGAAGTGTGTGCTTGCTTACCATCTGTGCCATCTCACAGATGAGGAATGCACCAATCGTGGCCTCCTCGTGGTTATCCTGGATGTCGAGGTTGATGATGTGCACAGGCGAGTTGTCGCAAGGGAGCCGACTGGACAACTCTGCGTTTCATGCAACAGGTTAAGAAAGACTGTCAGGAGTTTCTTGTGACACATGATGAAGGTGATGATGCAACAAAAATAATTGTGCAGGACCCACGCATTGTGGGAATTGGTGTCGTGCAAAGCAGTTGTTGTTATGTGGGGTTTAAAGGGTCCCTGAAACGTTTTTTTGACATTGCGTCACTGATTAGGAAACACAATTGCGAAATCATTCACACCATAAATAAAGCGAAGCACAATGCGCTAAGGCAGCTATGGGCTTATTTCTGTCGCCTTCCTCCTTACCACTGCTGTTCCTCCTCAACTCGATCTGCTGCGGAGGGCGCGCTAGCGACGACAGCGCCTCCCGCGTCAGCCGCTCTGCCGAGCCTCCCGTAGTGACATAGCGCCCCGATATCCTCACTGAGGTCGCCCGCCTCGGCAGTGCTAGCCCTCTGTAATAGAGCGCCGGCGACTCGTGTGACGCCGCCAGATGCCGCGATGATACCGTTGGCTGAAACGAAGGAGTACGTTGTAGAAGCACGTTGTTCGCAGCTAGGTTTTGAAAATTACGCGCACGTCACTTGGGTCGGGGCCAATCAGCGACCTCCCATTCGATCGCTCGATGGCGGGGGCGTTTGAAAACGCTTTTTGGCGAGCCGCTGCGACCTTTTGCGATACGCGTGTTCAAAACCTTATTGTAAATTACACACTTTACGCACAGCGCTAAAATCTGTCCTGTAATGGTCCTAGTGACCCGCTCTACCGGATCACCATGTTTGCACAAAATCGTCAAAACCGTTTCAGGGTCCCTTTAACGTCCCAAAACCAGCTCTGATTATGAGAGATGCCGTAGTGGAAGGCTCCGGAAATTTCGACCACCTGGGGTTCTTTAACGTGCACTGACATCGCACAGCACACGGGCCTCAACATTTCGCCTCCATCGAAATGCAGCCGCCGCAGCCGGGATTCGATCCCGCGACCCTCGGATCAGCAGCCGAGTACCATAGCCATTAGACCACCGTGGCGGGGTCATGCAAAGCAGTCAGCAAGGAAATTGCCCAAGACAAATTGTTCAGCATTCAGCCAAGTAAGATCAAGATCTTTGTGCAAAGTTGATGAGTACCCACTCATGAGTATGCCTAACATGGGCTAACCAGGAACGTGGATGGCACCGTGGCGACCGAGTGGTAGCTTATGGTACAATGTCACGGTACTCACATTAGTCCAAAGCACAAATGTCCATTTGGTCGAAGAAAAATGCACTATACGTGCATCATCGGTATTATAAGTGTTGTTCGTTGAAGTATCCCTATGGGATTGAGCCAGTAGCACAAAAGCAGAACTTATCTATTGCTATGACAGTGCTTATCACACGTCAGAAGCACAGTTCACATTACACAAGCACGATCATTACACCTGCAGCTGCAATAGGTTAATTCACTTACACACTGTGTGGGAGGGGCCACTGTATCCTAGCAGCAGCGTGCTTGCTTGGCACCCCGAGGGTCCGTGTTTGACAACCCCCTACTGCTTGGTAAGGTGCGTGCGTGTCTGTGTCCTTGTTTTAATCACAAGTGTGAACAAACGGTGTTCCTTCTTTGTTTTAAGAGCGGAGCTATTTAAGCCATCTGTCAAACTTGAGGGACAGGGCGCCGTATGTGGTGCAGAAAACTACCCTTGATTGCAGTATAGTTAATAGAGACATACAGGACGAGTATGTGAACGATACAACCACGAAAGCACCAAGACATAGGCGGTTAGATCAGACAGACAAATAAAGGGAAATTTTGGAAGTGTTCTACATAAAGAAACATGAAAACAACTGTGTCAGCGACACGTCGTTGCACTTGTTCCTTAAAGGGATGACATGTTCAATGCCATGATAGCAAGCTAAGTCCTGTATTTTGCGATGCATGGTTGTTTATGCATGTGCAAGGTGGTTGCCAGTACGTATGTTTTAGAATTTCAAGTTACACCTTCTGTGCAGCTGTAAGTGTCAGCCTGTGCCATAGTGTTCTTTTCTCTTGGTGTGTGTATTTCCCACTGGTTTTCTTTTCCGTTTTGACCCATCATCTTGAGGTATTTATCACCTAGTAAAGGTGAGGAGTCGGCAATGATTTTTTTAACTCTGAAACCAAGACATAGTACACAGCCATTTTGCATTCTCTCAGAATGTACTCGCAGCAGTGAAAATCCAAATACACAGCCTCCTGTCAAGCAGTGCAACCCTGCAGCGAGAAAGCCACCAGGTGAACTGTGTACAAGTAGTGCAAAGGTATTCTGACTACACATCTGTTGATACAACAGAGTCACTAACACTGTTTTTAGTTTTATCGTTTTGTTCTTAATTCACAACAGTACCGTCTTTCACTTTTCTTTTCGCTGCAAAAGTAGACACTTGGGATTGACAACCACTGCAAACACACAAATACGCTGTTGATTTTTTGCTGCTGTGTGAAATAATTGGCCACGTCCTCCCTAATTCCCTTTTTCATAGCCAACAAAACTGAACTCACCGCTTTTTTAAAGGGACCGACAACCAATTTTTAAGGTACCTGTTTTCTTTATTTCAACGGAAAGGTTACCGGTCAGAGTGTCCTGTCACGCAATGACAACAGGCAAAACGCCTTAAAACATTTTTTATGAGAATTTTTGGCCTAAGGAATCTTACATGCAACACATGTTGCAAACAGTGGCCGACAACCGCCAGATGTGCTCGCGCCAGGCAGTGCCTCCACAGAGCGCATGCGCGTTGCGCCTGGGGAGCCACTGAGCGCATACGCTGAGGTTAAAAATAGGTTTTCGGTTGCCGCGAAGGCAGCGCTGCTTCGCAGCATCGACTCCTTTTACTGCACAGGAAGGAAATAGTAGGGCAAAGATGCGTTTTTGTGTGTCGATTGCAACTTTAACACCGAGTTATGGTTGTATGAACAGGCGACGTACTACGATCCAAAGACTCCAAATAGCAGTACCAAGGCGTCTCCACCAGGCCGCGCCACTTTTCAGCTGCCACAATTTTTAAGCTCACTTTAAAAATACAATTCCGGTTCAAATCACGACAGGGTGCTCGATTCCACTACTATTATTCAAGCTCTTTTGAAATCCACAAATGTCCACTCACACGTTCGGGCCAGTTGTCGGTCCCTTTAACATTCCACTTCCTTCATCCCAATCTGCACACAACCTTAATTTTCCATTATTGGTGGAGACTTATTGAAATGCTGGAAAAGAAAACTTCAGGGGCAATGGTCTCCAGACAAATTGATTACTGGCCTGTTAGACCTCTGCTGCATCCCTCATGCTAATGAAATGTAGTAAAATCTTGTTACAAGGGACACTAGGTGATAGACATCTTAAAATGGTTTGGTTTGCTTTCAGATGTCTCCCATCTTAACAACAATGCTTTCTTTAAAGGGGTCATAAAATGTTTCCTGGCCGTCCAAACTATATTACACATTGCTTCGTTTCACCATTTGCATCAATTTACAGCAATAAAAACGTAGTTTCAATTTCCTCAGCTAGCGCCCCCCTCAAATCTGCAGTTAACATCATGTTAGTCACCAACACAGACTTCGAGATTCGACGTCTCTCGGAGACCATGGAAAAACAAACCTTGTTGCCGTAAGGTGGGACCGCAGGGGTCCAACTATTTCCTTACTTCCTACGTTTCATATAAACCTTGTTATTTTAGAGCAAACGAAAGTCAGCAAGAAGTTTATGTTTTTAAATGTCTTAAGACGCTGAATAGTGCCTATGTCAGCCTGTGGGGTCGCATGGTCGCTTCGGGAGCACAAGAAAGCTACAATTTTAAATGGGCGTTGTTAAATATAGACCGAAATATTTTGAAATCAGCATGTGGAATGTGTATTGAAGTAGTGAAAATTACATCCAGGTAGTTTCAGTTCTTTTCACAACCCCTTTAACTGTGTGAGCCAATACACGTGTCAGAGACACAATCTCTGATGATACAAATCTCAGAGACCATGCTTTTGCTCACTCGAAGCAGACACTTCCCATTGGTGCACGTGTGGGTACTTTCCCGGTCAAGTGAGGCCACACAGCATGAAAAGTCAATGCGCCTGCGTGCTTTCATGGCCACTCGTCAGGCTTGCCAAGCACTTCACAATGCCCCTTGCTGGAATGGTGCCAAAGTCGCGACGTAAAAGTGGGATTCCTCGTACAATGAATCGCGAGGAAGGTATGCCAGGACCGGCTGAAAATGACGTAACAGCTGGGAAAATGCAGCACTGTGGAACGCAACAGCACGGTTCTACTTGTGTTGCAAGAGTCTTCCTAACACTGTCGAATTAGGAAAAGTCGTTTCTATCAAGTTTACGTGTTGTATTAACACTCATTAGCTGACATTGTATAGAGATAATTATTGACGTGTGATGTTCTCTTTCATATCTTCTTTGACTAGAAATCTGCTGTGCAAGATACCAGCTATTAACATATTGTACCTTGGGATCAATATTGTGTTGCATTACAATTGTAGTGTTGACGCATTTCATGTTTCAACCACTGCCCTATGAGGGTATCAATAACAAAATAAAGAAAAGATCTTGTGCTCTCAAGGCCAATGTCTGTGTCTGTGCTCACGTTTACCGGCCTTCCCCGATGCTGCCACATGAGCACACTGCATTGGTTCAACTAGCGAACTCAACTCGATATGTGCCACTTTGACACCCTTCACTGGTACGGCAGGTATCAAGTGAAATTCAGAACAAAAATTGTAGCATGAAATGACACAAGGCACACAGGGCTAGCGACATGCTTAAAGGTAGCTTTCCTAGGCAGGTGAGAGCATCTTTTCAGCGAACACAAGTCACGGTATCGCTGGAAGCTTGGTCCCGGTTATGCACGTCCGTGCAAAAGGCTGCATGTCAAGTCATGGACAGGAGCTGACGTCGCCGAATGCCCAGCTCTAATATGCTTGGCTTTGTGGTGTTTTGTACAACAATCTTTTTTTCTTCAAAGTCACGAACCACTTGGACTACCAAAATGTTTTGCTAGATCAAGTGGAAGCTCACGAGTGCACCACATTTGAATGGTCAGTCTCGCAGAGTGCATTGCACCATTGAAACCCGCCAACAGCGAGAGTGCGCCACTCACCCTCGACAACCTGGTCGTAGACTCGTTCCTCCACGGTGAAGATGACGTCAAATTTGTCATAGCAGCTCTGAAAGCGTTCCGGGGTGGGCTTGATCCTCCGGTTACGGTCGAGCATGTGCAAGATGCCGTTCTGCGTGTACCTGCATGTGCACTGTTAAGGAGTATTCACTACAGCCAGATGTTCTTAAAGGGTATGTACTGTCTCTATCCACCTGCAACTGGAGTAAGCGCTTACCCATACAAGCACAGAGAAATGCCTTTTTCAGCCTCAACCTTTTTTAATGGGCAGAAGTTTGCTTTCCTAGTCAGTGGTGTAGCAAGAAAAAGAATTTTCGAGATGCGGGGAGTTACGCTTTTACGTGTTTGTGTGGTTCTAAAACATCCTTGTAGGAAAGCTAATTTACAATTTTTTTTTTTTTCAATTGTGCACAGGGGAAGAAACAAGAGGAAGCAAGAGGGAGGGAGAGTGTTGAATGGCAAGCACTGTTCATCCCAGTGGCGAGTGAAGTGACCTCACACCAGTGATTCGCCTCGTCCATGCCTCGTCCGTGAGCTTCTCGGGAGGATAATGCCAACCTGTTTTTCACATCCAGATTCTAGCGGGGTGGAGGTGCAACTTCGGCATGTCAACACAGAGTGTCCGGCAACCAGCACACTTATCTCCTGTTCTGGCAAGGACAGCCGCGTGGTATTCAGCGTCCCTCATCTGTCTGCTTGATGACCTGTGTTGTTGAAGTACAGTGCGCTTGAACTCGGTGTAATTCAACAATGAATTTGTCAGACGATGCTGCACTCTATTTTATTCACATCGTGGAAGCATGTTCTAGAGTGCAAGTTCTTTCCTGCCGAACCAGTCTTTCCACCAACAATGTCGTTTTTGTTGAAACAATGCCGTTGCTTGAGTGGCATTAGGAGCGAAGTGGTGCACTGAACATTTGTGGCTTTTTGCACATGCCTCAACAGGCCAGCAGGTAGTCTCAGTAGAATTTTGTGTGTTTACTAGAGTGCTTCTTCTTTTCCCCTCAAGGAAATGAGCCCCAAAACTTACTGTGCATGAGAGTCAAGTACAAAACCGAAACCACACTAGCGGCGTTGCCAACAGTCTCTGGTCTGGTCCATTAAATGCGTCATAAAATGGCGGTGAGTCACCTGTGAAGCGAGTTCAAATTGGCTTGTATCGTGCTCACCTGAGGACCATGTGTGTCATATCTGTTCTGAACTAGATGCAAATGGCAATGTGCCCCCCCACTTCTGTTAGTAAGCTAATATCTAAAGAAGTTTTTTGTGCGTTGAAGATAGCTGCACTGCATCTTTGCGTGCCCGATGCCTATCACGCGAGTAACGGACAGTAAATCTACAGCTGGATGTCGACTAAGAAAAAGTTTCTACGGGAAAAAATGGGAAAGTAACCGGACCTCGAAGAGAAGTAACCGGACCTTGAAGAGAAGTAACCGGACCTCGGAGACGAATTTTTTGACGTAACAGCACGTTAACTGCCGTGCGAGTGAGGCAAGCCACGTGAAAGCACGCTACGCTCTCTTGAAGGCCCATTTAGATTTCTTTCCCCTTCGTGTGCACCATTAGTCTTTATTGTGAACATGCTTGAAATGCTCATTGTAAACTTTGAAAAGTGTTCAATATATCTGGACTCAGATTCAATGGCTGGCATAGGAAAATCGTAATTGCCCGAAATATGGCCATTACAACCGACAGATCGCTATACCTGGAATTCAGAACCTGATTCAAACTTATTCAGAACCATGCGCAGGCCACAGCCAGAGATCCTGCCCGGCATTTCCGCTTGTGCTTCTAAAGCCAGCAGCAGCTGGGCCACATTGTTCATGCCCCAAAATAGGCTCGAGAGACAATACCTGTAAGCAGGAGTACTGACAAGGGGCCACATGGTGAGCTCAATTTTAAGAAGCTGTGACATGCTTACCGTATGGGCTTTTAATTCAAAAGGTAAGTTCACTGTGCCATTTGTTCTCTATGTCGTTGAATGAAATTTCAGCTGTTGGAAATCTGCAACCAAATTTTTTCTTCTCCCGTGTAATGAACCCTTCTCTGAAATTGACACTAACATTTCTGAAAGTATGGCAAGGTAAAGTGCATATATGGTACAGAGCCTACCCTGTCCCCCAATGGTGCACTGAAAACACACAGAACATGGACCTCGAGAGTTGTTGTCTCCATTAAAAGAACAATCATCATGGCTAGGATTGAACCTGTGTCCTTCAGGTTGGCAGGTGAGAACCACATTGAATGTACTGCTGCAGCCAACCTAGACTATCTGTACACACTGCGTTTTCAAGTTCTCAAACTATTTGGAAAAAGGTATTATGAAAAATGACACTCGCAATTTGATTTCGAATTTCTGTCTGGACGTTTCTTCCTTATCAACGCAACAGGCAAGTTAGCGTGAAATGCATCATAAGTGGTCGGTGTGTTTCCAAAGATTCCGTTATGCCAAGAAGTGCATTAGTGAAGAGTTTTGCACCATTTCTCTCTTCATCTACTGCAGAGCATGACCAGCCCAGATGGCCAGCGACTGCAACAACATGGACATTGCCATAATTTCTCGCAGCATTGTGCACTGAAAAGTCTATACTTAAGTGGTGCTGGATAATCTGTGTACGTTTACTATGAGCTCTACAAAAAAAGAAAAGTTATCAGTTCACCAAAACAAGCTTTACAAAGGCTGGGTTTCCATGGGAACATTTACAGTGTTCCAATCAATCCATCTGGAAAAGATACAGAGCTTTGTCCTTCTCCATCAGATCCTGGTACATCTGCTCATAGGTGACACCAAAGTCGTACACGTTGGGCTTGTCCGGTGCAGATCCGGGCAGTTTCACCTGGGCTCCCGAACCGAATGACCGCACCTTGAAGCCCTTCTTGCTGCATAGTGTTAGAAAAGACGAGCTAAGTTCCACGTTGCAATATCGGGAGCTGACATAAGCAAGCTTAAGTTTCCTGCTTCTGCAAATTAACACTTTCACAGAGTGTGCGAGTCTGGTGTAAATGGTCCTTTTCACCTTGCAGGCTGACAGGAGGGAGACCCACTCAACAATTATGCCTTTTCATGAAGTGCAGGAACATATAACCTCAGACAAAAAAAAAAATCATCATGACAGTAAACAAGCCTGGGAACCAGCTTAATGTGCACAAATGTTTGCACTCACGTGCACGAAAAAAATTGTGCTGTTTCGCTGGGAAAGCAAAGCATAGGTATAGAGATCAAGATATTTTACTATTTCATGAAATTATGGCAGTGTGACAACAAAAAAGTCCGGTTAGTTACTAAAGCATTTTGGAATGTGCCCGAAGACATGGCAAAGTTGATTCGATGACTGCAAAAGCCAGCAGTCATGGCACTGGAACGTATGTGTGTTGTTCCTTGCTTCAGCGTGTAAACTACTCTGCATACTGTCGCGGTTCACTGAGAGCAGGAACTTTATTGCTCAAAGAAAAAGAAGTACAAGAAGATGCCTTTTGGGCTCACGTTAAACTGTCTACAAAATGGCACTGCTGCTGAAGTCGCCAATTTCTTCCTACGCAACATCTTTTTGCATCACAGCGCTCCACGTGTTCTCCTCAGTGACTGTGGCAGTGACTGTGGCAAACCTTGTGTCTTGTTCATTCTCACTGAAGTCCTGCGCGCCTCAGACGCCATTCACAAGACCGTGTAGAGTTATCACCCGTAGACCAACGGCCTGACAGAGCGTTTTCACCATACTCTCTTGGACATGCTCGCAGTGTATATCGCCCCAGACCACGTGAACTGGGATGCAATCCTGGCATTCGTAACATTTGCCTACAACACGGCAATGCAACGCACCACTGCATTTTGAGGTGAACAAAACGAGAGACACCGCCCAAAATAATGACTTTTTGTGACGTCGCCTGGAGGACCACTGCTCGGACCAATTTCCAGGCATCCAACTATACGCCAACTTCCAAGGCAATTTGCGCACCTGTTGGTCAGAGTGTGTGCATAGTGTCAAGCTTTGCAGACTTTCACGAGAAGCCAGGCCACACCGGCCCCACAGCAGAACTACAGTGCACTACCTTTCTTCGCACAAAGTCAACCCTGCTGAGGCTTCCGTCTAGGAGCTAGATCTGAATTTCAATGTTAAACCTGCGGCGGATGTCAGAAAGGTTGTGCGTGCGGTGGAATGTTCGGTTAGCCTAGTTGACCTATCCTGCCATGAGAAGGCACGCACCCGTGCTATTGGTGACTTCACCGGCGGAAGTTCGCTTCTCCTCTTTCTGCCGAGGAATGGTCGGCTATGAAGCAACTTCAAGAAAACACCGAAATCGTGATTCTTCCTGCTGACGAGGGGACTGCGATGGTAATAATTGACACGGCTGTCTACAAATCCAAGATAATGGCTCTGCTTGACCACCAAGAAACTTACGTCTGGCTCACTCGGGACCCGACCTTGAAGGTACAGAGGAACTTACAGGCACTCCTGGAGGACGTGTTTCACTTCGTAGCTCCTGAGCACAAGTCCCTGTATTTTAAAATTCTCTGTCATAACTGGTGCTGCGCCTGTGCCTTATGGCCTGCCGAAAGTTCACAAGCCCAATGTGCCCCTACGTCCAATCATTGACTACACTCGCTCCCTTGTCTACAAATTATCCAGATACCTGCACCAAATTCTGTCTCCACTCAGTCAAAAAAAGCTCCACGCATGTGAGCAACTCCTTCGATTTTATTGGAAAAGTTCGTGAAGTGACAATAGACGACGATGACGGACGTGATGGTTTCTTTTGGCGTGGTGTCGATGTGTACCTCAGTTCTGATTGATGCAGCCATGGAGGCACGCACTTCTGCACTTGTCTAACGGTACTTTGCCAGACAGGTTGCCCATTGATGTTCCCGACCTCAAGAGGCTTCTCTCTTTTTACCTTGGAAACACGTACTTCTGCTTGAACAAGGCCTTCTATAGGCAAGTCCACGGTATGACAATGGGTGCCTCCGCTGCTGCCAACCTTCTAATGGAATGGCTGGAAAGTAGAGAACTCGCCTCCTTCAGTCCAAGGCCAAGAATTTTCCTCTGCTATGTGGATGACTGTCTTTACGTGATTCGGCAGCAGCGCTTTGACTTCGTTCACAGCGCGTCTGAACAGTCAAGACCATCGAATTTACAGTAGGGATGGAGGCAAATAATAGACTACTACCATTTCCGGATGTGCTGGTCAGCAGATGCGGTGGACCACTTTCATTTAGCGTGTACCGAAAAGGCACTCATACTGGCCGCTACCTCCATTTTCGTTCTGTTCACCCTGATGCTCACAAAACGCCTGTTGCTTACATGCTTTTCATACGTGCAAACCACATTTTCACCAAAGCAGAAGACAGTTTCACCGACTTGTATCGCTTGCGAGGTGACATCTCGGCAGGCGGCTATCCCACAGTCATTTTTTAATGCAGTGGAACGTCACCTGTACAATTTCGTCCAACTGGCTAATCCCTGTCCAAAAAAACTGACTTCCATACACTATGTTCTTGGGATAAGCGAAACCTTATCTCGAATTCTGCGCAATTATGACGCTGAAGTGACCCACGCACCTGTGTGTAAGCTGAGGCAGGCACTCGTAGGCAGTAAGGACAGGCTTCCGCGAGAATCGTTTCCTGGGGTCATCTACAAAATACTCTGCACAGGTTGTGACTCCACACACACACACACACAGGTGAATCGGGAAACTCTCATCAGAGACATGAGACAGCATCAGAACGACATCGAACGGAAACGAACGGTTCCTAATGCCCTCGCCGAGCATGCAGATGTAACGGGCCACAAAATTGACTGGGAAAATTCGAGAATTATCGGCCAAGAAACCTGAGATTGTGGCTTTATCTTGAGTCACTGGAGATAAAGAGGGCATGCCACACCTCAGTCGAAGTGAGGGAACCCTTCCCTCGTCATACATGCGCTGCTTACGTCACGTACTGCACAATATATAATAGGCATCTGTGAACTTGCTCACGCCCTATTAAAGTGAACAAGGCTTCCGTAGCGAAGCCGAAACATCTTTTATCCATTTTTATTGTTTTAGTCATTATTTTGGTCGGTGTCTCTCATTTTGTTCGCTTCATGCTTCATCCCGACCAGACGCCTTGTTCCACTGCTGAAGCCCCGCAAGTCACCACTGGAACTCTCATCCTATCACCCGATCGCTTTGGCAAGTTGAGTGGCCAGAGCAATGGTGAGGATGGTCGTAGGACACCTAGAGTGGTGCTTGGAGTATGACAACAGCTACCCAGATGCCATGGCGTGTTTTTGTTGCAGTCGATCGTCGATAACATCGTAGATCTGGTCACATACGTCCAGCATAAGAAAAGCCGTAAGCGTTGCTGCGCTTCTTTGTTCCTCGACGTCAAAGGGGCATATGACATTGTTACTAGAGTTGTGCGAATATTCAAAATTTCAAATAATTTTCTAACAGTGCTTGGTATTCGATTCGCACTGAATAGTAAGTTGGTAATTAAGGGGAAAAAATATGCTATGTCTCATTATGAGTGGCCCATTCCTGCAAGCAGTGCGCTTCGCTGCATAACACCAGCGTACTGCAGCAAAACTAACACTCACGTACAACAGAGGAGCTAACACACATGTACTGCGGCGAAGGTAATACTCGCATATTGCAGCAAAGTTACCTGAGCTTTCTGTTGCACAGTTCTCGGTGGACTGTTCTTCAGAACTTTGGAATGACACCATGGGCATATATGTCATTCAGTAAATTTTTTTCCCCATGTTTAACAATACATTTCTCCATAATTAGATATGGCATTAATAAAAAATATTCGAAAATTATTCAAAAAATATTTGATTCGCACTCGAACATAAATATTTGAATTTCCTTCGCACTAAAGATTTTACTATTCGCGCAGCTCCAATTGTTACCCATGAAGCAATCCTCTCTGCTCTTGAAGAAGTGGTTGGATGTGGGTGGTCGGATGTGTTGCTGGATACGGAGCTATCTCGCCATGTGTATATATATATGTATTTTTTTTTTTTCGTGTACCAAAGGTGGCCACATTTCTCTACATTATAGCTGCCGCAGTGTTCTTCGGGGCGGTGTACTTAGCCCTGTGCTATTTAACATCACGTTATTTGCTTTGCTTGAGCATGTACCAAGCACTGTCAGTACAATGACGACATGCGTATGGACGTCGGCAGTGTCGCAGTTACAGCTGCCAGCAAGAATTCGAAGAGCTGCTGCTCAAGCTGCTATCTACCTTTGTAATAGAGGCGTAGAAATTCCCCCCGAGAAATGTGCACTAATGCCCCTTTACATGCAAATCTATGACTCTCTACACCATAATGATAAACAGCCAAAGAATATCGTACGTTTGCTTTCTCGGTGTCATAACTGACAGAGATCTGGCATGGAGCCCTCACGTATCGTACATGAAAAATTGGTTGACGAGCATCTGTCACTTGTTCAAGTGCTTCTAGTGGAAAACCATGGGGCATGTCGACATGTGTTATGCTGCAGCATAACATGTTGGGGCGCTTCTCCTCGGCTTTCTTCTATGCAGCTTGCCAGCAATAATGACCATGGGCAAAACTACTCTACGTACAATACAGAGTGTGCGGCCTCAGGCGATCTGTCTAGGCCTACTACAGAGTGCATCAACAGTGTGGACAATAGCAGTCGCTAGAGACCACCTTGTCAAGACCCACATTGACATGGAAGCCCTCAGGGCACATACCAAGCATCTTGCCAGGACCCCTCGCCACCACCTCTCTTCTTTACCAGAGCGCACATCTCTCAGTTAAACAATAACAGTACAGGGTGACTCGTTACCATCTTATTTCACTCCTGCTGCAAGACCTTAAATTCCCCCATGGTGTCTCGCTCAGCTGGACGTCAACCAGGCAATACATGGATTAAGAAAAAAGCCACTTTATCAGCAGTCACCAGCGCTTAAACAGCACATGTTACTTCTATTGTACAAGAAGTACCAGGACTCTACGCATCTCTACATGGACGAACCGTGCTCCTGAACAGTTCCACTGTATCGGTCGCGATACCCACGAAAGTTGCAACATTAAAATTTAAGGTTACCCATCCAACAACATCGATGGCAGGAGAGCTCGCAGTGCTCCTTACTGCCAGTCATTCTATCAGAGATGAACTGCCACACAAACGAATGCTTTTCCGCAACTCCAAGACGACACTGCAGTCTCTACTGTCACGTCTACGCCGTGGACCACACGAACAGCTGGTGTTCAAGGCTACAGCATACAGGCTGCAGCATACAGGTTACAGGCTGCGGCGTACAGGGAAGGCAGGCCACAAAACTTTTCAATGGCTTCCAAGTCACTGCAGGATTATAGGCAATGAATGGGCTGATCAAGCCACACGTTCTGCTCATGTTGTGGACCAACAAGTACCCATACCATTGTCAGGGATGGATGCTGCACGGATGCTTCATCACTGCTTGCTCGCAAGTGTTGCAGTGGGGTGACAAACATTTCACGCAATCCCGACTTTACCCACCCAAGACTTGCCAAGGAGAAGCCACGCTTTTATATTTTATATATGATTTGGCATTGCATTCACCAATGCCTATGTGATAGGAATGGTGGACATCGGAGCCTGTGACCACTGCAGTCACAAAGCATCAATAGGGCCCATTTAGTGTGACTGCTTTCAGCACAGTGCAGAGAGGCTATCCCAGGCTATCCTTTTTCTATGCGGTCAATTAGCTGGATGACAGACCACTGTCAGAAGAAGGAATTCTACGATATCATCTGGACCTCACGTCAAAGAAGCCCATGCAAGTGATACTGCGCTTGTTGAGATCTACCGGCCTCCGTGAATGCCTCTAACCGGAACGTGGTTTATGTGTTTGTGTGTGTCCGTGTTTTACTTTCGGTGCGTGTTTGGAATTTTGTACCACCCTTCGTCATTGTCATCTTTCTAACCCCTCCCCCCCTTCTCCCCAGTGCAGGGTTGCAAACTGGAGAATAACATTAGCATTAAACTCCCTTGCCGTTCCTCTTCATCTCACTTATTCTTGATATTATTATTATCGTAGCGGTGGTCGTCGTCAAGGGGCTTCCTGCGATTCAGTATTTATTTTACTGCATTTAGGATCAGGCCCTGTCCCTCCTCTGTGTGAGAAGTACGGAGACGGCGATCAATGCCGACCAACTACATGCACACTAACAGCCATGCTACAAAAGTGGACAAGAAATTGATTTGATATGAAAAGGTTTCGGGCACGTCATTAGTGATTATACCGTGAGGGGCAGGCAGGAGGGAACAGCACACAAGTACGCTCGTAACGCAGGGGGAATGTCCATTTCACGAAGTGGTCACAAATGTTGTAGTTTACTGCACAGTAAGAAAAGACAAAAATGCTCCAGTTCTTGTCAGCATTGTTTCTTTCCTACACCCATTTATAGACCAAACTGTGACACAAAATAGCATGAAAAGTGCATGCATTTTTCATGGCGCATGAGGTAAACTATTTGGTCCAAACTGAGAAAAAAAATCATGAGTGACGCCGAATTTTGATGAACGTATGAACACATTTTACTGTCTTCTGTGGCAGCAGCAGCCATGACTACCAAAGACGAAAACACACACACACTTGATCGGTGGCATCACTTCTCTTTATTGGCATGCTGCATGCATTTAGGCGGTGCCCACTACACGCAGCTTTCCTGTTACGATGAGAGAAGCAAAATTCAAGGTGGAAAATGGTAGCTTGTCTTCCTGCTGAACTGCAACGCAAATGACCTGAGGTTTTGGTACATAAAATCTGAGCAATCACATATCGGGGGGGCAATTCACTTCTGAAACAAACGATCTCAGACAACGCCAGTTTCTCAGGCGGTACAAGAGATAGCCTGTTCAGCATCGTTACACTAAAGAGCAGGTGCTTTGAAGCATGCTGCACTGTGCACTAATGTATTGGTGCCCTAGCTATACACATGGGGCAGCAGCTAGTATGCATATGTTTACCGTTTTGCCTTCTAATGGTACAACTCTTCGTTACAGAAGTTTACAGCTGTAGCCCAAATGTCACACAGCAGAACAAGTAAGAACAGAAAGTGGACATGGAAAAGCCCAACGGAGAAACGAAAAACGAAATAGATTTCATAATGTGTACTGATCCAAGCATAGTACTAGACACGGAAGTGGTTAATAAGGTCAGAATCAGTGACCACAGACTAGTAAGGGCGAAGATAACCCTCAATCTAAAACGCACAAGGACAAAGTTAATCACGCGGAAGAAGGCCAACCTCGATCTCGTCAGGGCGAAAACAGAAGAATTTAGAATTGCACTTAAGAACAAGTTTGAGGCTTTAGGACACAAAGAGAATGAGGACATAGAAAAGACATTACGAAGACATTACTAAGCTGATCACCGAAGCAGCGATCGAAGTAGGGGGCAAAGCACTGAGACAAGATGTAAATAAGCTCTCTGAATCTACTAAAAATTTAATCAAACAACGCCAACAGATGAGAATAACTAACTCAAGAGGCAGGATAGAATTTGCCAAGCTGTCTAAGCTCATCAGTAAAAGCAGAGTCAGGGACATACGTAACCATAACATGAAAGAAATAGAAGCAGCCGTGAAAAAAGGAGTCAGCATCAAAACAACTAAAAGGAGGCTTTGCGCGGGAAAGAACATAATGCATGCCGTAAAAGATAAGCAGGGCAACACCGTTACCAACTTCAGTGATATAACCAAAGTGGCCGAGGACTTCTATTCTGAACTATACAGTTCAAATACGAGTCCCCCCACCATGAGGGTAGTAAATGTCGCTGAGGACACCGAAATTCCATGTGTTACTGCGGACGAAGTTAGGAAAGCAATTCAGGGCATGTCCCGCGGAAAAGCGGCTGGAGAAGACGGCATAACAGCCGACTTGATCAAAGACGGCGGAGACTTCCTAACTAGAAAGCTCGCGACACTATACACACAGTGCCTCAAAACTTCAAATGTACCAGTCAGCTGGAAAAACGCAAATATTCTACTATTACATAAGAAGGGAGATGTTAAAGACTTGAGAAACTACAGGCCGATCAGTCCTACTCTCAACACTCTACAAAATTCTCACAAAGGTTATCTCCAACAGAATAAGGGCCACACTTGAATTCAATCAACCAAGAGAACAAGCAGGGTTCAGGAAAGGATACTCCACCATATACCACCTTCATGCGATAAATCAAGTAATCGAGAAGTCAGCGGAATACAACAAACCCCTCTATATGGCTTTCATAGACTACGAAAAGGCTTTCGACTCGGTAGAGATACCAGCAGTTCTAGAGGCATTACGCTGACAAGGAATATGCCATAGCTACGTAAACACAATAGCCAACATCTATAAAGATTCTACAGCCGCCCTGCTCCTCCACAAGAAAAGCAGAAAAATCCCAATACAGAAAGGTGTCAGACAAGGAGATACAATTTCTCCAATGCTGTTTACTGCATGTTTGGAAGAAATCTTCAAAAGGTTAGACTGGGAAGAGACAGGGCTAAGGATTAACGGCGAATATCTGAGTAACCTAAGATTTGCAGACGACATAGTTCTCTTTAGCAATGATGGCGACGAACTGCAAAAAATGATTGAAGACTTAAACCGAGAGAGCTCTAAAGTAGGGTTAAGGATGAACATGCAGAAAACAGAGATAATGCTAAGTGGCACGGCGAAGAAACGTGGCTTCACGATCGGAAACCAAACATTAGAGGTCGTAGAAGAATACCTATATCTAGGACAACTACTGACAGGAGAACCCGCCCATACAAAAGAAATCCACCGTAGAATAAACATGGGATGGCGCGCGTACGGGAGACATTCCCAACTCATCGGAGGAAATCTACCACTATCACTCAAGCGGAAACTATATAACTACTGCATTTTGCCAGTACTGACGTACGGGGAAGAAACTTGGAGAATTACGGAGAATCTCGAGAGGAAGTTATGAACGGCGCGGCGGGCGATGGAACGAAAAATGATAGGCGTTACATTAAGAGATAGAGAGAAAGCCGAGTGGGTCAGAGAACAGACGGGAGTCGCCGACATAATAACTGACGTTAAGAAGAAAAAATGGACATGGGCAGGCCACGTGATGAGAAGGATAGATAACTGATGGACAGTTAGAACGACGGATACCAAGCGAGGGCAAACGTAGCCGGGGGCGACAGAGAGTAAGATGGGGGGACGAAATCAAGAAATTCACAGGCGTCAAATGGAATCAGCTCGCGCAGGACAGGCAAGAATGGAGAGGATTGGGAGAGGCCTTCGTCCTGCAGTGGACATAAGATAGGCTGATGATGATGATGATGATGAGAACAAGTCACCGCTCGACAATAATTCAAGTATCGCAACAGGGCTTCAGAAAAATGCTGAAGAGCTGCCCTATAGACCGTTTTCACGGAGTGAGGCGGAGTGCTCTGGCAACCCATGCCTTCCTCCTCTCCTGGTGTGTGCCAGGCGGCTCAGAGCGCGCACGCTCGTGCTTGGGTATGTGGAGCAGTCGAACAATTTGTGCATGTTGTGGGCTAACCTGGCGGTTTCTTTCTCTTTTATTGTGATGCCAGACAACATATAATGTCGACAGAATGCCAGCGTACAGTTTTCATCGTTGTGACAACAACTACAGGAAAAGGAAACTCTTGTCGAAGGAATTATACGACGTGCATGACCAGACACGGAGAGCTCGCGGCTGGGTACTTTTCAAGTTGTGTCATTTTCGTCTTGAAAAGGGGCAGCGGCATTCATGGTTTACATGCTTATACGAAAAAAGCTCTGCACACGGAGAAGTTCCCGCGAATATCGGGGTCTTATCATTTCTGGCGAACACACCGATGCTGAACCTCGGCTATGACCGCAAGAAGCCTGCCCGACAAGTGCCGCAACGATCAATCAGCCCAGTGAAGTAAGAAAAAAAGCAAACACGTACCTTTTTAATGATCGAATAGTGTTTCTTCAACATCTTCTACTTAGCTTTGCCCATTACAGGGTGAACCTTGCAACAATAGCACACTGAGTAGACGAGACAAAAAAAGAAAAAAAACATGTCCACACGTGCACGGGTGCGCACTGCTTGATATCGGGTACCGCGATCTGCCTCACAGGAGGCAGATACTCCAGCTATCTTTGTTGTTAGGCATGATAAAAAGAGGGGTGGGGGGGGGGGGAGGGTCCCTGCAATGTCTCGATCACCTGCGGACTCCGCCTAGCCGTTCGCCAGAGCCGACAGCTGATCATCGCTTTCCTTATCACCTTCGTTCCCGCCTCTCCCGTTCCTTTCTCGTGACACACACACACACATGCCTGTCAATCGTGTTACTGATTGTATTAAAAGAAAAAGAAATGGACAAAAGAAAGAAAAAAGCAGAAACCACCCGATGGATGTAACCGAACCAGCCACCGCATGCCTACGCACGACCGCATTCCCCTCCCCCCTCTTCCCCTGTTCCCCTTCGCAAAAATACAACTAAGGTAAAAAAAAAAGTTCATTGTATCCCTTAAGGCGCTCCTGCTCGGCCAGACAGCGTGAAAATGCGTGCGCTTTGCAAACAGAAAGAGCTCGTCGTACACCACGGTACTTTTGCGACATCCTCTGTTAAAATCAATGACTATCGCAGCCTTAAAACTTGTTAGGATGTTGCGCAAACTCATTTCCTATATACAGAGCTCCAATTTACGTGAAACTGAGCCCGCCTGAGCTAAAAAAAAAAAACCGACGAAAGCTGCATCTGCGCCCATACCGGCCATGCAAAAGCAAGCGTTTGCACACACCAGTAGGTTGCCAGGTCGGAGACTGCTCCGCCCGCTAGGCCACATGGCGGCACCCACGAGAAAACGGTCTATATACTTCAGAAAGAGGAAGTCACAATCTAATGCGTGGGTTGGGGTGCTGCTGTTGTAGGTGGCACAAATGGTGACACGGTTATCTTCGCTGCTGCACGGTACAAGGACGGGTAAAGGTAGGTGTGCACACTTGCTGCGAGACAGTTGACTATTTTGTTGCAACAAACCAAACAAGGTTCCACCACGAGTTTTTACGACTTTGAACATGGAGACACTTCAGCTTCTCAGCAGTCAGATGAGATGCATAGTGCTTCATCACTTACAAATGACCTTAGAAGAGCTATCCTGGCGTAAAGACGGTATTTATTCCTCATAACATGACCTTGTGCTCGTATGCAGCAGTAAAGAGACTCTTCTTGTTTGCCAAGCTTGCGTTGAAGCCAAACCGATGCTGTCAGAAAGACTTCAGAAGCTGCTGTTGCTTAAGTGGAATTACTAACAATCTTCTCAGCAAAACAGACCATGTGTGTAAAATAAACATACTTAGTTCAGAGGTGCTCGTTATTCATTCAAGCATTCAAGCAAGGCTCTTGACTTGCAACTTTCGATACGGTGCCTCATTATTAGGTCTACTCCATTCAGCTAAGGTTCATCTTCTGCACCTTTCCCGGTGCACCACCGTACTCGATTGTGGCGGGGTGCAGCTAAGGTGCCGCCGTGGTTTCGTGCACCTTTGCACCTTCCAGCGTGTGGGTGCAGCGTTTTGGTGCGTCCTTGGTAGCCTGTCAGCCGACGGGTGCAGACGATGGCATCAGTCTAATGACGATGGCTGCAGATAATATACTGTATTGTGGCCGTGCATAGTGGTGAAATCAGAGTAATTCTGTGAAAGTGACACATTAATAGTCTGATCTGAACATTTGTGTGATGACAGCTTGTTTTCATCTTCACCTTTTCTTTTTGCAGATGGTCGGTAGACTTTTTCTCCTTACTGACTGTATACGCATGTCCAGACTAATCACGTTGCCCCATGTCAGCAGATCTGCTTTTGCATGCCCGCCCGGAGGTTTCGTTGTAGCATATCGCCATAGTTGTAGTGAGCCCAAGCAGGTTACTAAAAACAAAAACTCCTCGAGCTAGCCCTGCAGCAGACAACAGGCCTGCACCTCAACATCCGATTGACCCATCTGGATGGCAAGGGACGGAGCTGCATCTGCACCGCTAAAACGGGTGCTGGGAACTGCTGCACCAGGCGTCGACACCACCTGCACCTTTTTGTATGTGGTGCCGTGCACCTTTTCTGGACCGAATACACCTAGTAATGTTCTTGTGGTGCATCAGCTCCACTGAAATAAAAAGAAATATAATCTACTATCTGTGCTGTATTCTTTTTATCTGTAGTCCAGAATATTCTTTCGTCAGGTGTGTTTGATTCTGCACCCTGACCAGTGCTGATGGTGAGGGTGCAGGGCGCTTGTGGTGCCCTCATGTCTCTTTTTCTGTTTTTCAATCGAGGGTATGGGTGTCGTCTGCTGTGCACACTTCTTCCATTGCTGTCGACAGGCCTTTTGCATCATAAAAAACGTTAAAGCAATTACGGGCTGAAAAATATGCAAGCAATGTCAGCTTACCGCCATGCAGCTCACTGCAAGAAGAAAAAAGTAATCAACTCGCCAGACGTTGCATGAAGCTTCGCGCTGCCTTGTGCAAATATAACACTGTTCTTGTACACTGCAAGTATTAGTCGGTCTTGCACACAATCTACTTCCACGAACAACACCATGCTCAACAACAGCGGTTCAACCGGCACCTCAAAGCATTGTCTGCTTTCAGGCTGCACTGCAAGGTAGAACCACCAAGAGAGGAGGTGTCGCAGTTCACTGCACCGTGGCGACACCACTCTGGCACCGCACTACAATCAAGCACCACAGTTCAGGGCACCAGTGAATCGTGGACTGAAGTGCACCGGTTCAGGAGGTGTTGTTAACCACGTTTGACCTGAACACACCTGACTTTTTATAAAAGAATATCCCGTTACATCAAAGCAAAAGTTATCTCAATATCTGTATTTTATGCTGCCAGCAGGTGTATTTCGATATCTGTATTCCAAAATACTTTTCTAAGTATCCCTGCTAAGCTCCAGTCTGGATGTAGCTATAGTGACGGTTGCAGTTATGTCTGGACACAACGCTAGACACTGCTTTGTTTGTGCGCTGATCTCTTGATATGACTCTAAGAACACGTTTATGGCTTCAAAGTTTATTTTATTTACAAATACTGCTGTCTCAGTTATTGAGACATAGCAGGAGTGGATTCAACACAATGAAAAATAGAATTTAACTAAATACATGATTTCGCAACTCTCTTTCAAATTGCTGAGCATCGAGTCTGCGCAGAGACCCATCAAGCTCATTCCATAGATCCACGGTTCGCGGAAAAAAAGAAAACTTAAAACAACCAAGACTAGCTCTAAAGGGCATAATATTTAGGAAATTGAATCGTCGGGTACGGCGTGCAGAAGCTGCAACGAAAGAAATGGGCGCTAGAGCACTCAAGCCGCTGTGAACTATCTTATGCAGAAGGATGATACGATCGCAAGTGTGCCGATGTTCAAGACGCTGCAGTGATAAAACATGCGCTTGCGAACTAGGCGAGAACCGCCGGTCATAGCAACGAAAAATAAACCTTATTGCCTTTTTTTGAACAGATTCTAACATAGCTATGTCATGTTTGTGGTGAGGTGACCAAACAACAGACGCATATTTGAGTATGGGCCTGACCAAGGTCTCGTACGCTGTCAATTTGCATTCTTTAGTAGAGTTGCTTAATGTGCGTCGGAGATACCAAAGTTTTCCAAGAGCCTCGTTGCAGATTGTTTCGATGTGCGTGTCATTTTAAATTTGTCGTCAGAGTTACACCAAGGTATTTAAACTCCGTGACACGAGCTAGACTGACACCATCATTAGTATATATAAAATTAAGAGGCTGTTTCTTATTTGAAAAGGTCATGGCTACAGTCCTTTTTAAAATTAATAGACATTTGCCACGTTTCACACCAGTTACAAAACAATGAAAAAACACTGTTCAGCGCTTCCTGATCTTCAACATTAGAAATGGTGTTATAGATAACGCAGCTGTCTGCATACATTCTAAGTTTAATTTGAGTGTCACCGATAATTTCTGCTACGTCATTTAGGTAGATAATAAACAAGAGTGACCCAAGCATCAAACCTTGGGGCACCCCTGATGTTATTTGTACGTCAGATGACTTCGCGCAGTTAAACGTAACAAATTGTGTGTGCGACCGCCAGTAATCTGCTATCTAGTCAACTAGCTTATTGTCGCCGAAAAATGTGCGAAGTTTAACTAAAAGTTTAGCATGACAAACCATGTCAAAGGCCTTCGAATAATCAATAAAGATGGAGTCAATCTGTCCTCGGTTGTTAAGGGAAGAAGCAATGTCGTGTGTAAATTCAAGCAACTGTGTAACAGTAGAATAGCCAGCACGAAAGCCGTGCTGTGATCGGGAAAGTATATTGTGTGTTCTTCTATAAAAATTGTAGTGCAAAGGAACACACGGACAGACAAAGAGCACAGGACGGGCGCTAACTTCCAACTGTGTTTATTGAAAAAACGTACGTACACTTATACAAGTCCCAAGGGGCGGCAAGGGCATGACACTCGCGTTAATCAGGAAACTATGAGGAATATCATATCTTGAAGCAATGTGGCATGAAATCGTATCTGGACACATAGCATGCTCCCATGACTTATTTTTCAGTTTTCACGCCAGTCCATTTGATTACAAAAGTGATGCTGCAGGAGGAAGGAAACAAGGCCAAAGGAAGTAATAAGTGTTGCTAGCAGAAACTTTGTAGGATTGGGTCACATAGAGGGAACACCAACGGCTCTGCTTAAACACACACACTGGAGGACAGTCAACAATACTTAGAGGGCCAATGGGGTGCGTCACACACAATCAAAACCTGCAAAACGACAAAAATACTTAAAGGCCAATGGGGTATGCCACAAACGATAAAAGCAATAAAACCGGCAAAACGACAACAAAACTTAAAGGCCAAAGGGGGTGCATCACATACAATAAAAACCGGCAAAACGACAACAATACTTAAAGGCCGAAGGGGTGCGTCACAAAACAGAAAAGAACCATCCAAAAAATGGTAACAGGTCTTAAACGTACAAGGAGGCGTCAATAAAATGGGAAAAGTAAAAACAATAGGTAAAAAGATAAAAAGGTAAAAAAAAAAAGAAAAATGCACTTCCCGAATGACGTGAAAATTTTTATACGTGTCCTTCCAGGAAGGTCACTTCACTGTTCAAGAGTGTTAATGAAGGCGTGCTAATGCAATTGTCACCGTCCTTTAAAATGTAGTAGGCTTCAACTATCTCTCTTTCCGTCCTATCTGGTGCCCGCTTCTTTACGAAACTAGTGCACGCAAACTGGGGTGTGCACCCGCATCTTTTGCAATGCTCGGCCAGGTGCCCTCCAGAGTTGTTCTTCACACTCACCGCATGCTCTCTGGCCCTATCATTGAAACACCGACCTGTTTGCCCTATGTAAACTTTAATCGCAGCTGAGCGGGATTTATAAACGGCTTTTGTTTCACATTCGGTGAAAGTAGTGTCGTGTTTCTTATCACAATTTTGCTCTTTCTTTTTGAAGTCATGGGGCATACCTTTGAAAGTTTGCATGGAGCCGTGAACACAACATTGACATTGTATTTTGAGAGTACCTTCTTCAAATTGTGTGAGATACGGTGTACATACGGTACTGCTACCATGGGTTGCCTCTCACGCTCATTGGACTCCTTGCTTCCGATACCTTTAAGCTTCTTTAGCAGGGACTCGCACACACTAGAGACCAATATGGCAGGGAACTTGGAAGCGTGGAGGCGGTCAATTTGCTGTTGAAAACTAGCTTGCATTTGGTGTTTGCAGGACTTTTCAAGAGACACTTTCAGGCAAGTCATGGTGATACCTCTCTTAACCAGTTTCGAGTTGGCGCTGTTGTAGGGCAACAGACCTTTCTTTGTGCTGGGATTATACATCCAGCAAATGTGCTTGCTCGTGAAGTACAGTTTTAAATCCAGGAACTGAATGCTGTTGCCATCTGCTATTTCCCTAGTGAACCGAAGCCCTTCACCTGCAATGTCAAAAGCCTGCTGTATGTCTGAAATGACTGAATCTGGCACAGCTCTGCCTACACAATTTAAGATGACCAGGTAGTCATCCACATATCTATAGGCCTTTGTGACATGAAATTTTTGTAGTTCTGGGGCCAAGCGCTTGTCGACAGCTGATAGAAAGATGTCGCATAACACAGGTGCCACGGACGACCCTATGCATACGCCCGATTTTTGTACATAGTACCGTTCATTAAAGCATATGGCCGTTGAGTCCAGGTAGAACTTAAGCAAGGTGATAAAGTTATCACAGCTTAACCCCGTGGCATTCCGGAACGTGACTTCACCGTTTTCATTGATTAAGTCTTGCACTGCACAACACAAGCCTGCGTGAGGAATGGAATAAAAAAGTTCTTCAAAGTCCATTGAAAAAGCATGCGTGCCAGAGACTGTTCCATCAAGTAAGTCCTTGGCTATTTCTTGGGAGCTTCGCACTAGGAACGGATCTGTGATCCGGAGAGAACTTAGGTGCTTCTGTAGGCACTGTCCGATGAGGCCCTGCCAGGATCCTTTTTCAGTAACAATAGTTCTGAATGGGCATTCAACCTTGTGGGTTTTTGCAGCGAATAATGCTTCTAAAGAGTAGGAAGCTGCTTTTTCAACTTTCTTCCGAAGGTATTCCAGGTTGAAGTCCTTTAGCAATCTGACAGCCTTTCTCTTTTGAAGCTTGGGTTTGAAACTGCAAGATTTGAAGTTTTTTTCAACGGCGGCTACGGCTTTTTCATTGAACTTTCCTTTGTCCATGACGACAAAACCTCCTTCTTTGTCGGCTTGGAGCGCTGTTCCAGTGTGTCAACGACATACTTGGAGGGAGGTTTCTTGGATGGGTGAGAGCCTGCTCTTGATAGAACACAGTTGACTGCATCGCTGGTAGCTCAGTCCCGTTCTCGAACGTCTGTGCGCAAGGCTGCTTGCCTTGCTGTGGCCAGAAGCTGATGTCGCTGTACCGCCGGCTCGAAGATGTACTTCGGTCCGTTGTCCAAGATACGACGACACCTGTCCGGTAGACTGCAGTCACCTATGATGGTTACGCTGTTGGCGGCCGTCCTTTCTTGCTTCGGCCTTGGCGGAAGGCCAGCTTGCGCACATTGCCAAAGGAGTTCCGTTGACTGTGCTGCAAGCTTCTTGAACTCTCTGAAGCGCCTGTCAGTTGAAGACTGTTGCGTTTCTTCTGCCAGAACGAGGCGAAGGTAGTCATAAAATAGGTGCACCTGCCGCCAATACTTCGTGGAGGCGGTCAATTTGCTGTTTTCAACAGCAAATTGACCGCCTCCACGCTTCCAAGTTCCCTGCCTTATTGGTCTCTAGTGTGTGCGAGTCCCTGCTAAAGAAGCTTAAAGGTATCGGAAGCAAGGAGTCCAATGAGCGTGAGAGGCAACCCACGGTAGCAGTACCGTATGTACACCGTATCTCGCACAATTTGAAGAAGGTACTCTCAAAATACAATGTCAATGTTGTGTTCACGGCTCCATGCAAACTTTCAAAGGTATGCCCCATGACTTCAAAATGAAAGAGCAAGAATTGTGATAAGAAACACGACACTACTTTCACCGAATGTGAAACAAAAGCCGTTTTTAAATCCCGATCAGCTGCGTTAAAGTTTACATAGGGCAAACAGGTCGGTGTTTCAATGATAGGGCCAGAGAGCATGCGTTGAGTGTGAAGAACAACTCTGGAGGGCACCTGGCCGAGCATTGTAAAAGATGCGGGTGCACACCCCAGTTTGCGTGCACTAGTTTCGTAAAGAAGCGGGCACCAGATAGGACGGAAAGAGAGATAGTTGAAGCCTACTACATTTTAAAGGACGGTGACAATTGCATTAGCACGCCTTCATTAACACTCTTGAACAGTGAAGTGACCTTCCTGGAAGGACACGTATAAACATTTTCACGCCATTCAGGAAGTGCATTTTTCTTTTTACCTTTTAATCTTTTTACCTATTGTTTTTACTTTTCCCGTTTTATTGACACCTCCTTGTACGTTTAAGACCTGTTACCATTTTTTTGGCTGGTTCTTTCTGTTTTGTGAAGCACCCCTTTGGCCTTTAAGTATTGTTGTCGTTTTGCCGGTTTTTATTGTATGTGATGCACCCCCTTTGGCCTTTAAGTTTTGTTGTCGTTTTGCCGGTTTTATTGCTTTTATCGTTTGTGACACACCCCATTGGCCTTTAAGTATTGTTGTCGTTTTGCAGGTTTTTACTGTTTGTGACGCACCCCATTGGCCTTTAAGTATTGTTGACTGTCCTCCAGTGTGTGTGTGTTTGCAGAGCCATTGGTGTTCGCTCTATGTGACCCAATCCTACAAAGTTTCTGCTAGCAACGCTTATTACTTCCTTTGGCCTTGTTTCCTTCCTCCTGCAGCATCACTTTTGTAATCAAATGGACTGGCGTGAAAACTGAAAAATAAGTCATTTCATGCCACATTGCTTCAAGATATGATCTTCCTCGTAGTTTCCTGATTAACGCGAGTGTCATGCCCTTGCCGCCCCTTGGGACTTGTATAAGTGTACGTACGTTTTTTCAATGAACACAGTTGGAAGTTAGCACTTGTCCTGTGCTCCCTGTCTGTCCGTGTGTTCCTTTGCGCTACAATTTTTAAAGAAGTCATGAACCAACTAGCCCAAGAAAACGTTTTGCTAAGCTATATTGTGTGCATTTAGGTATTCTACAATGTATTTATGAATGATATGCTCCAAAAGTTTAGAGCTGGTAGAAAGTAAAGATATTGGCTTATAATTTGGTATTATTTGCTTGTTTCCGGACTTAAATACAGGCACAATGTTTGCTAATTTCCACAGCTGGGGAACTGATGCAGAGGTTATTGATTTTTTAAATATTACAGTATGATAATTAGCACACCACTCCGAATATCTTTTTAGAAACATATTTGGAACATATTTAGAGTACTGTCTGGGCCAGAGCTTTTCGTAACATCAAGATTTAATGTAAGGTTATGTACTCCGGAGGAGCTTGCTTCAAGATCAGGAAGAGCAGGCAGATTGCTGCATGCAGAAAATGAAGGATTGATGCCGTTATCAGTAGAACCAACAGATTTGAAGTAATTATAAAAAGAATTTACTATAGCTTCAGGATTTGAACAGCATTGGTCATCAACAATAAATGATGAAGGTATAGATGATGCAGGACTAATCCATCTCCAGAACCTGGATGGATTTTTTTTTCATTAATGTAGCCAAAGTATTGCTAATGGAGTAGTTGTTAGCCTCCTTCATTTTAGCGCCTGATTTACTTTTCAATGTGTTAAATGAAGAAACATTTTCCTTACACCCGGAATGACGATTCTTACGTAAGCGCTTTACGTGACGAGCAAGCTGAATTATTTCTCTATTATACCATGGGTATCTTGGGTTCCGTTTAATATATTTTTGAGGCACGCACTTTGATTGGCATTCACGCACAATGTCACAGAACTTAAGAAGCAGCGTATCTACATTGCAAAATTCGCTAAAACATACAAATTCATCAAAAGATGAGGCTAAAGTGTCCAAAACGGAAGTGTTGTCAGCTTTAAAGAAGTTCAAAACAGTTTTGATCTCGGGTCTTTGAGGGGGACACACTAAGTTCAGGGCAACTTCAACAGCTTTATGGTCAGATAACCCTTCGATGACTGCATTTTACACCGCGCGATACGAGTTGCTGGTTTACAAATACATGGTCCAATATTAGACATTTTTAGTTTATCGGGCTTAGCGTAATAGCGTAGTTATCGGAATAGCGGGATGGAAGTGCGCATGCACAGTACCGTAAACGGCCGATACCGTTTACCGTGCCCACGGTATTTCGCAGACTTAACGTTACCGTGTTTGCGTGGTTATCGTAGTTTACGTAAAACATGGCGGCAGTTTCGGACGCCCGCTTCGATCTGAATTTAGCCTTGCTGTGGCAGGATTCACTTCGTTCGCAGCAAATGACTGTGCAGAATGGCTTCGCTTGCCTTCAGGTAGCTTCGACGACGCAGTATTAGGGATAACTTAGCCGAATTTTCGAGATCGCTTCCCATTTCGAACGTTGCTAGGCCTGGCGAGAGAGCACCTGTTTACGTGTCCGCAGCATGTCAACTTATGCTCTTGGTGCTTGGTTCGTATATATTATTTCTCTTTATTCTCGAAAGGTTAGAATGCTGCAGCACGCGGGAGTGTACATGAACATTTCAAGCTTTATTTAGTTTCACGTTTTTTTAACGCATGTATCCTTCGCTAGATGGCGCCACAATCACAGCTATCGGGCCGTAAACGCTTCTCCGATCAACTAAAGCTCGTTTCTGCAACGAATGTTTGCGGTACGGTAACGGTATTCCCATAGCCCCGCTATCACGCTAACGCGCTAAACTAAAAATGTCTATTGCATCCTCGCGTGTTACAGTATCTACGAGTAAGTTCCAGATGACGTGCGGGAGATTGAAATCTCCAGCTAACAATAATTTACAATCATACAACTTGCTACTGACAAGGTAATCATTAATAGCAGGAACAAGATCGTCGGAGTTCGGAGGGCAATAGAGGACACCAACAACTATTATGATACCTTTAATGTATATTTTGCACCAAATAGTTTCTGTGCCCAGAAGGTCAGGTAATAAAGAAAATTCAAGATTTGATTTAATTAAAACTGCCACACCTCCTCCACGGCCAACATGCCTCTCTTTCCGAAAGAAGTGCATCACCAGCAGGGAAAATTTCGCTGCCATTAACAGTATCATTTAGCCAAGTCTCAGTAAGGCAAACAATTGATGGGTTGTGGCATTCCACTAAATAGTTCAGAGCTTCAATTTTGTTTAGTCTACTCCTCGCATTTACATTGAGGAAGATTATCTTTTGATCACAACGTCAATAAGCCTTCGCGAAAACATAATCGGATGAAGATGAGTTCACACCAAGCGCTTGCGCAGAAGCTGATTTCACAGAGCCTGACCCTGCTGGAAGTGTAGAAACCGTGACAATGGCATTTTTATCAGTGTAACGAACACCATCAATTGTGAGCGTGTCGTGCTTAAGCTTCACTTTCCCAGCATTCTTGCGCATACCTCGGGAATTCCTGCCACAGGACATGACATTTATTTCACACCTTCCAAATAGGCTCGCTCCTTTGTCGAGAAGTCGGTGGTGATCACCTTTTGCGAATATGCCAGAGCTGTGCACAACGCAGTCGCTGTATTTCAAAAGAAAATTCCTGCACCACTCTCTGGCACTTGACAAGTCCTCTTACATCCCTTCTCCGAATGGGGAATTACACCTTGGCCCTCTGGTGTCGCGGTGCACTGGTGAAGAGCGCCGATTCACTGACGTCACGTTGCGTTGACAAAGTGGGTGCAGCCATGGCAATGCGTTTTGCAAAGCTCTCTCCATGGTGGGGTGGAGAGGGAGGCTGAGTTCACATCGCGCAAGTGCTCAACATAACTTCTGGGTTTTTTACATGGCCCTTCAAGAGACCATGACATGTCGTGCGCTTCGCTCGATGAACTGGTACACGACTACCACACCAGATGTTTAATGTAGGAAGCGACTATTTCGAGAAGTGATGTAATCGAATTGTTTTCTACATTAAATATTGAGTTGCTAGTTTTCTCTAACTACTGATTTCTGTGATGGCCCTCTGTAAGATAACGTGACAGCAACAACACCGTTTCTAGCATGCGTTCTCCCTCTCCCCACTGACAGTGGTAGATAAAGCACCCAGTATACGGTTCCTACAGACAGCTATTATGATGAACACAAAATGGGGAAGGCTCTGCGGCCACTGAACGCACCAACGCAAAACCACAAGCGCCAGCAAAACTTCGATTTCACTCGCGAGCCCAAAGTGAGTGGTTGTGTCAGAGCTGCTCCGTCGACCCCATTCATTCGCGCCTACCTTACGCTTCACATCAGCCACGAAGGGTGTTTTCCTCGAGCAACACGACACGGAAACGAACTACACACCTCAAGAATGCGTGGGCCTCCATGCTTCGGTTTTGGTTGCTGGAACACACCACTGCCAGCCGAAGTGATCCAGGCATGTTCGAGCGAGCGACGTTCACTCAACCACGACGACAGACCGTTCTACGAGGCCGCGATGACCATGCTTGCTCAGTAGCCTCTCATCTGCTGCAGGTGCCTATCAGGAAAAGATGTGTGAACACATGACAGCAGTATAGAGCCGCCGCCGGTATAGAGAAAAAAAGAAAGAGAGAGAGAAATATCGGTGGTGGTCGTCGTCGTGAAGCTAGGTTGGCTAGGTAGCTCATAGAATGGGGAGGTGTGAAGCGCGGCCGCTCCAAGCTGGCCCCACTCCGCGATCCCGCTGTGGTGGCGCTGTCGTCGGTGGCGCCTCATGCATCTGCGGCGTCTGCTTGCAATCAGGCATTGCGGCGAGGAATCGTTTGAAGACTTTATATATATATATATATATATATATATATATATATATATATATATATATATATATATATATATATATATATATATATATATATATATATATATATATATATATATATATATATATATACAGGGACACGCTTGTGAACTCGCGATTAAATGCATCACGTCCACACAACGGATGCAGGCCATGCCTGAAACCAAGGTGTCTTGTCTGTAAAGCAATGCAGCAGACAAGTACTGCCCACAGCTCCCAGTCACAGTACTCTGTAAAAATTCGCGGTAATTTAACATGCGATTCCTCGAATGTTGTCTATCTGCTGGAGTGTACTGTATGTAGAATGCAGTACATAGGTCAAACAGAAACCTCATTCAGGCTCCGCTTCAACAACCACAAAGCCCATGCCAAATCTATTCCAAATCTACCTCTCTCGAAACATCTAAACCTCCCAAACCATTCATTCGATAAACTAACAGTGACACTATTAGAAAAGGGCTTCAAGTCAAAGCGAGAACGTGAGCAACGAGAATCGTATCTAATATACCGGTTCAAAACCATCGAGAAGGGTATAAATGAGAACCCGGGAACCATCGCAATAATAAAATCATTGGCAAGCGTTTAACCTGTGGCACCGTATGTACAGCGGGAACCGGACTATTGAAATATGACGCGTTTTTCAAAGCGAATCATGTAAACTTGTTTGATGACTTTTCCCTTCTTGATTTTTTATTTTTTTAACTGCCTGACCATTCATCTTTTACATGCCTTATTCTAACTTTTCTCTGAAACATTCCTTTTCCTTTTTTTTTTTTTCTCTTTCGTCGGCTGTGGCCAAACGCGCAGGCAGGTCAGTGCATGTTCTCGCCCGTCCGGGCGCAGACTTCTAGGCGCCACCGCCACCGACGTCACTGCAATTGTACTCCCCCACCCGCTTTCTTCTTTCCTTCCTTTTTACTGGTATATTTTTTTCTTGACAGTGGCACACCTGAGGGGGGCCTGAAGTGTAGGCTTGACTATTGTGTCCAGCCCCGGAAACCACTTCGTAAAGAGGGGAGGAAATAAAAAAGAGGGGAGAGAGGGGAAACACACACACACACACAAAAAAAAGTGGGGGGTGGGGGGTAGACATGATGCCCGCATATGACACACGTCGTCTGCTCTACCCCCACCCACTCTTTGCTCTGTTTCTTTCAGGTTCTAGATCTTTCCTGTTCTTTCTTTTCTTATTCTTTCTTTTTTCATGTTTTTCTTCCTCCCTCTTTTATGAAAATCTCTCTCAGATAGATATAAATAGAAGCGGAAATACAACCATAGGCATTCCTGATGAAGGCCGGTCTCCGGCTGAAACGTTCGAATAAACGCTTTCCGCATTTTTGCTGCCAATTCCGAGGGTCTACTACTCATCTCTGCCTTCACGCCTCCGGCCTATTCACCACCATGACTGCTATATATATATATATACATATATATATATATATATATATATATATATATATATATATATATATATATATATATATATATATATATATATATGAGCGAATGAAAATCGATGGATCCGGTGAAATATGTGTTTGAGGAAGAGGGTGACAAACGTTCGAAACACAAATTCTTTACTAACGTTTCGGCAGGTGGGCCTGCCGAAACGTTAGCTTCGTTACTCTGACGAAGGCAGGCCCACCTGCCGAAACGTTAGTAAAGAATTTGTGTTTCGAACGTTTGTCACCCTCTTCCTCAAACATATATATATATATTCCTTCAATAAACCGTCACGCCCTCACGAAAGTGCTGTGGTACATTCTAAATAATGCTTATCGAAGAGTGGTTGCATTATGGAAATATGATGTTTAATATTCAAGTAGATTAAGAGCTTGTTAAAGAGCGAACAAAGCGTGAGCGCCGCGCTTTGTTCGCTCTTGAACAGCCACTTTAATAGTGTGATTTGCCGCGTCCATTTCTGCCTAACTTGTTTTTTAATTAGTCGATGCCAAAGTTGCATTCTCGCAGTTTCAGATACATGATGTTGTTCAGATTGAGACGAATTTTAGCTCAATGGTATTAACATTTTATTAGCAAATACTCACAAGCAAGTCACTGTTGGGTGTTCTTTGACGTCGTGCGTGGAGACGAATTTTAGTTCAATGGCATTAACAGTTTCATTAGCAAATACTCACAAGCAAGTCAGTGTTGGGTGTTCTTTGACGTCGTACGTGGTTTCACCCTCTTTAATTTTTTAACGTGAAAGCGTTTTTTGGCTAGGTTGGCGAGAGCGCGCGCCCAGAGCTGCGCCGTGCCGTCCGCAAAAAGCGCCCGCAAAAGCGGCAAAAGCCGTGCCCGGAAAACACGTGACCTCTCCCACCGGAAGTGACGCCGCGCCAACCAGAGTTCTTCAATCCAGAGTTCTTTGATCATACCAGTTACCAAACTCCCCATAGGCCCCATGTATCAAAATCCGGACACGCCGAGTGCCAAAACGGCGGAGGTTAGCAGATTGTCGCGCCATCTGTCGACACAGAAACTGACTATTAAATGGCAGGTTAGTGCGTTTTGTGTTACGGAGCACAGAAAGCTCCGCCGCGTCAATGAAGCGAACCTTATGGATTCACACAGAACATCCGTCAATTTCACCGTTGTTCTGGCGGCACTGGCGTCTTCTGCAGAGCAAGGAAATTCACTGACCTTGTGCCATCGCTTCTGCTTCTGCACGAACATGGAGGGTTCACGAAGCGTTTTGTCCGTGCTAACTGCTCTCACGAAAGAAGCAAGGAGTCGTCTGTTCGGCTGCCGAGGCCGCTGGTGAAAGAACAAGAAAGCTATTCGAACAGCGGATGATTTTCGGTGAATAATTATTCTTTATTTTTCGTCTTTAAATGTGGATGTGTCGTTAGGAATCCAGCACAAAGCGCGCATCTGTGGAATTCAGTTCACATGACTACAGCATCGATGTGTCAACACAGCAGCAGAAGGCCTTTAATGCAGAGCGTGTCGTCTGCAAGCGAAAAAGCGTATGGTGCAAGTCGACGATCCAAGTGCAGGCGAATTGCAATGTAAGGCGTCTCTATCTCTTGCTCCTTTCTTTTGCCCGTCATTAGCCGCGTGATAAGAGAGCGATTAGCAACTGTTACGGTGCTCCAACGTTTGTGACCGCCATTTTCATGCAATAAACATCGCCTCCGAGATCCGGTGAGTATAGCGTTTTCAGTTACGGCTCCCAGATGGGGTGACAGTCTGCTAACCTCCGCCGATTTGGCCGTCGGCTTGTCCAGATTTCGGAACGCAGTTTGGCAACTGGTATGATTGAAGAACCCTCAGTGTTCGTGCAGAAGCAGAAGCGACGGCGCAAGGTCAGTGAATTTCCTTGCTCTGCAGAAGACGCCAGTGCCGCCAGAACCACGGTGAAATTGACGGATGTTCTGTGTGCGCAACATCATTTGCATAAGGTTCGCTTCATTGACGCGGCGGAGCTTTCTGTGCTCCGTGACACAAAACGCACTAACCAAAGTTCTTCAATCATACCAGTTGCCAAACTGTGTTCCGAAATCTGGACAAGCCGACGGCCAAATTGGCGGAGGTTAGCAGACTGTCGCCCCATCTGGGAGCCGTAACTAGAAACGCTACACTCACCGGATCTCGGAGGCGATGTTTATTGCATGAAAGTGGCGGCCACAAACGTTGGAGCACCGTAACAGTTGTTAATGGCTCTCTCATCACGCGGCTAAAGAGGGGCAGAAGAAAGCAGCGAGAGATAGAGACGCCTTACATTGCAATTCGCCTGCACTCGGATCGTCGACTTGCACCATACGCTTTTTCGCTTGCAGACGACACGCTCTGCATTAAAGGCCTTCTGCTGCTGTGTTGACACATCGACGCAATAGTCATGTGAAATGAATCCCCCGGTGCGCGCTTTGTGTTGGATTCCCAATGACACATCGACATTCAGACGAAAAAAAAAAGAATAATTTTTCACCGAAAATCATCCGCTGTTCGAAAAGCTTTCTTGTTCTTTCACCAGCGGCCTCGGCAGCCGAACAGACTATTCCCTGCTTCTTTCGTGAGAGCAGTTAGCACGGACCATAGAGTTTCTTGGCACGGACAAAACACTTCGTGAACCCTCAGTGTTCATGGAGAAGCAGAAGCGACGGCACAAGGTCAGTGAATTTTCTTGTTCTGCAGAAGACGCCAGGGACGCCAGAATCACGGCGAGCTGACGGATTTTCTGTGTGCGCAACATCGTTTGCATAAGGCTCGCTTCATTGACGCGGCGGAGCTTTCTACGCTCCATAACACAAAACACACCAACATAGCATTTATTAGTTGGTTTCTCTGTCGACAGATGGCGCGACAATCTGCTAACCTCCGAAGTTTTGGCACTTGGCGTGTCCGGATTTTGATACATGGGGCCTATGGGGAGTTTGGTAACTGGTATGATTGAAGAACTCTGGCACTAACTTGCCATTTAGTAGTCAGTTTCTGTGTCGACAGATGGCGCGACAATCTGCTAACCTCCGCCGTTTCGGCACTCGGCGTGTCCGGATTTTGATACATGGGGCCTATGGGGAGTACGTTTGGTAACTGATATGATCAAAGAACTCTGGCGCCAACGCTCGCCGCCATAGACACTTTTTTTTCCTCCATGGCCATAGAGTACTGACCACGACCGTTCGATTAGCAACACAGCGTTTTTATCGAGTGGCCGTGTACTGACTCATGACCGGTCTGTACGCGCGCGTTTGCTCCCTCCTTTACGGCCTGCGCACGGGGGGCTGTTTCTACCTATCGCCGCAACTTGGCGGGGGCGCTCCGAGCCAACCCGCTCTATGAAGCATAATGAAGCATAGAGCGCTGTGGGGTTACAACAGGTACGAGGTAATTCGCGGTTTGTGGAAAGGTGTAATGGTGCCAGGACTTACATTCGGAAACTCAGTGGTGTGCATGAGGTCAGAAGTACAATCAGGGCTGGACGTGAATCAGAGGACGGTCGGACGTCTTGCATTGGGCGACCATGGGAAGACCACAAATGAGGCTGTTAAGGGGGATATGGGGTGGTCTGACTTTGAGGGAAGGGAAGCTCAGAGTAAAATTAGGTACGAACAGAGATTAAGGAATATGAAAGAAAGTAGGTGGGCAGCCAAAGTATTCAGGTATTTGTATAGGATGAACGTTGACTCACAATGGAGGAAGAAAAATAGGAGGCTTACCACGAAACGGATGGGACGAAAACGAGCGTTAAGAGCATGGTCGGCGAAGTCGGATTGGATAGCAGGAATGGAGAAGAAGCCGGCATTGAACAACTACAGAAAAGGGAAAGACGAAATCAAGAGAGAAAAATTTTACGATAATTCAAAGGGAAGCGCTTTACTGTTTGAAGCAAGGTCCGGTTGCCTGAGAACCCGAAGTTACAGAGTGAAATTCAATAAAGAAGGGGATACATGTACGTGCTGTGGAAAAGCTAGGAAAACGACGGATCATATTTTGATTGAATGTACAGATGTCCATCCAGGTGTAGCTCCTGGACCCTAACCTACAGGGGGCCATGGGTTTCAGGGGTAACACGTGAAAGCTGAACATGTCGGCGATAGAGATAAGTAAAATGCGCTCAGAGCATTGGTGGCGCAAAAGTATGGAGCAAACAGAAGCGCAAGGTAGTTCGGGTAAGATTGTTACATCACAACGGAACGATAATAGATAAAATAGGTAGGCGAGGAGAAAAATTACTTGTGAACATATGTGTCATTCGGGAAAAGAAATGTTGGTAGAGGAAAAAGAACTAAAGCTAGAGCTTGGTGACCCGGCTACCGCCCCGTTATAAAGGGGACGCTCCTAATATCCATCCATCTCTAAACCAGCTCCCGGGCATTGCGATGCTGGCGCGCGCAGGGAATGTTCGGCTTCAGACTTGCCGCGTCACTTTCTGAAGCTCCTCTATATGCTATGCATGGTACCAATGCGATGAGATCACTGTAGCAAGCATACATGTGATAACTCCGGTGATTTCCGCATTTCGGAGGGGGAGGCACAAGCAACTGATTCGCCCGCTTCTGCTGCTCGTGAGAGCACTTGCGATTGCGCGTCGTGCTCAGAAGTCTTGGCTGCACGATTCGTCACCGACCATCAGAACAAGTGACTGTCATGTGCGCGCAAAAGTATGGGCCTGCACCCGGTGCCCTAGAGGAAGGAGCTGGCAAAGACGACTACGACGAGGCTGGAGCACGCGCACGGTTGCGCGAGCGGAAGAGCGTTGCGGAGAAGTCAAAAAAATTGACGGCAGATCCACGAGGTGAATGATGATGAGATTGGGCGAAGCTCCTGGAAGTAATCATCGGTTAAACCGTGAAATTTCTTCCGTTAATTCGGCCGATAAAAATGACGTGAAACGATTGATTAAATGTTTTATCAAACTTTTATTGCTGGTTTCCGTTGTCCTTTCATTATGACCGCTTTGTGGTCGGTGAAATGTAAGCTAAGTGGTTCTTGCACTGGTTGCAGATGAAAACCATTGCTTTACCTGGCGTCTTTCGTTAAGCAGCTGGCGTCTTTTCGTTTTGCTTTAGAAACATCTGGCGTCTTTCGTTAAGCAGCTGGCGTCTTTTCGTTTTGCTTTAGAAACATCTGGCGTCTTTTCGTTTTGCTTTTAGAAAACATCTGGCGTCTTTCGTTGGTTTATTTCATCAATCAACGGCGTTTTGAACAAAATTTTTATTGTTTAATCACGCACAGGAGAAATCTCACCAGGCACTACCTTGGAGGTAAACAATGGCTGCTACTGGGAATGAGAGACAGCAGAAGTCGGCTTTTAACACTTCTACTTCTACTAACGTTTCCTACTGGAACATGCCAATGGCTGCTAATGGGGAATGAGAGACAGAAGAATTCGGCTTTTAGTTAACGCGCACGCTGCGAATTTTTTTTGTTGTTCAATAACGCACAGGAGAAATCTCCCACCGGCACCACCTTGGAGGTCAAAGCGTAAGACTGGTTACGCACTACGACTACGACTACGACGAGGGACGAACGGGTGCCGCTTTAAGGAGCTTCGCCCCTAAAAAAGGAAGAGAGGAGGAGAGAACAGGGCAGACAGACTGCAGCGTTCGGCACAGTCGGATGCCCGGGCTCGAGTGTCGAGATATTGTACCAGCGGTAACACGAGTTGAAGCTCTGGGCTTCACGTGGCCGCCTGCGCGTCCTCCCCGTCTCGTCTCCTGCTGCAAGGCTGCTGTGGCTCCAGCAGCATTCATCAAGCCTCGGCGTTCTCCTGCACGCTCTTCAGCAGGCAACGGTACTACGGCTCCTTCCCGTCGCCCGTTCCGCCAGACGGTGAGCCTGTGTTGGCCGAGACTGTTGTACTGTTGGTAGGGACGCTAAGTTTGCTTTTCGTTTGCCTTGTTTATGCGCTCTTCTAAGTGTACGTGTGTGTGTGTGTGTGTGTGTGTAGTGCGCGTCTTCTTCTCTGCCTATAAAGTGCCATGCGGAACGCACAAGCAGCCTCGTCTCTTCGATGGGAACGACCGCGTTCCCAACATAAATGTTTTTCGAACCTATCATGACAATGGCATCCGCGACAGGACGAGGCTGGTTGTAGCATTCCTTTTCGGTTTTTAAAGAAGAATGGACATGAGAGAGCTGGTTAAGGGGACCCTGAAACGGTTTTCACGATTTTGTGCAAACATGGTGATCCGGTAGAGCGGGTCATTAGGACCATTACAGGACATATTTCAGTGCTGTGCGTAAAGTGTGTAATTTACAATAAGGTTTTGAACACGCGTATCGCAAAAGATCGCAGCGGCTCGCCAAAATGCGTTTTCAAACGCCCCCGCCAATCGAACTACGAATGGGAGGCCGCTGATTGGCCCGGAACAATGGACGTGCACGTAATTTTCTCAACCTAACTGCGAACAAGTACTCCTACAACGTGCTCCTTCGTTTCAGCCAACGGTAACGTCGCGGGATCTGGCGGCGTACACACAAGTCGCCGGCGCTCAATTATAGAGGCTAGCACAGCCGAGGACCGGCGACCTCTGTAAAGGTATCGGGGCGCTATGTCCTTGCGGGGGGCTCGGCAGAACGGCTGACGCGGAGGCGCAGTCGTCGCTAGCGCACTCCGCAGCTCATCGAGTTGAGGAGGAATAGCAGTGGTAAGGAGGAAGGCGACAGAAATAAGCTCATAGCTGCCTTAGCGCATGGTGCTTCGCTTTATTTATGGCGTGAATGATTTCACAATTGTGTTGCCTATCAGTGACGCAATGTCAAAAAAGCGTTTCAGGGACCCTTTAACGTGGGCGAGAAGTTAGGACTAACCGGAGACGCACTCACACAATGGCTTCACGAAGAGGAAGCGCTTGCAATGGAGACGCGTGCCGCCGAACGCGAAGCAAAGCGCGAGCAAGCAGAATTGGAGGAAAGAATCAGGCTACTTCGCCTGCTTGTAATAGAAGCCGAAGCAACTTTGACTAGACGCGCAGGTCCGTCTGATGTCACGGATCGTTCCGCGCTAGTGCAAGTATGCATTCGGGACTCTATGCCCCTCGTTGCTCAAATACGAGATCTCGATGCATATCCCAAGCGGTTCGAAGCGGTGGCAACAAGTCTAGAGGCTGTTGTAACGGGGCAGGAATTGCCTGAAGATAACTTCCCCACCTCCCCGAACACGCCTATCAAGCACACCCAGTGCTTCAGAAAGGGCCAGTTTGAGCCCCATGAACCCGAAGGATTCAGTAGTAAGAATCCTACAAGTTCCATGAAGGAACACCTTTGTTATAGTGCCTCTTGGAGGCCAAATGCAGTGGCAGAAGAGGTAAGCATGCCTCAGAACAGCTCCCCTGTAGGAGCATTCACAGTTGCCTCACACAACAACGGCGTGTATTGGAAAGGGAGCTCTAAGGCGGTTGCTGCCGTTTCTTCCTCCGCATCACCAGTAGCTGAGACAGGTGGAGCAAGTATGGCCAGATGCCACTTGGACGACTCGCTTATGAATGGGAGCAGCTTAAAGGGACCGTCTACCGTCCTTCATCGCTCTCCCATTTTTTGGCTCAATAGAAAGCGTACCTTTCGAAGTGTCCCAGCGTGCAGTGGTTTCTCTAGAATCTCAACAGAAATTATTAAAACACAATTTTTTTTTCATCCACGAAGTCGCTCCCTTCCTAGTGTAGGCATGCCAGCAACACTGGGTACCGCGCATGATGCGTCGTCGTCTCACTGGAAACCCTTTCGGGCGCGGGAGGCATCTCAACGCGAACCGGCTTCAAGGTCGACATTCCAGAGGCGACGACGAGGAGGAGAGGTGAGCGCCAGACCAGCTCGCCACACTCGCTTTGCATCATAGCGTGTGTACAATGTACGCTTGAGGGACCAACACGGAGAGGAAGCAGAAAAATACGGCTTTTGGCGTGGCCTCCGCGATCGGCTGCGAGAGCCAATCTTGGAGGCCACGCTCGGAAGCCATAGCGCGGCGCGCCCGTGTCTCTCTGTGACGTCACGATATCAACTTACAAAAGTGAAACGTCACAGATGGCCCACAAACTACGTCATACTAGTGACGATGTCGCGAGGTGCCGCAAACCCAGATGAGCATTTCTGGTCACCTTAAATACATATTAAAATATCTTAACGACAACGTTCGTCGTTAATACTTGGCCACAAGTGCCTTCAGATGTTCGACAACCAAACAACACAAACATATCGGGTTTGAAATTTTCGCGTCATGGGCCCTTTAATTAACCTTTCAATTCAGAAAAGGCGATCCTGGTACTCATCCTAGAGAGCAGGAAGAGAGGGCAGGAATATACGCCGAAGGTGACACAGTCGACGTGTCCGAGTCGGTATTTTATAATGACCTGGGTATTCAGGATGACCTAAATGAGTACGCCCACAGCATCAATGAAATGACCTATGACCTCGCAAGTCGGCTCAGTCATAACATGGCGGTAGTGCATTGTTCTCAGAACAGAGAGGAAACTGGTGCATCTTCCGCAGCATCTTTGTCTGCAAAACACATTACCTATAAAGTGTCATGGGCATTACCAGCTCATCGGGCTATGCAAGACGTTGGTTCTTGGTCAGAGGTCAATCGTGTGCTTCCTACTCGTTTCGTGTCGCCGCAAACCCATCGGTTGCGTCCTAATAATTTTCGTGTCCATCCTCCAAATGGCGCCTGCCAAGCCACTGTTGTTGAATGCAGCCATTCTCCGAGCGTTTTCTTGCGAATGCGTAAATGCTGTTGTCGCCAGAAATCCCCCTTAGGATTTCCTGTGCTTTTGTGGACAGGCATGCAAAGTGACATTCGTCTCTTGTGGGACGCTATTACATGAGTGCCAACCAGTAATAACCGGCGGCTACGTTTAGGTACGACACAGACCTGACGGTTTTAAATTTTGTGTGAACGTGTGTAAAATATTCAACATGGTCATAAGGACTTATGTGCAAAGATGTGTGGGCAATTTGTCAATTGTGCAGTGTTTTGTGTGTGATTATATAAGCGCGCACATTTAGCCTTTTGTTTACGTGAACATATAAAAAAAAAAGAAAGCATTTCCCCGAGGGTGAACATGGTTAAGTGCGAATGCACGGGGTGATGCTATGAGGGGGAGTAAAGTTACGATTAAAGTGTAATTAATGAATTTAAAGTGTTGTCATGATGCATTGTACACACACACACATTTATACACGAAGTATTATTTATTTACACCTCGCAATTTCGTAGATGCATAAATGCACACATCGCCGAGCACGTCACACACACACACACACTCTACACACGTCACTACAGATCAGCACCTATTGGTGTTATCGTTGTAGCTCACGGTTAGTACCAGCGCTTTGTGATCCGAGAAATGTACGGTGAGCGGATCCGGCAAGACGGCGCGGACCGTACAGTTCCTACTGAACGCCAAGTCTATGAAGCCACCGTTGATCGTGGTCGGAAACTCCTACCGCGATGGATCCAAGCTGCGATGGATCCATACTGCGAAAGACTTCACCGACCGCGGAGCCGAGCGAGAAGAGAGCGAGCGGCAGCCGGCGGACGTTTATATACGGACTGACGCGCCGGCGCCACACACACAGCTGCACAGCGACGCCAGCTGCACAGCGCGCCGTGACGTCACGCCGCGGAGAGCGGTGCGCCCGCGCAAACCGCGGTGAGGAGGCGGAGCGCGCGCAGTCACATGGGGTGTGACGTCGCTGCGCCGTTGCTACAGACGCTCCTCTCCGCTCCTCGCGCCGTTGCTATGGGACGGCGGATTCAGGGTCGCTTATAAAGTGCATTCGCACTTAAAAGACTTCAAGGGGGGCCTATGTCATGTGCGCGCAAAAGTATGGGCCTGCGCCCGGTGCCCTAGAGGAAGGAGCTGGCAAAGACGCCGACGACGAGGCTGGAGCACGCGCACGGTTGCGCGAGCGGAAGAGCGTTGCGAAGTCGAGAAAAGGAAGAGAGGAGGAGAGAACAGGGCAGACGGACTGCAGCGTTCGGCACAGTCGCGTGTGTCCGCCGCGGTGGTGTAGTGGTTACGGTACTCGGCTGCCACCCGAAAAACGCGGGTTCGATCCCGGCCGCGATGGTCGCATTTTCGATGGAGGCGAAAATGCCAGAGGCACGTGTACTGTGCGTTGTCAGTGCACGTTAAAGAACCCTAGGTGGTCTAAATTTCCGGAGCCCTCCACTACGGCCTTTCACTCCCTTTCCCCCCACCCCCACGGACGCTTAGCCGTGCTCCCTACATGGGCTGCAGAAATTAGCGTCCTTTCCTAACCGAACCACAATCAATCAATCAATCAGTCGCGTGCCCGGGCCCGAGTGTCGAGATTGTACCAGCGGTAACACGAGTTGAAGCTCTGGGCTTCACGTGGCCGCCTGTGTGTGCTCCCCGTCTCTTCTCCTGCTGCAAGACTGCTGTGTCTGCAGCGTTCCGCTAGCCATCGCTTGTTCGCCTCGTCGGTCTCCTGCAGGCAACGGTACTACGGCTCCTTCCTGTCGCCCGTCCCGCCAGACGGTGAGCCTGTATCGGCCGAGGCTGTTGTACTGTTGGTAGGGACGCTAAGTTTGTTTTAGGGGCGAAGCTCCTTAAAGCGGCACCCGTTCGTCCCTCGTCGTAGTCGTAGCAGGGCTAGGTCAGCTAGTATACCCCCCAGGTAAACGATAATAGCACCACTAGCGCCAGTTTGTCCCTGGTGTTTGGTAGGCCAAACTGTGAAACCAAAAAAACAATAAAAAAATTGCGGATGCTACTATGGCAACGCTTTTGTTGATGAGAGAGGAGGAAGCGCCGAGCTGCTTGTCGTCTGCTATGCGCTCGACGAGCGCGCGACCACTTGCAATCTTTTTTTTTCAGGTTTCGTTGCTGCTGCATGTCTTCTTTCGACAACTTTCGTTTGCTATTTTCTCGAACTTTCAGCCAAGCCACAAAACATTTGTTTGTAAATATTTCTCGTTTCAATGCGCACGAGCCAGCAAGCCTTGAAGCGTGACAGTTTTGTTTGAGCAAGGAAACGGTGTAGTCAGAAAATGTGGTTTATTCACTCATTTTATTAGCAACGCATTGCAAACGATAAAACTCAATAGATGCCACAATAGCACAGAACAGTGAATCTCGTATGATAAATACAAACGTTCGCATTCTATATCGGTTACACAAGCATGAGAGAAGTCTTCACACAATTTATCGTATACAGAATATCGCTGCAGGGGTCACCACGTTTATTGGCTGTACACAATTCTCCAGAAACGACGGTTCATAGTAACACGTTTGTGAATAATGAACTGATCATGCTGTGCAGATGACCTGCACGTTTAGCCCAACATTACCAGCCCCTTTTTCTATGAAGCTTGCTAGTGGAAATAACCTTCTATAGCAAGCTAACTTCCTACATAACTCATCTTGTGCTAATGTACCATTACATACTGAGCAAATTATATTAACGTTATAACACTCGGCTATGTTTCTCGATACGTCGCTGACCAAAGCTGTAGCATTGCTAACTGGGCATCATTACAGAATTTTACAGCAGTACGTTGCATTTATTCCTCGCAATTTGTAATGCCATATATTCTACCACAGTTTAGGCATGAGTATCACAATCCTACAACATCAAACAACAAATCACACCCTGTAGACAGAGCTTTCCATTGAGAAAAAAAAATGCAGTATAGGTGAGTGTCGATGGGTAATCATCATTGGAAACTGGGCTAGGACAGGGTCATGCGCAAAAGTATTACGGAACGCGCACTTTCGGGAGACGGAAAAAATGTTTACAAAAGTAACTCAGATCTACAGCATTTAATGAATCAGCCTGGGCAGATAGCTCAGAACAAGCCTACTCTGACCGGTTTTCAAGACATTCCCGGAATATGCGTGAATCATATAAAGCATTTATTTTATAGAGCTCATAAGCTCAGCTTCGTGCATAATGTTGGAAGCATAGGGCAAATCCGAGCTGTACTATTACTTTTGTAATTAGCTGGATGTAATTTGTCATTTGAGTTTCGAAGACGCCTTAACAAACCGGTGAAAGCGCCTCAACTTTGCTGGTACACTTGCTTATGGCACAGCGTGCTTTCTTGACTTATTAAAATATTTGAATTTTCTAGGAGCTTCTTCCTCCCCATTTGATATTAAAAAATGAAAGTATGCGTGGCAAGAATATTGAAAGTATGCGTGAAATTAATGAAAGTATGCGTGGCAAGAATACCGAATACTATTAGTACTTATGCAACTTCACCACATCAAGTACAACATCTCAAAATTTGTGTCCGCAGCAGTGAATTACAGCGCAACAATGTGAGCTATGAATGTCTGCACAAAGACAATACCTTGCATGCTGTTTGCGCAGACATCGAAATGCGCTAAAGTGTTTTGTTTTGGCAGGTTTCGCGTAGGCACTTTCGGTGAAGTGGTCCGAACAGAGGCAGTAGCCGTCGTGCACTTGCTTCTGTGTGAGTCCCTCGAGGTCTGCCCTTTTGGCGTAATTTCGCCCTACGTCACACCTAGAACATGAAACAAATACCAGGATGGAAATCAATAAACAACACGTAAAAGCGACACTAATATAGAGAGTGCGAAAAAGGGAGAAAAGAATGTGTCGAAGGTTCAAAAAGCAAAGCGCAGCATGGACTTAGCGCAGGTAACACGAACTTCACGTTACACGGAATGTAAGCAGTCACTGCTACGTAAATGATTTTGGGGGATTATTTCTTAAGCATTCATATGTGGTAGAGTCGCAACAAGGAACTGGTCGTCGGATCTAAAGCCGAACCAGTTCGTCGAAGAAGCGCATTCAGCGAACATACTTTGCACGATTTCTTCTCGAAGAAAAAAGAAATTAAGAGCCACCGCTAACAAGAAGCGAAATTTCCGTCGGCGAGTCAGCTGGCATCAATCGGCTCACGAGAAACTGTCCACAAGTAGCTTTACATGCTTGCTACATTATACTGAAAAATGAGCAGTGCCAAACAAAAAACCCACTGTAAAGCGCGAACAGCAATCTTTTGGTTCGCCCTGTAGCTGATTTGATAAGGATAGCCCTCGTTTCTTCGTACCGAACAAAAAGTGTGCATACCTTTCGTCCGCTGGGAAGTGGAATTTTGCTGCGCTGTTTCTGCCCAAGTTGTGGCACCAAAAAGCACCGCAGCACGCCTCGTGTCCTTTTCCTTGTTTCGCCGACATTTTGAGCGCGGTCGTACTCACAAACACCGAAATTTTCACCTACAAGGCACTTTAAAAATTCCAGACGTGCACAGTGAAAACGGCAGAAGCAGACGGACGGAGTGGCAGCAGAAGAGATAAGAGCGAAAGCGCCGCCCGTCGGCGCAACGAATGCAGCGTCTGGATAAGTATATAGGGTGTTAAAAAAAGAAAATACCCGACGACACATTTTACTTCTACACATAATTGCATAACTTTACTTTATTCATGCGTAGGTTGCAAAGATAAGGCCACACAAACAAACGTTGCTGAATTTTCGCTTCCTACCAAAACAATGGCGGACGCTTTATTTCGAATACCGAAACTAGTCGAAGTGTCCGGCCCCTGTCGTAGTGCGTAACCAGTCTTACGCTTTGACCTCCAAGGTGGTGCCGGTGGGAGATTTCTCCTGTGCGTTGTTGAACAATAAAAAATTCGCAGCGTGTGCGTTAACTAAAAGCCGAATTCTTCTGTCTCTCATTCCCCATTAGCAGCCATTGGCAAGTTCCAGTAAGAAACGTTAGTAGAAGTAGAAGTGTAAGTGTTAGCTAAAAGCCGACTTCTTCTGTCTCTCATTCCCATTAGCAGCCATTGTTTACCTCCAAGGTAGTGCCTGGTGAGATTTCTCCTGTGCGTGATTAAACAATAAAAATTTTGTTCAAAACGCCGTTGATTGATGAAATAAACCAACGAAAGACGCCACATGTTTTCTAAAAGCAAAACGAAAAGACGCCAGATGTTTCTAAAGCAAAACGAAAAGACGCCAGCTGCTTAACGAAAGACGCCAGGTGTTTTCTAAAGCAATGGTTTTATATTCAAAACCATATCGCGATACAGGTTTGTCAATCGTTTCACGTCAATTTTATCGGGCGAATTAACGGAAGAAACTTCACGGTTTAACCGATGATTACTTCCGGGAGCTTCGCCCAATCTCATCATCATTCACCTCGTGGATCTGCCGTCAATTTTTTCGTTTGCCGTGTTTATGCGCTCTTCTAAGCGTACGTGTGTGTTTGTGTGCGTAGTGCGCGTCTTCTCTGCCATTCGGAACGCACAAGCAGCCTTGTCTCTTCGATGGGAACGCCCGCGTTCCAAACATAAGTGTTTTTTGAACCTGTCATGACAATGACACGAAACATTCTTTCTTTTGATGAAAGTGGTTTTCAAAACGTTTACTTTAAATGCACATATGCCAACCTTTACTATACTTGAAAATTATAAAACATGGACATTTTTGTTGAAGGTATCACAATTCTTCCTTTAATATTAAAATAAATACCTCGAAAAGGGGAAAGTCACTTTTTTCCACAAGCAGCCGTGAGTCGCAATCACAGTAGAAGGATAATAATAATAATAATAATAATAATAATAATAATAATAATAATAATATAATGTCGCACCCACACAACGCTGAGTCCTTGCGTGCATACAAATTCCCAAGCCCTCACGGGTCCAGATGCAGTCGTCAGCCTGAAGACTGCATCTGGACTCGTTTCTAATCTCTTCATTTGCACGGCGTGCAGATGAAGAGATTAGAAAAATTTTCTGATGCAATAGTGCACGCCGTCGGCGAAGAGGAAAAACAAGGAATTTTCACAGAAATCGTTCAATATCACACAGAATGTTCTCCTTGTTACTAAAATAATATAAGGCAAAAGAAGAACTGAAAAAAGAATCACTGCTGGTAAAACGCTGTCGCGATGACTTAAACTAGCCGTAAGCATCACAACAGCGCTTTACCAGCAGTGATTCTTTTTTCAGTTCTTCTTGTGCTTAGTTTATAAGACGGATTTGCTCTGCCTTGTGGCGAACTGCTCGATTGTGTGATTGTCAAGATGTTTCCCGGAACCATCACATGTTCTGTTACGATAACGATGCGATTACCGGCCTCACTGCAGCGGCTGAGCACATCAGCGTTACTCGTAGCACTGCGTATGTGCCGCTTTTATAGTGAGTTTTAGTATATCAGCAGCAAACGCAAAGATTTAGCATAAGGTTAACGTTACCGTAGAACACACCGCGCATGCGCAGAACGTTAACGTATACGATACCCTTACGTGCCTACGCTATTTTCGGAAGATATCGTTCAACGTTAACGCTCCCAAAGGGACCCGTACGGTTGGCAAGATGGCGGCGTCAGTCGAAGTGAGACCACTCGCTTCAGATCTGTCGGGACATCGTTCTGCATTGTTAAGCTCGTTCATTACCCGCTCATGTTCTTATTTGCATTAGGTTTGGCTAATTAAGCTTCGCCAGCCGTGTATTGTTGACAATGTGTAGCCGTTTTCAAGATACGCTCTCAGTAAGCGGCACTCAAGGCTTAAAATGTGAGTGCACTCGCTTTCACGGCCTTCGAGACTGCGCGTGCCGGTGATCGAAACCTCAGAGGCCATGTCGCTTTGCTCACGTTTGCGGTAGTCTCGTCGAGAGGGCGGCACTGCCACCGGGGCTTTTTTCTTTTTGTACATCGGCTGTTTCAAGCTACAACCAATTAAATAAAGCCGAGACGAGTAGTGTGGTGCATTACTGTATGTATAATGCTTGAAATGACAGTATTGTTTGGCGAAGTATTCCTTCAGTCACAAAGGCGACTTGGATAAGCCAGCCTTCGCAGGCACATGCACAGATGCGCGCCCCCTGGGCATGGAGAAATGTTTCAGAAGCTCCGGGTCACTAAGTGGAAAATCCGCCTTCTCAAAGCGGAATTGTCGGCGAAATTTCTCGTATACGGCATAGCCTCGACGACTTGGACTGCCTGCGTAGCTTCTCTGGTTTCCAAAGTTTAAAACGACTGCCGGTCCACCCTATGATATGTTTGTAGAACTTGGTTTGTACAACCTACGGAGATCGAGACTGTGTGATCTCCATGCAGAAAACCCGCGTTCCATTAGATCTACCTACCGAGAAACCGTGGCCTATGTCAGAAGTGTGTACGCTGCCCAGGAAGTACCGCCTGACTGGATGCACTTGTTGGACGTCTGTGTGTGTTTGCCCGAGTTCTGAGTGTGTAGGCGTTCTCTCCCTCCCAGACAACACATGGACGTCCTAAGGACTATACAAAGACGTCCAACTGGGGAGGTAGGGACGTTCCATGGGATGTCCCATATACCGCAGAAAGACATCCCAAGTGATACAAAAAGAGATATTTTTGGGATGTCCCGAACGGCGAGGTTGTGGGAGGTTATTGGGATCTGTTTATTTTTTTCTTTCTCTATGAGATTTATTAATTTCTCACATGCCGGCAGTCGTTCACTGACCAGAGAATTCTTTGGAACCCCCCCCCCCCAAAAAAAAAAGCGTCCAAAGTAAGGTGAATACCAAGATTATTTATTGCACAGCAGTAGTCCGGTGGAAGTATTATGTGCATAGATTCTCCCACATGTCCTCTGCTTTCCGCCACCAGTGGTGTTCATTGCTAGAGTAATGCCAGTTCTGCTGCACAGGTGAACGAGGGCGCGGATGTCAGGGATTGTTTCTTCTGTGTTCTGCGTTTCATTATCAAATAAGGCAGTCTGCGTAAAAGAAAAATATGACACGAGTGAGGAAAATGCAGTGCGGCAGTAATACAGGCGATGCAAATGTTAGCGTTGTAACAATACTCACAGCACACGACCTACCGTGGGCCACGCATGTAGCATCCATGTCCCGTACCCGTTGCTTCCGCGAGCAGACGTAGCATAAGGGGCAACAAACAAAATGTAAGAAAGCTGCTAAGAATGCCAATAACTGAAGTCCTCTAAACTTACCTCAAATGTTATGAACTCAGGCTGGATCGACGAATGTTCCAAAGAAGCTGGACACACCGATAAACAAGCCGGTGACAATTTAACTACCACGTACATCAGACCACGTGTGACGACAGACTGCACGAATCGCTCGCAGTGACTAAGTTGTCGGCCGTGAAGGCTCTTGCCGAAGTGCACGTATTTGAAAAAAAAATTATTTGTATATTTATTACCTCTGACAAATATCAGTGCATAGAATTTTTTCGGCGGCATGTCTTTTTTATAGCAAAGCTTATTTACAAATTATTTTACTGCTTCAAATACAACTTTTCGGAAGGTGTGTTTGTATACGAAATCCAGGACGTTTAAGCCGTTCATTTTTTCACTTGGTTACAGCGCAACATACACGAGGACAATAGAAGGAGACGAACAACATGGCGCTGACTCGCAACTGTATTTTATTGGAAGAAGGTGACAGATATATATGTGCTGACAGCATTACATCGCGATATGCGCAGAGCAAGAGATGTCCTCGTGTATGTTGCGCTGTAACCAAGTGAAAAAATGAATCCCAACCAACTGGCCCAACTTGCCGTTTTACTGCGTTTAAGTCGTTTCCTGTTTTCTGTCCGTGTTACCGCGTATGGGCAAAGTCAAAATGCGGTGGTACTATGGCTCTGCAGACTTCGCGTTCCCGTGTGGTGATCGGAAAATGAGTTGACAAATCAGCAGAAGAGCCCTGCACTTCGGACTATTAACTCACTAGTTTGGAAGAAATAACAAAATTATAACCGGCGCCCTCGATCACCGCTGAAACGGGACCCTGAAACGGTTTTGACGATTTTGTGCAAACATGGTGATCCAGTAGAGCGAGTCATTAGGATCATTTGAGGGCAGATTTCAGCGCTGTGCGTAAAGTGTGGAATTTACAATAAGGTTTTCAACACGTGCATCGCAAAAGATCCCAGCGGCTCGCCAAAAGGGGTTGCAAACGCCCCCGCCATCGACCGATCGAATGAGAGGTCGCTGATTGGCCCCGAACCAGTGACGTGCACGTAATTTTCAAAACCTAGCTGCGAACAACGTGCTTCTACAAAGTACTCCTTCGCTTCAGCCAACGGTATTGTCGCGGCATCTGGCGGCGTACACACGAGTCGCCGGCGCTCTATTACAGAGGCTAGCACTGCCTATAGTGTACTATAGCACTGCCGAGGCGGGCGACCTCAGTGAGGATATCGGGGCGCTATGTCACTACAGAGCAGAGTTCTTCAATCTGCTACGGAGGGCTCGGCCAACGCCACCTAGACTAGGTGGCGTTGGCTCGGCAGAGCGGCTGACGCGGGAGGCGCTGTCGTCGCTAGCGCGCACTCCGCAGCAGATTGAGTTGAGGAGGAACAGCAGTGGTAAGGAGGAAGGCGACAGAAATAAGCCCATAGCTGCCTTAGCGCATGGTGCTTCGCTTTATTTACGGTATGAATGATTTCATAATTGTGTTGCCTAAGCAGTGATGCAATGTCAAAAAAACGTTTCAGGGACCCTTTAATTCAAACGCGCGCGCTCCATTAAAGGGGTCATGAAACGTTTTCTGAACATTTTGTATTCGAGATCCTGACCCTCCAATCAACAATATGCATTGTTCCGTTGCACCGTGTGCGTTGATTTAGAGCGATAAAAAACGCGGTTTCGGTTTCACTGCGCGCGTTCCCCTCAACTCTGCAGATGACGTCATCTTAGTAGCCGTCATACGTCCGAGATTGGCGCGCCCTCGGAGGCCATGGGAAAACAGACCGTGCTACCGCTTTTCTTCCGAAGGGTGGCACCGCACGGTTTCCAAGTATTTTCTTCCTTTCTAGCTTTCAAGTAAATCGATTCCTTTAGAGCAAACGCGAGTTCACTGTGCCTTTGAACTTAAAAATATCTTAACTCAACGTCACCAAATAGTATACACGTCGGCCGGTAGTGTCGCATAGTCGTTTCGGGAGCGCAAGAAAGCTGAGATTTAAAACGGGCGTTGTTAGATGTGCACTGAATATTTCGCCGCAATATTTCGGAATCGGCTTGTCGAATGCGTATTGAAGGAGTGAAAATTACAAACCGGTATCTCCAAATTCTTTTCACGACCCCTTTAAGCAAACGCCGGCATGCAAAATTAGATTACCAGGTAGTCTGACGTTGTACCGCAATAATCAAATAGTGGCACTTGCTGAAAGGCACTTATTTGAAGTCCTAGTAAAGGCCAACAATTGATTTATTTGGAATGATCCCTAGTTACATGTCCCTTGGACGCTTTTTGGACATCCCAACATGGATGTGGGATGTTGGTACAATTTTGGGACGTCCCTGGGATGTGTCTTGTCTGGGTAGTTGGTTGTGCATACTTAAGATAAACAACGCAAAAAACGGACGGCGTTGGTTCTTCGGATTTTTCTTTTGAACTACACAAAAAGTTAATAGATCAGGACGACAGGCCTTCTGGCTACATTCACAAGCCCACGCAGAAACATTTCCGGCCTTTAACGATGTGACGACTTTAAACTAGCCGTAAGCGACGTCACATCGTTAAAGGCCGGAAATGTTGATTCGATTGATTGAGTTGTGGGGTTTAATGTCCCAAAACCGGCTCTGATTATGAGAGACGCCGTAGTGGAGGTCTCCGGAAATTTCGACCACCTGGGGTTCTTTGAAAGACCACTCCGGTAATTTTTCAATGTTCACTGATCTCAATAAAATGTTCAATATACATTCTCCTCGGTACTGTAATAATGTATGCCAAGTCAGGCGAACGTAGGTCATTTATTTTTCCTGTGAATGAATTTTAAAATTTTTTAGCGGATTCCCACGCGGTCCATCCGGTGTTTTCGACGTCATCACCTCCGCGCTGCCTACCCGAGCCATCGGGCCTTCAAAAGCAAAATGGCGGTATTTCAGCGCTCAAATCGCCGCTGTCATGATCAGAAAAGCTGGCATAACTCCATATATCATCGGATGACCTCGTCACTGCCATTTCTTTGGCGCCAGTTCCATATTTCTGGTGCCGGGAAGGTTGTGACGTCACCACACACGCTGCACGAAGCGACCCGTTTATTTAAAATTATTAGTGCGCTTCTGAGCAAAGTGAACTACACTGGCTGTTACAGGACTGTCAGTACCATTGGAAAACATTGATATCAGAAGATGGTGAAAAAACCGCCGGAGTTGCCCTTTAACGTGCATTGACATCGCACAGCACACGAGCCTCAACATTCCGCCTCCATCGAAATGCAGCCGCCGCGGCCGGGATTCGATCCCGCGACCTTCGGATCAGCAGCCGAGTGCCATAACATAACCACTAGACCACCATGGCGGGGCGCCGGGAATGTTTCTGCGTGGGCTTGTGAATGTAGCCAGAAGGCCTGTCGTTCTGATCAGTTAACTTTTTTGTGTAGTTCAAAAGAAAAATCCGAAGAACCAACGCCGCCCGATTTTTTGCGTTGTTTATCTTAAGTATGCACAACCGACTAGCCCAGTCAGCTATACTTTGTTACCTCTAACATAAAAGCGGCACACACGCAGTGCACACACGCAGTGACCCCCAGGAAGTTCATTAATGACACCCATAAGCGTATGCGGAAAGGAACGAGGAATGCGCCGCGCGAGAAGCCGACGTCCATTGTGTTTATTCCGTACGTTCAAGGCATATCTGACTGTTCGGAGAGCCTTGCTTCCGCTGGGTATTGCAACCGTTTTTAGGCCCCACTACACCTTGGGATACGTGTTCGCTAAACCGAAAGACCACACACCTGCGAACGATCAAAGCAGTACAATGCGGCGGATGCGACATCGGCGAAACGGGCAGGAAAAGGTCAACAAGGCTCAAAGAACACAAAAGAGACGTCGCTAAAGCGACCCATGCCACACATTCCAAGACGGAGCACAGCTGGAAAACAGGACATACCTTTGATTTCAACAATGTGACGACGCTGGCTCGGGAACGGAGGTGGGGGAAAAGAAAATTCCTGGAGTCATGGTTCATTCATCGACACCAATCGGCGTGCGATAACAACCGCGGCCCTCTACCGGACATTTACAAGGACATAGGTGACTAGCAGTAGACTGGGGGCCTCCGTTCATGTGGTGTCATTTTATATATACTGATATGCCACCCACATAGGTGGCGAAACGTCTATTTAAGGTTGTTATATTTATGTTGAGTTAAGTCGGAGCAAATCTTTTAGAACATGAACTCACCTGGCTTTTGGAACATCTTTGCACCAATACAGGCGGACACAATGTAGAAGTACGCCCAGGCGGTGCGCGACCGTGTCCAAGAGAAGGAAGAAGAGCTGTGGCTGCAGGAGGTGAGGGACAAGACCTCACTGACCCTGTATGGACAACACAAGCGGACCATTGTTGCGGTATCGATATACGACAACAGCCCTGGGAGCAGTCTACTTTTCGAGGCGCGTGCTCTGTGCACACTGGAACGCCAGAAGGCTATAAACAGTGAGCTCGGGGATGTGATGTGCCGTGCATGTCACGGTGCTGTTGAAACTATGCAGCAGATAGTGATGCAGTGCAGGGCAGTCGAACCCCACTGTAGAGGAGACACAGACCCGCATGTCGCACTGGGATTCGAGGGAGATGGTGGGGAGATAAACAGGGGAGCGGTAGAGTGCGCTAAGCGGCGCTTGGAAAGGTGGAGAGCTGTGTCTCTGCAGAAGTGCGCGAGTTAGCAGACCGCCCCGTGCCTCCAAGGTGCCTTGACCCTTGTCCACCTTTTTCTCTAATTTTTATTTTCGCTCGTGACTCTTGTTCCTTTTGTTCTTTTCTTGTTCCTTTTCTTATTCTTTTCTTGATTCTTTCTTTTCTTTTTATTTTGTTATTTTTGTTTTTTGCCAAGCCGCTATACGCAGCGACCCGTTACAAAGGGAATTGCACTACATCATCATCATCATCAAAGGCGGATTGCGTTTGTTTATGTCAACTTGATTCGTGCTTTCTCGGCGATGAACGGTTAGTCTGTTGGCTGAGCGCTGAATCGGGAAGCCTAGAGCAAAGTAGAGTGCTTCTTGCCATTTAGTTACATTGATACGGCTGCTTAAAACAGCCATATAGGTGTAGGTGTATACTTCACTTTGTGCATATCGTGCCAGGTCGTGTCACATAAGGTTATTTTTCGGCCGTGTGCGCCCTTTTATAATATTTAGATACGCGCTCTTGTATAAGTGAACGTTTTACATAGCATGCAGTGAACTTATTGCAAGCTTTCCCAGATCATGTGAGCATATATATGTAAGTGTGTCAATGTGCTTAGAGGCTGCTGTTACTTTGTTCAGTAAATGCCTTCATGGTACTATTACAATGTGCACGAACCACACGGAGGCGGCTGTATTTCTCTGATGTTTTTCGGGTGGCTTCAAAACTTCAAATTTACAATAAAATGCCTCTTCTTGGGATTCCATTTCTGTTTTGTTTTGCCACGCCTTGCTGCGTTTTGTCACTGTGACTTAATGCACAGTCATGCACACGCGCGCTCAGTTAGCGGTAACGCCCCTGTGATATAGGATATATAAGAGCGCGTTCCCGTTCAATAAAGGCCTTTTGACGCGCTCGACCCCGTGCAAGCCACAGTCACGGGGCTCTTCGCGAGGTCGATTAAGGTAGCTTTGTCCTCGCACGTTGCGTATCTTTTTTTACAGGACCACTTTGATGTTAAAAGCCATTAATCTTACAGCACTTTGGCCAGAAGAAACTGAAGCCGTATGCCACGCTGAGAATCTTCACTCATCGGCCGAAACAAAGACCGGAAGCCACCCTGCAAGCGAATGAGGGAGTTCTGCATTCCTGCAATAAGAGTATTTTCAAATACGTATTAATTTATTATCCTGCATGTATACACAAACCGCCTGATTCAACTTTTATGGCTATGGTTTCACATCATATAGTTGCAGAAACACCACAAATTTATTTGAAAATGCAGTGGGTATACTGTCAACATAGCATCATATCCCCGGGGCTTACAAAGGCACATGGCGAATGGAGGTGGTGGGGATAGTAAAAAGCGGGGAGCTTTGAATAAACTTAATTCTTTAAAAAAGAAGTTATAATAGACGCCTCGTAGACGCTATAGTGAGCATACTCTATATTCTAGAACTTAGAAGGTAATCTGGTTACTGATAATTGTCAGATGCAGCGAAATCCTTTATTCGAAGTAAAGCTTACAGTATCATGCAAACATATCCTTGGGTTCGGTTTAGGATACTACGTGAATTCTGCCAAGCACTGACAAACGCGATAAAACCGATAAGAGCGCATATCACTCGCTGCGCACCACTGGAAGCAATCAGGGTGCAATGAAGTTTCCGAAAGTTGCGGTAAGCCCACAAAATACCCCCCCCCCCCCCCGTCTTTTCGAACTATAAGACAAGCACAACCAGCTAACCCAAATATCATCCCTGCTTCAATGTGCGCTGAATTTCAGATCGTGGAAACAACGCTTAAAAAAATTGGGGGACCCTTAAAGGAGTACTGACACGATTTTGCGGCGGCGCAGAATGTACATTTCTCGTTTTCTACCAATGTATTGTTAACGCCTTCTGCACACGGAAGCCAGGAAACAGGTACAAAGTATTTCAGTTTGGTTTTAAGGTTTTCATCGCCCAGCACTGCAAGCCAGCTCCAGCGCAATGGACACTACGATGACGTATGAGCACAGGGTATTAAAAATCGCCTAAATCGCTGTCAAAGCGACTGGACGACCGTGAAATTGTCGTTGTTTGCGTGCCCCACGTGTAATTGACCACAGACGACAGAGTTGCAGCGACACTATCACGGATTGCTGCCCTACGTGACTCAGACATCTGTCCGACTATGTTGACACGTCACTAGGAAACCGCCCCCTCGAAATCGAAACCGAAAGTGGGCTTTTAAGGAAGCTGTATTAAAGATATATTCATTGCCTTACGAGACACCATGATACTCCTTTGTGGGTTCTCCACGCCAGTGCTTTGATTTACAGCAATAACACGAGAATGTCAAAAATTCGTGTCAGTACTCCTTTAAGCTTCGCCCTTAAAGGGGCACTGACACCAAAATTTCGCTGCTAAGATAGCCTGAGAGATCGATTTTCGTGGACATACAGATGTCATCTACCAAATCTCAATGGCGATCACAGCTCCGAAGGTAATTTAAATGAATATTGAAGTTCGCATGCGCAGTCGAGCGCTAGACGCCGTACATCGTGACATCGACAGCAGCAAAGGTGACCTGAAGGGGACCCCCAACTTCCGCGACGTCACCACGGCAGCCGAGCTCCGACAGTGCAGCTAGCAATGATGACGTCATAGCCGCCATTGCTTATTCGCTGCGGCTGCGTTAGTAGACTGCCGGCGACGCCAGACCTCAAGAAAATAGTTGCCACCCAACAACGATGACAGCAACAGTGACAACAACGCGCAGGACGTGCGGCAGGCGACAGAAAACGAGCACGCGGCGGTTGTCGTGCGGAAGTACGTCACAGTTATGTGTGCTCACGTGTCCGAACTCGTCTACTACATCGCGAGCGCTAGATGGCGCCAGTTTCACCGGGCGCCTCGTCGTTTTTCGAGCTCTCCCAAACCAAAACTGAAACTAGTGGGTAATAAACAGGCCGTAAATAATTATCTGACGCGCGCTGGAGCAAATGATGTGCCGTGTTATGGCTAACAGGTGCCCCAGCTACGTATTGCAGTGAAAAAACAGCAGACGAAAATTTTGGTGTCAGTGCCCCTTTAAGAGTTGAACGCGATAGCGAAACCCGGCCCCAAGTGTGCACTTCAACCACTCAGTGCATACTTATTAATGTGTGTTTTTAGACACACACGCACAGACGCGCGCGCGCGCGACGTATCTATAGGAATGGTAGAGGTTTTCGATCTATTTAACAGCACTTTTATATCAACTTCAGGAAAATCTTGTACAGTGATATAGTCACATGGTCCTGTATTATGAACTGCGCGTAGGCGTGACACTTTTATTCGTAAATGGTCACATTCTGTCGTCCTTCATGCCTTAACTATCTGGCAGCTGTTCGATTTGTTCTTCTGGAGACCTCTTCCGGCCAACCGCAACAAGCATCGCCTTATGGTCGGTGAACTGGCAAACAGCACATTATCCAATGTTTGCTGTTAGCTTGATATGATATGTTTCCTGTCCTAGAACAGCGCGGAACGATATAGGCTCTGCTGTAGTCGCGTGGCCTCCCAGATGGCGGGTGCGCCTGCCGTCTCGGAGGCGATAGGTGCACTATCCTGGATATTCGAAGCATGACGTCGCTCAAAAAACGTAGTTTGATGGCCCCGCCAATGAGCCTACAAATCGCCGAATGGGCTCATTTTCGTCGTGACACCTGCCGAAAAAAAAATGCGTTAAGGAGACTCCTTCCACTACATGACATTTACGTAGTGTTTTCTTCCGAAGCAGTTGCAAGTAACATTGTGGGTTTGGGACATTCTTGGGACATTTTTGGGACATTCTCCAGCGGACTCTTAAAAAGGACATCGACATCAATCTGTACACAATTAGGTTTCTACCGTTTAAAACGACTGCCGGTCGACCCTATGATATGTTTGTAGAACTTGGTTTGTACAACCTATGGAGATCGAGACTGTGTGATCGCCATGCAGAAAACTCGCGTTCCACTAGATCTACCTACCGAGAAACCGTGGCCTGTCAGAAGTGTGTACGCTGCCCAGGAAGTACCGCCTGACTGGATGCACTTGTTGGATGTCTGTGTGTGTTGGCCCGAGTTTTGAGTGTGTAGGCGTTCTCTCCCTGTGACCTCAGTTTTCATTTCCATGTAATAAAGAAAAAAATAACATTGTGGCTTTGTGGTAGGACACCTGCTTTCCACGCGAACGGGCCGGGTTCGATCATCAACAGTACCTAAGATTTTTATTGTTAATTTATTTGCATCTTTCTCGATTTTTCGGTAACGGACGATTTTTCGCTCACAAGCGACGCCGTCACCGACGGTGGAATTTCTGCGAAGCGACCTCTCTAACGCTATCGCGTTAAAAAGCGCTGCATCACTACTGCTGTGAAGCACCGTTCATCAGAATGAGGCGCTTCGAAAGCACGAGCGTTTTATTTCAAGGCTTGACGCGCACCGGGATCGTGAGGTGTTGCCCCTATATGGTTTCAAGTTTCCTGAGAAGCTTACGCCGCAAATGGCAATAATTTTTTTTTCATTTTCATTTTTTTTCATTTCCTTTCATGTATTTATTTGGACAGTTTCAAAAAATGCCTACGAAGGGGGCAAAAGGAGAATGTGTCTCCTGACTTGAGTGGTTCAAGCGCGCACTGAGAGCGGTTTCAGGCGGCCGCAGAATGCCCGCGAGCGAGCGGAGCGTCGTCTGCTAGCGCTGCTCCCTGAACCCCTCCAGAGGGCGCGCGTGTACTTGTCGCTACATGCTGTGAGGAAGGTAGGAAAACGACGGAGCATGTTCTGATAGAATGCGGAAGTATTCAGCCAGGTGTACGTTTGGGCACCACCCTACATGAAGCCTTGGGTTTTAGGGAGAACAGTGGAAAGCTGAACATACCCGCGATTGAAATAAGTAAGAGACGGTTAGAATACTGGTGGCAGAAAACCAGAGAGAACGGACAAAAATAATTATAGGAAAAAATAAGGACTTTCTGCCATAAGGGGCCGATAACTGGGCTATGAATTTACGCTTTTTCTATAGTATGTTCGATTTAATTGAAGTAGATTTAAAAGGCATGAGGACAACTTAAAGGGACTGTCTACCGTCCTCCATCGCTCTCCCGTTTTTTGGCTCAACAGAAAGCGTACCTTTCGAAGTGTCCCAGCGTGCAGTGGTTTCTCCAGAAACTCAATAGAAATTATTAAAACGCAATTTTTTTCATCTACGAAGTCGCTCCTTTCCTAGTGTAGGCATGCTAGCAACTATGGTTACCGCGCATGATGCGTCGTCGTCTCCCTGGAAACCCTTTCGGGCGCGGGAGGCTTCTCAACACGAACCGGTTTCAAGGTCGACATTCCGGAGGTGATGAGGAGGAGGAGAGGCGACGGAAAGTCGGTGCGCGGGGGTGCGCCTCGGACATGCAGCGCCGCATGCATGACAAGCGCAGTACTACACGTCTTTACAGGCAGACGAATTCGAAGGCAGCGCCATCTGCACCACCGCGAAAGCAGCGAAAAAACGCTATAACAAGGTGTCTCATAGGGTGAAGTACGCTTGTAAGACATACATAAAAGTTTTCCAGAATATGTATGCCTGCGTGGGCTGGTTCTCGTACACTAGGAAAATGACGAACACACTGTTGGGTGTCGCTAGCGGCGTTTTTTGCGCCACTTTCAGAGCAAAATTAAAAACCTAATTCCTTTTTTGTGGGGTGAAAGCGTGCTCGTTTCCGCAAAACGCTCGCTAAGTTTGTTTAGCGCGGAGAGCATGGCAGCCCCCTAAAACTGACGGCTGCCCATTTTGCATCTATCGTGTCGTCTTGCTGCGTTGTTGGACCAACTCATTCACATTAAATCGTGTTGCTGGTTTCCGCTTCGAGTATTCTTGCTTCGCTAATAGACAACCGATGGTAAGACAACGATATTTTCGCTGTGAATCCTAGTTTGACCACATTACACAACCACATTACACAACCACATTACAACAAAAGCGATCGAAACTCTGCCTCGTCAGACTACAGCAACACTTATGCAATTATTATTGCACGATGCTCTTTTTAATAATTTTTTTTTGCGCTTGCATTGTTCTTAAGTTACTAACAACGGCCGATACGCCTCAGAGTTAGAGCGGCTTTGACGCTTTCACTATTCGCAGTTAGATGGCGCAGCGAAGGTTTGCGTTTTGCGGCGCGTCGTCGTCGCGCGGTATACGAAATAGCTATGGAATGCTATCGAATAGCACTACGCAAAAAGTTTAGCGTGCGTGACTCGCGAACACTAACGCAAAGATTTTCCGCAATACTAAGTCCGTCTATTTGTACGCAAGTAGGAGCCCGGAGCCGCAGGCGGCCATACCCCATAGAGATAGAAATGAACTCGACCCGATCTCTGTCGCCTACACCGTTTTATTTAACCCTCAGATTTTACTTGCTTCTTGTGTGTCACATTGTAATATGCACTGCTTATTTCTTAACTGGATGAGCTCTTATTGCCGTTGTATTATACTCCTTACCGAATTAAAGATTAGTTGTCACCAACGAAAGAAAGAGAGATAATGTATTGGAAGGTAGAGAGGGTGGCCTGGTCTAGTACGCCCCAGCCTTCTACTTTGGGGACAACGCAAGAGGGGAAAAAGAGTGATGAAGCATGATGTGGGGATAAGAATGAGTGATCGTATATACATAAGACAGGACTGCTTGCGCAAAGGGGACATGAACGCTATTAATCATATTTCATTACGCTTGATAACTAGCCCAACAGTCCGCCTTAAAGGGTCCCTGAAATGTTTTTTTGACATTGCGTCACTGCTCAGGCAGTACAATTATGAAATCATTCATACCGTAAATAAAGCGAAGCACCATGCGCTAAGGCAGCTATGGGCTTATTTCTGTCGCCTTCCTCCTTACCACTGCTGTTCCTCCTCAACTCGATCTGCTGCGGAGTGCGCGCTAGCGACGACAGCGCCTCCCGCGTCAGCCGCTCTGCCGAGCCAACGGTACCTAGTCTAGGTGGCGTTGGCCGAGCCCACCGTAGCAGATTGAAGAACTCTGCTCTGTAGTGACATAGCGCCCCGATATCCTCACTGAGGTCGCCCTCCTCGGCAGTGCTATATTACACTATAGGCAGTGCTAGCCTCTGTAATAGAGCGCCGGTGACTCTTGTGTACGCCGCCAGATGCCGCGACGATACCGTTGGCTGAAACGAAGGAGTACGTTGTAGAAGCACGTTGTTCGCAGCTAGGTTTTGAAAATTACGTGCACGTCACTGGTTCGGGGCCAATCAGCGACCTCTCATTCGATCGGTCGATGGCGGGGGCGTTTGAAAACGCCTTTTGGCGAGCCGCTGGGATCTTTTGCGATGCACGTGTTGAAAACCTTATTGTAAATTCCACACTTTACGCACAGCGCTGAAATCTGCCCTCAAATGATCCTAATGACTCGCTCTACTGGATCACCATGTTTGCACAAAATCGTCAAAACCGTTTCAGGGTCCCTTTAACGCCTATACACCCTTTGATAACTGTAATTCTAGCTTCCCTACAATGCAGTCAGCCTAACTTATGGCAGCTATTCACTTCTGAAAAACAGCGTGCTATGACGCGGAAAATGTCGACTCAGCGCTCTTGAAAACACTCATAATAGTCAAACCCCAGCGCGTGTAACATCGAAGCTTCTAAATGAAGGCCGTTGATCCGTGACGTCACCAGGTCATGTGACCCAAAACCTAGGGACAGGGTTGCATAGGGATTTTCTCGCGACGAGAGCCACGGGGAATCTTCCGTAAAAGTGTTCCGTGCCTCTGCGGCTCTAGAGTTCTCCGATGTCGATCGTCGCCGGCACCGATGGCCACCGTTCGCACGCCGACCGATGTGATCAGCGTTTTTGCGCGTGACGTTGAACGCGGTGAGTCGCCGGCGCATCTTTCTGTCTACGTCTTTACGGCGATTCCAGTCGCGCGACGTTCGGCGATATAGTACGTGAATCTCTCACCCGTAGCGACTTCGCAGGCTTCGAGAGTGAAGTTCTTGGAGGTGTGCCACCTTCCAAAACATGCAAGTATGGTCTCTCTTACTTTTAGCTTTGACCTGTACAATTTATGTCGCATGTAACAGTCAGAGATGCTAGGTTTCCACGCATATCGGATAGCGTGTGGATATCCATGCTGTCGTTTTACTACGAAGATTGATTCTGATCGTTAACTATGGCGGCAACAGTCGCTCCTCACGGATTTCCACTTGCCGGCACTCTCGAAGCCTGCGAAGTCGCTACGGGTGAGAGATTCACGTACTATATCGCCGAACGTCGCGCGACTGGAATCGCCGTAAAGACGTAGACAGAAAGATGCGCCGGCGACTCACCGCGTTCAACGTCACGCGCAAAAACGCTGATCACATCGGTCGGCGTGCGAACGGTGGCCATCGGTGCCGGCGACGATCGACATCGGAGAACTCTAGAGCCGCAGAGGCACGGAACACTTTTACGGAAGATTCCCCGTGGCTCTCGTCGCGTGAAAATCCCTATGCAACCCTGTCCCTAGGTTTTGGGTCACATGACCTGGTGACGTCACGGATCAACGGCCTTCATTTAGAAGCTTCGGGTTTGCACCAACGTTACTAGAACAAACTCAGTTTCGCAGCTCCGTATCTCCGCCAGCGGAGGAGGGTGGTCCAAACGGCGGTCGCGTGAACTTGCGGCGCTGCAGTCGCGTCTTCCGCTATACTCTCGGCGCGTCGTCTGCTACGAGATGCCATCTCCAAGAATAAAATTGTGACAGCAGTGTTATTTTGATTTGAATGGCCAATGACTATAACATACCGCTTCCATTTTCATTGTGTGTATGTTATTTTCACTCTGCATTTGTGGAAGTTAGTGTAAATCATGAATATATACATGTGTCACTTTCACTTGTTTCCACGGCAAATTAAATGCAGATAGCAGCCAACAGCTCCGCATTTAGAGCTAAAATATATGTTACAAGCATGACTGCTGACCAAAATTTAATAATAATTTGTTGTTTACAATTGATCGTTTTTGAGAACTGTTACTAAACAAGTGCAGTTAATGGGAGAGTTAGGGTATCAACTAAACTTTTCTTGTGATATCGATTTGTACTTCATAGGGCTGCTGATACTACAACAGGAATCTACTGCCAAAGACGTGTGCGCAAACGCATTGTGCCATCTGCACCTACAAGAGCAGCTGACCACAAGTACTGTGATTACATCACCTGCTCCAGAGGCTACGTAAGGATCACCTCAGCCGACCTGTCATCCAATTGGAAGTGTCACGCTGTACAGACACCTAATCATTGCCCATGCTGTTGATTTGTGCTTCACAGGTGAAAGCATCCGTGTCTAGGTGTTTGTATCTATGTGTGTTATTTGCCACCGCCGACTGGGTGTTTGCATGTATTATCATTTTTGTTACACCATGCTTAATTCTACCAACATTTTACAAGCCATTGAGGATTCCACGTGCAAAACACACACCTAAATACAGACAGTTCATCAGAGCATACTCCTGTAACATTGACGATAACTTTAAAAATGCTCTAGCATAACTGCAAACTTTGACTGCTCAGGTCTAGAGGACAAAGGAGGACTGCACTGCTTTAAGGCAGGGAAATAAGGGCCTAACTGGAGTGCAAGCTCAAGCTGAAAGCCAGATGAATGAGTGAATAGGAGGGCCCGTCAATCACTTTCAAGGACACAGCTGGTGAGATGGACTTGCAAATTGCTCAGGTCTCCTGTGTTCGTTTGACCCATGAGACGCTGACATCACCCTATGCTGCACAAAAAGAAAATTATTTATGGTGCTTTCCATTAAATACGTAAGCTTCTTGATCCAATATTCTATGTTTGCTTGTGTTAAAGAACAGGCTGAGGAGGTTTTTGCACAACCTTCAACCATATAACTGCGTTCGTTTTATGATTACCTAGTGAAATGCTGTTGAGTCCTTCTTAGAGCTTTCTTCTCCACAAGATATGCAGTGGCTAAAAATGCTTAGCTAGCTCTTCATAATAGCTCCATATTGTTACGCGCTATTCCACGCTGTTAGCGGCGCATCCTGCCGAGCCTGGAGGAATGCACCAAGAAGATGAAGACGACGATCAGAGCAGCGCTCGTGCTGATGCTCTGCCATCTTGTCTGCTGCTCTTTCCTTGTGAAATATAATTTCTACACTCCTCTGGTTATTCTTATATTATTAATTATGTAGGTGTTGGGATGCAAAATGCATCTTTTTCTTCTCCAAAACACTGTAGAATGTCAATTTAGCTGTTACAAGGTGCTTCCAAATTCCAAATAACCTGCTCTAAAGTGCTTCAAAATGAAATTTCTGCTGCTTCAAAAATTGCTCCAAATCAGATTGCTTGGTAGCATCACCAAGATCCTCTTAATCGGAAATAGTTGGGGTGGTCAGATGCAGGCTAATGCTTTCACATAGGCATACTGTGAAAACTGTAGCAAAAGCGAATCTGTGCTGCTGTCGTTGATCGTGGAATAACTGGTAACGGGTATCAAGTTAACTCTCACTGTCACTTACACGTGGCAGCGGGCTAAGGGCAAGAGCGTGTCTGCTTTTCATTTCTCTGCATCTTGAGACAAGAGACAGACGGAGGCTCTAAGGGCAAGAGCGTGTCTGCTTTTCATTTCTCTGCATCTTGAGACAAGAGACAGACGGAGGCTCTTGCTTTGGTTCTTTGTTCCTTACTTTCTTTCTCTCTGTGTTGCCCTTTGAATCATCACTATCATGCAAGTAATGGGCTTTTATTTGTGTCTATATTGTC